>OX608078.1:22582501-23182501 GCA_951509765.1 Sphenella marginata
GTGTGCCATAGCCGTGGCTACCGCCACGGTGATGTCCTTCCGCGTGCCACGTTTCCCACTTTGGTTAACGTGAAATTTGTGTGTAACTATTCAATAAAATACAAAAAGAATTAGAATATTATTGTTTCATTAAAAAAAATGAAAGAGCAATAAGGCCTTTAAGACTTTATTTCTCTTTCGAAGTGTAATAAAGCCTTTTTTGAAATAAAGCCCTTATTTCACTTTCAATAGTGTAATAAGGCCTTAAAGGGCTTATTTCACAAGGCGATATTGCACCCCGCCTTATAAAAACATAACAAATATGTTCAAATTTATTGAAATAAAGAAAACCATATACTTAATTCTTGAATCAGCCATGGGCGTTATTTCCTTGGGCGTTATTTCACTGCACCTCATACACCTAGACCAGTATGTCTGCGTTCAAAGGGTTTTTTAGGAATATCCAGTAAAATTAACTTCTTTAGACTAATTTAATTATTTTTGAATGAAAGTATGTGCAAATACATAATGAAACTTCTGCAAATCAAAGTTCGAAAGTTTGTGGAAAATTCATGAAAATTTAAGAAATCTCGAAAAAATTTCATCGAAATTGATAACTTTCTCTTTAAACTCTTTAAATCAGAACAACTGCAGACGAATTCTCTACGACTATTTTGCTAGCCACTGATTATGATTCTGAACCGTCCACTCTAATGGAAATGACTTATTAGCTAATTTTCTCAACACTTTCTATTTCTCAAGAATGTTAACTGTAGGTTTTAAAATTATAAAGATTGTTACTGTAATACATACATATGTATAGGTTAAGTTGTCATTTATGCTTTATCAAATTGTAATTCTTGTTTGTTGTACGATAAAAGATTTTATTATCTTAATGTACTAATTGCTTGAATAAATTCAAATTCAAATTCAAAATTCTCGTAAAATTTTTTTGATTTTGTTCGAGTATGCAGTTTTGCTGCTCGTTCAATTGTCAAAAGCCGACCAAGAGCATTTTCTTCAACATAAAAATATTACGCTTATAAATTTGTATGGAAGATAATGCACTTGGCTAGGAAAAAAATTGCCAAAAATCGAGTAATTCTTCTAGCGGCTTAAGATTGCTATCTTTGTTCACTTTAATTGAACGGGCCACAAAACTGCAAACTCGAAAAAATTTAAATATTTTTACTAAAAAGTTAGACATTTTTATGAAAATTTGTCGAGTTTTCTTGAATTTTCATGAATTTTCCACATAGTTCTTAACTTTGAGTTGCAGTATTTTTATTGTTTTTTTGCACATTCTTTCATACAAAAATAATGAAATTAGTCAAAGGAAGTTAATCTTACTGGAAATTCCAAACAACACTTTGAACGCAAACATACTGGTCTAGGTGTATATGTAGCCCCAAAAAGTTTTAAATCTAGGCTTAATCTTTTAGCCGTGTACAAAACAATATTTATTTTTATTGTTTGTTTTGAAATTTTGTGTAGGATTTCTTCAGGCTTTGGCAAGAAGTAAATAGTTGTCGCTTTATTTCTTGAAGAAAAACTGAAGCTTCGGAAAAATAAAAACAAAAAATATAATGAAATAACATTGAAATTCATATAAAAGGCGGTAAATTGCAATTATTCAAAATGCAAAACGGAACGTCAACATTTGTTGGCTATTCATGACAATTTCATAGTCAAGAAATACTTGAAAATATTTCTTAATCATTTTCTTTTCAACAGCATACCGGGCTTTCTTTTAAACGTTTTCAATCTTTTTTTGCCAAATTAGAGTCACTTTTTAGTATCACCTCACAAGTATAAGTACAATTTAATTGTTACTTTCTTTGATAATTCAATACGACTGCGTTATGTACAGCTTAGTAATTTTTGGAAATTTGCGTGCAACTTTGGCACGGATAGTTTGGAGTATTTCTAAGTAGTATAGCATAATAACCCCATATATGAAATTTCAAGGGTTAGGCAATGATGGCACTGAGCCACTCATATTAGGATGATTATCAACATATCCAGCCCCACACAAGGCGGCAGTGTACCTATGCAATTGATTTTGATTTAGCTGACATTGAAAAAAAAGTAAACAAACATGTTAGACTGGCACGCTTATTTTGTTTTTTGACAAGCTAAGTCAATTTTTCTTCATATAAATTTCATAGGTTCCTCCCTAAAAATTAGTATATCTTTTTTGTTTGTTTGATAAAACAAAGTGCAGATCCCTTTCTAAGCTTCAAGCAGTATATTTGTGAAAGTCTCATCAAAATCCATTGCTTAGTTTCCGAGATCTTTAAGTTCAAACAGACAAACAGACAGTCAATCACCCCTATTCTGCATTTCGACTTGGATCGAAAATTTCTCCGTTTGGCAACTTTGGTATTCTGAGTTCCAATTCCGATAAGTTCAACTTCGAAACTTCCAATTCTGATAATTCTGCACTTCGATCGTAGCTCCGTTTCTCTACGTTGAACTTTTGTTCTACGTTGACAATTTACGATTAATGTCCGCGATTTATTGTTGAAATTCTTAAAATTTAAGTAAAACTCGTATGTAAAAGTTGTAAAACGCTCGCTTTATTTTGTTTTTGTGCTCTAATGATGTTTTTTGATATGTTTGCAGGGTAATTGTTTTCGACCGGTGCCGAGTGCTAATATTTGTCCAAAAATGTAGGGAGGGTTATCAACCGCCTACGTAGGTATAATATTTTTGGACGCGCATTAGCATCGGCACCGGTTGTAAACTATTACAAATTGGACTAGCATTCAAAACACCAAACAAACAATATTACTGACGAAATTAAAACTAAGGTGATAATGGCTTTGACTTTGCCATTATATCCAAACGTGCACCGGCGGCTACTCCACAGCACCCACTCATAATCGGTAAACTTCTTTGTCAGTTCCGGGGCGGCCAATGTCTTCCTCCAGCGAAAAGTAGCAACTGCGGTCAGACTTAAAACTGACATGTCTAATGTTTGCTCGGCGTATGGTGTGGCCCCACGATGCGACGCCAACCATCTGTGTACCTGGTCGACAAAGCGCACTCTTCTAGTACTAACTCTGGAAAATACCAGCTACCTACTGACAATGTGGTAACATCCATCAACAGTGTCCTCTTGCTTTTTGTTGGTCCTTCGTTGTTTGCTACAATCAGTCAATTGATCTATAAAATTTCACTCAATTTATTTAATAATGCTTAATACACATGTAATTAGTTAATTTATGTAATTGAGTTAATAAATCATAACAAAATTTTACTTTTATTTCAACAGCATTTGTGTAGATTTGCTTTGTTTCAATTTCACACATTCCAAGGCAAACAGCTGACTTCGAAAAACTTATAGCTCTTCCTCTTCTTCTTTCGATTCAAGCTTAACTCAGAATGCATATTTTCGATCCGAGCGGAGTGTAGAGCGGTAACGTAATTGTAATGCAGAATAGGGGTGAATAATTTTAAAAATGGAACAGATGAACTCTATAGCATTCCCCAGGTCATCCACACACATTTTTTCAAAGAAACTTGCAATGTACAGACACGACTTTTCTAGAGATTTATTATAGTATAGATATGCTAATACCCACATATGCAAAAATTTGAATGCTTTATTATAACTCGTTTATCGATAAATATGTATATCGAAATATCGAAAAGTTAGAATGGAAGCTGGCCCTTTCGTTTGATACCCATATTGTAGGACAATTTTAAGGTTTTTGTGCAATTATATTTTGACCGATAACTCAGTTATCGATAAATTTATCGCAATATATCGAAGTATAAATGAAACCTTTGGACCTCCTCTTGCATTTGATATCCGTATTGTAGGAAAATTTTAAGTTTTTCGGTTTTTTTAACATATAATTAAGTTATCTATAAATTTATAGAATTATATCGAAGTTTAAATGAAAAATTGGGACTTCCTCTTCGGTTGATACTCAAATTGTAGGAAAGTTTTGAGGTTTTAGGGCATTTAAGAAAAATCAGTTAAGATATAAAGGGCGTTCATCGATGTTTTATATTAAAATTTTTTTTTGTGTATATGGGTAGAAAAAATATGTCAAATACAAATTATATATTGAAAGTTGAAAGGTGAACTGGTAATGTGATTAGTTAGGTGAACAAAATTATAAAAAGACTAAATCAAAAAAAAAAAAAAATAAAGAAAAAAAAATACATATACCTCAATCATGTGCATAAATTTGTACTATCATTTTCGCAAGCTGTTGTTGTTTAGTGATTAAGCAAAATATTATTCTTTACGCAGATGAAGAGTAATAGGAATGCTGTTTATTTTTATTTTCTTCTTGTTAGCCTTTCGTCTAATCAGTGGGTGCTTAAAGGTCGGTCGATTTCATTTATTTGCTTACCTGCATTAGTTAGCATATTATTTGTAGCTGGTGTTATTGCTCTCCATATAAATATATATATATATATGTAAATCCTTGTATACCTTTGTCTTTGACTCCCGTACCGTGATGCATATTTTAGTAATTTAAATAGCTTATAATTTGTTCATTATAAAGCACCCTGTACCTCCTATTTTTTTTGGCATTATTAGCTATAATTCCACATCTTATTTTTATAAATCGAAGAAAAATTTAGACCTTAGGACATTCACAAAAGAGTATTATAAATATTGGTCAGCTAAAATTATACCAAAAAAGGGCATTTAGTCACTTTTTCAAATTGAAAATTTTCAAATATTGGAAAAAGTTGGAAGAGATTTCGTTAATTTTTTTGTAAGTTTGATCAAGCTCGAGACCCAGCGAACAATAATTCATAGTTGAATTTTTATTGTCAGTTTTTGGGAAAAATTGATAATTGGAGAAAAATTACAAAGAAAATCAACAGCGATGGATAGGATTACATGTTTCAGAGTTTCCAGGCTCAATTTTGTTAGTAGAAGGTCCAAACTATCATAAACAAAAAAAATTTCACAGTATTTCATGATGTTTTTTTTTTATCAATTTTCGGATTTTGGTATGTTTGATCACATATTTATTTATCAACTAGCTGATGCCCGCGACTTCTTATGCGTAAAAGTTATAATGAAGAATCAGCATAATAATTTTTAAAGCGTCGAAATAAAACACTGGGACTACCTTTATTTTATTAATTTACTTTAATAGTTCTATAATGCATGTAGCAAGGGCTTCAAATGTAATTCAATTATTTACAGCTGTATTTAGTTAAATAAAAAAAATGATATTTTCCATAATTAAACAAAGTCTAAAGAATTTATTTATATACAACATTTGATGTTCTTCCCATATTACAAATTAGAAACAAATTTTCTGGGCCAGTAACCCTTGAGCAAGCAACATATAATTGTCCCTGTGAGAAACAGTTTGTCCTAAGATCGATACCGGCTGCACGAAGTGTCTGGCCTTGCGACCTTTTAATTGTCATAGCGAAACACACACACACTCAGTTATCGATAAATTTATCGCAATATATCGAAGTATAAATGAAACCTTTGGACCTCCTCTTGCATTTGATATCCGTATTGTAGGAAAATTTTAAGTTTTTTGGTTTTTTTAACATATAATTAAGTTATCTATAAATTTATAGAATTATATCGAAGTTTAAAGGTGCACTGGTAATGTGATTAGTTAGGTGAACAAAATTATAAAAAGACTAAATCAAAAAAAAAAAAAAAAGAAAAATAAAATATACCTCAATCATGTGCATAAATTTGTACTATCATTTCCGCAAGCTGTTGTTGTTTAGTGATTAAGCAAAATATTATTCTTTACGCAGATGAAGAGTAATAGGAATGCTGTTTATTTTTATTTTCTTCTTGTTAGCCTTTCGTCTAATCAGTGGGTGCTTAAAGGTCGGTCGATTTCATTTATTTGCTTACCTGCATTAGTTAGCATATTATTTGTAGCTGGTGTTATTGCTCTCCATATAAATATATATATATATATGTAAATCCTTGTATACCTTTGTCTTTGACTCCCGTACAGTGATGCATATTTTAGTAATTTAAATAGCTTATAATTTGTTCATTATAAAGCACCCTGTACCTCCTATTTTTTTTTTGGCATTATTAGCTATAATTCCACATCTTATTTTTAAAAATCGAAGAAAAATTTAGACCTTAGGACATTCACAAAAGAGTATTATAAATATTGGTCAGCTAAAATTATACCAAAAAAGGGATTTAGTCACTTTTTCAAAATTGAAAATTTTCAAATATTGGAAAAAGTTGGAAGAGATTTCGTTCATTTTATTGTAAGTTTGATCAAGCTCGAGACCCAGCGAACAATAATTCATAGTTGACTTTTTATTGTCAGTTTTTGGGAAAAATTGATAATTGGAGAAAAATTACAAAGAAAATCAACAGCGATGGATAGGATTACATGTTTCAGAGGGTGCAGTGAAATAACGCCTTATTTCCTTTTTAAATGGAAATATCGCCCATCTGCAAAAAGAAATAAAGCCCATGGTTCTTATTTCCTTTTTAAAAGAGAAATAACGCCCATAGGATTTTACGCGAGCAACACGAACTGTTGATTAGCATTTTTTTCACAAATTACCCTGTGAGAAAAGAGTGGGAAACGTGGCACGCGGAAGGACATCACCGTGGCGGTAGCCACGGCTATGGCACACACCCGGAGTTGGAATGGCGTAGCCCAGGGTTATTTTTTAAAGCGCGGCCGAAGGATGCCTACTCGGAAAGGTGTCCTGCACATAAAAAACGTGGATGGGGCCCCGAATTGGGGATCGGGTCAATTTTCGGTTTTTCACTAATAACTTTTCACAGAAACAAAATATTGCTTTTCCCCCTTCGGATTATAGTTACGGAGGCCCGATCCACGATTTTTAAGTGCAGAATACCTTTCCGCGTAGGCGGCCTTCGGCCGCGCTTCAAAAAATAACCCTGGGCTACGCCATTCCAACTCCGGGTGTGTGCCATAGCCGTGGCTACCGCCACGGTGATGTCCTTCCGCGTGCCACGTTTCCCACTTTGGTTAACGTGAAATTTGTGTGTAACTATTCAATAAAATACAAAAAAAATTAGAATATTATTGTTTCATTAAAAAAAATGAAAGAGCAATAAGGCCTTTAAGACTTTCTCTTTCGAAGTGTAATAAAGCCTTTTTTGAAATAAAGGCCTTATTTCACTTTCAATAGTGTAATAAAGCCTTAAAGGGCTTATTTCACAAGGCGCTATTGCACCCCGCCTTATAAAAACATAACAAATATGTTAAAATTTATTGAAATAAAGAAAACCATATACTTAATTCTTGAATCAGCTTGTTTTAATTCGTTTTTAACGTCCGTGGGCTTATTTCTCTTCGAAAAAGGAAATAACACCCATCAGCAAAAGGTGATAACACCCATGGGCTTTATTTCCTTTTCAAAAAGGAAATAAGGCCCATGGGCGTAATTTCCTTTTTGAGTGGGAAATAATGCCCATGGGCGTTATTTCCTTGGGCGTTATTTCACTGCACCGTTTCAGAGTTTCCAGGCTCAATTTTGTTAGTAGAAGGTCCAAACTATCATAAACAAAAAAATTTCACAGTATTTCATGATGTTTTTTTTTAATCAATTTTCGGATTTTGGTATGTTTGATCACATATTTATTTATCAACTAGCTGATGCCCGCGACTTCGTATGCGTAAAAGTTATAATGAAGAATCAGCATAATAATTTTTTTGAAAGCGTCGAAATAAAACGCTGGGACGCACTTTATTTTATTAATTTACTTTAATAGTTCTATAATGCATGTAGCAAGGGCTTCAAATGTAATTCAATTATTTACAGTTGTATTTAGTTAAATAAAAAAAATGATATTTTCCAATTTTTGTTAGTAGAAGGTCCAAACTATCATAAACAAAAAAAAATTTCACAGTATTTCATGATGTTTTTTTTTTTTATCAATTTTCGGATTTTGGTATGTTTGATCACATATTTATTTATCAACTAGCTGATGCCCGCGACTTCGTATGCGTAAAAGTTATAATGAAGAATCAGCATAATAATTTTTTTGAAAGCGTCGAAATAAAACACTGGGACTAACTTTATTTTATTAATTTACTTTAATAGTTCTATAATGCATGTAGCAAGGGCTTCAAATGTAATTCAATTATTTACAGTTGTATTTAGTTAAATAAAAAAAATGATATTTTCCATAATTAAACAAAGTCTAAAGAATTTATTTATATACAACATTTGATGTTCTTCTCATATTACAAATTAGAAACAAATTTTCTGGGCCAGTAACCCTTGAGCAAGCAACATATAATTGTCCCTGTGAGAAACAGTTTGTCCTAAGATCGATACCGGCTGCACGAAGTGTCTGGCCTTGCGACCTTTTAATTGTCATAGCGAAACACACACTCACAGGAAACTGCACGCGTTTGAAGTGAAATGGAAAATTGTTTGGTAGTATGGGTATGCGTGGTATGAACCCTATTTCGCCTGCTCCACAGCCCTTAAGAATTTCTGCTTCTATAATATTATTTCGAAGAGAAGTAACTTTAAGGCGAGTTCCATTACATGACATTGGAGGGGTTAAGTTACGAAGCAACATAATCGGAATGCCTTTTTTTTTAAAGCGGTGCTATGAGCGGGAAGTCCGGGCGCAGAAAGAGAGTTAAAAAACTCAACAGGATAGTTCGTAGTCTCGGCTCTGTCTAAAACCGTGTTTATTGATTACCACCTCTTCTCCATCAACTTTTTTTAAAAATACTGTAATTTATTTCTGCTGCTTGGTCGTTTTTGGGCGTAAGTATAGCTCGTTTACAGAGCCAAGCATTATTCTTTCGCGTTGTTTGAGAAACATCTCCATAAACCGAAGAAATAAGTTCTTTTAGATTTAATTTATTTACCATTGGCCAGAGCACCGAGCGTTTGAGGCATGCACTGACTTCAACATCCCTTGTTCCCCCAGTTATAACGGGAAGTGTCTGACGGAAATCTGCACAAAATAAAACTGTTAACTTTCCCATGATTGAACCGTTTCGCCGGATATCTTGCATAGTGCGCCATCGTACACTCGTCGCAAACAATTAGGCTGCATTCTGGAAAAACCTTTGCCTTGTCACTATTTCGCGATACGGCACAATCTGGGGTTTCATTAGCGTCAATTTTTAAGGGTATCTTAAACATAGTGTGCGCAGTTTTACCTCCAGGTAGTAGAGTGGCAGCAATACCCGATGTAGCGACAGCTGGTGCTATCTTGCCTTGTCTTCTCACCTCAGTTAGTAATAGTGTAGTCAAAAATGTTGATAGAGTGGTAAAAATTGCATTCAATTCTGTTCAGTAGTTTTTGAGTGACGCCCGGACAACCATACAGACAGACAGACAAAAATTCTAAAAAAAAGGCTGATTTGGGTTCTAGAGGCTAAATAATGACCCCTAACATCATTTTTTTTTTTAAATATCTTTAATGTACAGACATCGGACCTGTTACAATATTATTATATGTAGAGATGTAAGCAGCTGAGCTTAAATATGAATTATAAATTTGGCAAACATATTGGATTAATTGTTTATAAACAAAGTAATAATAGACCAATGATAGTCTTGAAAAATGTCTCGATGTTGCTATTCAAAATTGCCAGTAAACATTTCAACTGGTCTTATTTCTAAAGTCCACTTAGGCTGTTATTGCTTATGACCAGAGATTTTTACTATATATTGTGAAATCTTCGAAATCATTTGAGATATTGAAATAAAACTCACATCACTATGTAGTATTCATTTCTACCTTTCGTTTGACACCCATGTTGAAAAAAGTAATTTTGGGTCACATTTTGTCAATATCTTTGGAACCGGATTAGATAGCCTGATGGAAGATGTCCTAAATTTTAGGATAGACGTCTGGTATTATAATGGTGAAATTTTCATTCATAGTTTTTATGTGTAGTGGGCATAATTGTAAAAAACTCACATTTTGGTCAATAACTCGGGAACTGGATGAGATATCTAAATGAAAGTTATCCTAAATTTTAAGTTAGACGTTAAGTGATAGAGTGGCAAAAATTTCATTCAATTCTGTTCAGTTTAAGTGATGCCCGGACAACCATACAGACAGACAGACAGACAGACAGACAAAAATTCTAAAAACGGCTGATTTGGGTTCTAGATTCTTAATAATGACCCCTGACATCATTTTTTTTTTAAATATCTTCAATGTACAGACATCGGACCTGTTACAATTTTATTATATGGGTGTTTCCATGCAGCCGTATGCGACATTCGTACACTTTTGGAGTAATATAAATGTCACATAAAACGAGTTTTCGGGAAAATAAAAATATAGTTACGTTGCAATTAAAAAGAAGTATGTTTGGAAAAAAAATGGTCGCCCTGAAAGCTTTGGTGTCTAAAATATCCGTTCAAAATGAGGTGATAACTTACGCGACAAAAACGGAAGTGCTTATATTGTGCACATACATACATATATGCGAAAGTCTGCGAATCAAGCCAGTTCTTAATTTCTTTGAATATTCGTAACCTAAGCTAAATAATGCACCTTTACAATCCTCTCATATTTAAAGAGAAATCATCTCTTTATATTATTATTTAAAAAAAAAAATAAATAACGTACGCGACAATTTTTCTAGTATATTAATAATAAAATGCAGGGACGTAACTGTTATAAGAAATATGAGAAAAAGGTCCCATTTAACCATTAATACTGATGTATTCAAATATTGGTTATAATTAACCATTACCGTAAGACATATTTTATATTGGTCAACATAACCATTATAAATGAGAGAAACATTTTTTGGTTAACAATAACTGCTGTAACATCACTAATTCATCGATTATCACACAACCATATTTTACACCGTATCTCATCTCTAATATTAATGCCATTTATTCCTTCCTTTTTTTATATTTGTACGCTTAACAAACCACATGTAAATTTGGTAACCTCTATTTGAAATAAATGATATCTATATATATAAAAGTAAGTTGTGTTAGTTACACCATCTATAAATCGAGAACGGCTGAACCGATTTGGCTGAAAATTAGTGGGGAGGTAGTTGAGAACCAGGAAACGGACATAGGATACTTTTTATCCCGCTTTTCCCGTTGTATATTTGTACAATATGGGCATCAAATGAAAGGTATTAATGAGTGTTTCAAAAATCAGTAGGTTTAAGTTCTATATGTGAATGCGTTTTCGAAATTTCGACGAAAATGTGGACCAGGGATGACCCTAAAAATTGTTTGTACGATATGGGTATCAAATAAAAGGTGTTAATAAGAGTTTTAATAGGAAATGGGGCTTAGTGACCCTTAAATATGTTTGTAGGATGTTGGTACTCATATAAAACGTATTAATGAGAGTTTTAATAAGGAGTAAGTTTTTTATATGTAGTGTTAGTTACACAATTTACAACTCAAGAACGGCTGATTTAGCTTGAAATTCGTCGGGAAGTAGCTTAGAACCAGGAATTTAAAATAAGAATGTGTGACCCCAGAAAGTGTGAGTACAATAAAGGTATAAATTGAAAGGTGTTGATGACAGTTTTAAAAGATAGAGGCACTTTATTTATTAAACACAAAATGTGCTGTGCTGGTATACTTTTTTTTGTACATCGAGCAATCCAAATCGCATACTTCAGAAACAATTAAGTGACACTGAAATTATTGAAGTGAAGTGATTTTGTGAAAATCTGATAATTTATTTATTCTTTAAATCTTCATTAACAATGCCGCGACTAAGGCAATCGAATCTTTCCCGACAAACGCGTAATGCAATAAGGAGACGAAACATTGCCAATGGAAGGACTGAAGAAGAACAAGAAATTGCCCGTGAACAGCGCAGGGTTGGTGTGGCTCGAATTCGTGCTTCTCAATCACAAGAGCAAAGGGAGGCATCCCGTGAAACGGCTAGGGTGCGAAATCGTCGAGCGAACAACAGACATCAACAAATAGATAATTTACGACGCACAAGATATTTGTCAAATGATGATTTGAATCGAGCAGCGTTTCGATACGATTTCAGCACTGATTACTGCTTGCATCCTAGCGTTTGCATTGGGCCAATGAACGTTGTTTGCGTGTATTGTGGAGCATTAAAATTTTACGGGGAACCGCAAGGATTGTGCTGCCATAGTGGAAAAGTGAAATTGCCATTATTAACTCCGCCCCCTGAGGCATAGCAGACATTGCTTTGTGGCGAAACACCCGAATCACGCCATTTTCTTGCAAACACTCAAAAATACAATGGTAGTTTTCAAATGACTTCATTTGGGGCAGACATTATCGAAGAACGAGGATATAATCCGACATTCAAGGTATTTATAATAAAGTGGAAGAATAACTGTTGGTAATTATTCCTCATATTATGTTGGCTAACTAAAAAAACACGTTTATATGTAAGTCAGTTATACTAATTCGCTCTTTATTTTGAAGATACAAGGACAGATTCACCATCGAATTGGATCATTGCAACCTCTCGAAGATGCACAGCATAATTTTTTACAAATATACTTCATGGGCAACATGGAAGAACAACTTGATCGAGGTACAGAGATAAATGCAGCAATTAAAAGATCAATTCTTCAAGATCTGCAGGAACTACTTCATGAACATCATGCGTTGGTTAGACTGTTCAAGAATGCATTGGAGCGCATGCGAAGTGATGATTACAAAGTCGTTATCAGAGCAGATAAACGACCATCTGGAACTCATGAACGTACGTTTAGCGCTCTAACAATAGATGAAGTTGCCATCCTAATTGTTGGTGAAAACTTGGAAAGGCGCGATATTGTGCTTACACGTCGCGATACTGGGCAATTGCAACAAATATCTGAAACACATCGTTCATATGACACCTTGCAGTACCCGCTAATGTTTCCTAATGGAGAAGATGGATATTATTTTAATATCAAAATGATAAATCCATTGAATGGTGAGCATCAATAACATAGTTTAACATGACATACATACATTTTACATTGTTTACAATAAAAGACCACTCCCCCTCACTCTCCCGGGGGCCGGATTCATAGTATTTTTGCGCCAAACACCTCTCGAAGATCTGCAGCAACTATTATATGAACATCATGCGTTGTTCAGACTGTTCAAGAGTGCTTTAGAGCGCATGCCAAATGATGATTACAAAGTCGTGTTCAGAGCAGATAAACAAACATCTGGAACACATGAACGTACGTTTAAAGCTCAAATATAGATGAAGTTGCCATCCTAATTGTTAATGAAAACCTGGAAAGACGCTCTCGCCCTCTCTTCCTCTCCCGCTCCCTCTACCCATTCCCTTTCACTTTCCTTCTCAATCTCCCTCTACCTCTCATTCTCCGTCTCCCTATTTGCCATCTCCTCCTCCTCCTTATCCCTCTCCCTCTCCCTTGATTAAGAAATAGTGTAACTTCAAAAAAAAAACATAAAATCTACTGTTTTAATTCCAGGGACAGAAACTACAAAGAAAGTTAGCGCAATGAACTACTACGCATACCGTTTAATGATTCGGCAAAATGCTGACAACTATTTACTGCGGTTTCGTCGATTGTTTCAGCAGTATTGCGTCGACATGTACGTCAAAATTGAAACGGAACATTTAACCTTTATTAGGTTGAACCAAGCTAAATTGCGTTCTGAAGAATACATACATTTACGTGATGCTATTAGTGACGAAGGAAATGCAGCTAATATTGGTCGATTGACTATTCTGACGGCGACGTATATAGGAAGTCCACGTCATATGCATGAGTATGCGCAAGATGCTATGGCATATGTTCGTCACTACGGTCGGCCAGATCTATTTGTTACTTTCGCATGCAATCCAAAATGGATAGAAATCATCCAATTGCTGCTTCCCGGACAAACAGCAAGTGATCGACACGACATCACAGCGCGAGTATTTAGGCAAAAAATACGGTCCATGATGAATTACATCGTTAAACAACGCATATTTGGAAATACTCGATGCTGGATGTATGCAATCGAATGGCAAAAACGAGGCCTGCCACACGCATACATTCTTATCTGGTTAGTGGAAAAAATTCAACCAGATCAAGTAGATGAAATAATATGTGCTGAGATTCCCGATCACGAAGCCGATCCAGACCTGTATGATGTTGTAATCAAAAATATGATTCATGGAGAGTGTGGCGCCGTAAATCCACAATCAACTTGCATGGTCGATGGCAAGTGTTCTAAGAGATAACCAAGGAAATTAACGGCGGAGACCGTCACTGGAAACGATGGTTACCCATTGTATCGGCGTCGATCACCCGATGATAACGGCCGAACTATTACAACAAAAGGAAAAGGAATAGATTTCGTTGTCGACAACAGCTGGATAGTTCCATATTCGCCACTTCTTTCCAAAACATTCAAGGCGCATTGCAACGTTGAGTATTGCAATTCAGTAAAGTCAATAAAATACATTTGCAAATATGTCATAAAAGGTAGCGATATGGCGGTCTTTGGTATCCAATCCTCAAACAACAATGATGAAATTGCGCGCTACCAGATTGGTCGATATGTGAACTGTAATGAAGCGATTTGGCGTATATTCGGATTCCCTATTCACGAACGTCATCCTACTGTTGTCCATTTGGCCGTGCATCTGGAGAATGGTCAAAGAGTATATTTCACGGATTCGAATGTTGTTCAACGTGCTGAAACACCCCCAGCGACAACATTGACCAGTTTCTTTGCGATCTGCCAAAGCGATCCATTTGCACGAACTTTGCTTTACCCGGAGATGCCACGGTATTACACTTGGAATGCTTCATCGAAGACTTTTCAACGACGGAGGCAAGGAGATGCAATTCCTGGCTATCCGGATGTGCGTTCTACCGATGCTCTTGGTCGTATGTATACAGTTCACCCAAAGAATGATGACTGCTTTTATTTGCGTTTGTTGCTGGTAAATGTGCGTGGCCCAACGTCATTTGAGTCACTACGTACTGTTAATGGTACAATGTTCCCAACATATCGTGCTGCATGTGAAGAACTAAATTTATTGGAAAACGATTCCCATTGGGATACGACAATCGCGGAAGCTGTTATCTCCGCATCTCCAAATCAGATACGCACATTATTTGCAATAATCATTTCAACATGCTTTCCATCAAACCCCTCTAACCTTTGGCACAAATAAAAAGAAAATATGTCAGAAGACATATTACATCAAAATCGTATACGCTCAAGAAATCCAGATCTTGAGATGAATGAGGAGACACATAATGAAGCATTACTCTTGATCGAAGACATATGTTACCTTATGTGCGGCAGTTTATTGGTCAGGTTAGGGATGCCAGCACCAAATCGTGGAACGGATGAGACATATAATCGAGATTTGGAACGGGAACGTGAATATGATCCTCAGGAATTAAATTTAGCAGTGCAAACGAATGTACCCCTACTGAATCAGGAGCAAAGGTATGTTTATGATACGCTTATGAAGGCAATTGACGATGAAAATGGTGGTTTATATTTCCTGGATGCCCCTGGGGGAACTGGTAAGTCATTCCTCCTATAACTAATTTTAGCCACTGTTCGTGAAAGATCCAACATTGCGGTTGCAGTTGCTGCTTCAGGAACAGCAGCCACATTATTAGAAGGGTGTCGTACGGCTCATTCTGCCTTAAAATTGCCGTTAAATCTTCAAACTGTTGAGGAACCGGTATGTAATATTGCAAGAAACTCAGCAATGGCAAAAGTTTTATCAGCAACAAAGATCGTAATTTGGGACGAATGTACGATGGCGCATAAACGTGCATTAGAAGCACTTAATAGAACATTGAAAGATTTACGCAATGACCCGAGACCTTTTGGAGGCACAATGGTTTTACTGTCTGGCGCCTTCCGCCAAACACTGCCAGTAATTCCAAGGTCAACGGCTGCCGACGAAATAAACGCTTGCCTCAAATCATCTCATCTTTGGCGATATGTGAAGAAACTTCAGTTGACAACAAACATGAGAGTTGCACTGCTGAATGATACATCCGCTGAAGATTTCGCTGAGCAATTGTTGAATATAGGTAATGGTAGAGTACCTGTCGACGAATCGAGCGGATTGATTTCATTTCCTCTAAATTTTTGTATCTTTGTCTCATCGAAAGACGAACTTATTAAAAAAGTATTTCCAAATTTTATTTCAAACTTCAACAACAATGAATGGTTGAGTGAGAGAGCAATTTTAGCGGCTAAGAATAAAGATGTAGATGACCTAAACTATATAGTTCAGAATCAGATCATTGGAACAATGCATTCATATAAATCTATTGACAGTGTAACAAACGAAGATGAAGCCACCAACTATCCAATTGAGTTTTTAAACTCATTGGATGTGTCTGGATTACCACCGCACGGTGCAGTGAAATAACTCCCAAATGAAATAACTCCCAACAAAAAAATGAAATAACTCCCAAATATTTTCCATGCAAGTTGGGACTTATTTCATTATGAAATAGCTCCCAATTCATTGGGACTTATTTCATAATTTTAACTGGGAATTATTTCATAATGAAATAACTCCCAAATGAAATAATCCCCAATAAAATATCTTTGGGAGTTATTTCATAATTTTTGGAAATTGGGAGTTATTTCATTTTTTGGGACTTACTTCATTGCTTGTAATCCAGGCATTGGGAGTTATTTCATTTTTAATGGGAGTTATTTCATTTTTGTTGGGGAATATTTTTAGCGAACTAACGTCATTGACATTCATTCGCAGTACGAAAGCGAACTAAAGTCAGTACATTTTTTTTATATTCCAAATTTTCATTTTTCATTATCACCTTCGACTTATGATCATTATATCAAGAATCTGGAATTTAAAAAATGAATCTGAGATTGGCTTAGGTCAGATCCTCGATTCGGGGCGTGATCAATGGTATTTATGTGCAGAACTCCTTTCCGCATTGGCGGCCTTCGGCCGCGCTTCAAAAAATAACCCTGGGCTACGCCATTCCAACTCCGGGTGGTTGCCATAGCCGTGGCTACCGCCACGGTGATGTCCTTCCGCGTGCCACTCTTTTCTCACAGGGTAATGTGATTACAATAACCACATGAACATGACTTTAACTGCAAATATCTCGCAAACTACTAAAAATATTGGTTCAGCGGAGTTATATTCATGCTCCTGGGACCAAAGCGCGTCTCAACATTTTTGGTTGTGTATTAGCGCTCGGTACCCCACGTAAACGATTACCCATGTCTAGATTTAGAATCTGAAATGAGATTTTTTTCAACAGTTCAAAAGTTATTTCCAGTTAAAGTTCACAATTTTCTGTCATTTTCATGTGGTTGTTGTAATGGCACATTACGCTGAGCCAAAAAAGTAAAAAAGTGGGAAACGTGGCACGCGGAAGGACATCACCGTGGCGGTAGCCACGGCTATGGCACACACCCGGAGTTGGAATGGCGTAGCCCAGGGTTATTATTTGAAGCGCGGCCGCAGGCCGCCAATGCGGAAAGGAGTTCTGCACATAAATACCATCTATCACGCCCCGAATTGAAGATCTGACCTAAGTCAAATTTTGCCTCAATGACATTAATTCGCATGTCCAAAGCGAACTAAAGTCAAAATATTAAACGAATTAAGGGCACTGACTTTAATTCGTTTTTGGTCATGCGTCTTAATGTCACTGACATTAATTCGCTTTTTGGGTGCGTAATTTGTTTGGAGGTTGAGCCCAATGTACTATTGATGCCGTGCAAACATTTAAAAATATGCAACGCTTGTGTTCTAATGCTTCATGCTAAGAGTATTTCTGAAGGACTAGAAAACTTTAACTGTCCGATTTGCCGTCAAAAGGTCGACAACACTATTCAGGTTTTCATGTAATTGTTACATTCACATATCTATGTACATATTAACTTCCTGTATTTTTCAAATTTCATTGTAACTGATTATGTTGTAAAAATATACCATTTCAAATTTTGATTTGGGATTTATTTCATTTTTTTTGGGACTTATTTCATTTGGGAGTTATTTCATTTTTTTGGGACTTATTTCATTTGGGAGTTATTTCATTTTTTTGGGGACTTGTGGTTTCATTGTGAAATAACTACCAAATATTGGGAGTTATTTCATTTCCTTCTTTGGGAGTTATTTCATTTATTAAAGTTGGGAATTATTTCATTTTTATTGGGACTTATTTCATTGGGAGTTATTTCATGGGAGTTATTTCATTTGGGAGTTATTTCACTGCACCCCACCGCACAACTTGCAACTAAAGGTTGGCTCAGTAGTCATCATGCTTCGCAACATAAGCCAACCAAAACTGTGCAACGGTACGCGTTTGGTGGTAAAAAAATTAATGGATAATGTGATCTACGCGACGATACTCAATGGAAAATTCGAAGGTGAGGAAGTTCTCATTCCGAGGATTCCGATGATCCAAACTGATATGCCATTTGAGTTTAAAAGACTTCAATTTCCGATCCGTCTAGCATTTGCCATGCCAATTAACAAATCACAAGGCCAATCCTTGAAAGTTTGTGGTCTGAATCTCGAGAATCAATGTTTTTCCCATGGTCAATTATATGTGGCATGTTTACGAGTCGGAAGACCATCTGCGTTGTTTGTTCTTGCGCCTGATAACAAAACAAAAAATGTCGTGTATCACAAGGTGCTTAACTGAACAAAACAAGAGATTCTAAAAAAGCCTATTAAATAATAGTTAAGATATGTACTAGATCTCTTTTATTTATCCTAATCATAATAAACAATGAACTTGATAAAATAAAAAATCTACTAAATTATTATCACTAAGACGGAACAAAATTCGCTGGGAGATAATAACATATTATTTTCAGATAAGCAGGTAAACCAAATTTAAGGCAGGAGAACGTCTGCCGGGTCTACTAGTAAAGCATAAATACTTTCTCTGTATTGTTTGGAAGAAGTCACTCGATCCTTCGATCCAACAATTGGTTTAATAAATAAAGTGCCTCTATCTTTTAAAACTGTCATCAACACCTTTCAATTTATACCTTTATTGTACTCACACTTTCTGGGGTCACACATTCTTATGTTAAATTCCTGGTTCTAAGCTACTTCTCGACGAATTTCAAGCTAAATCGGTTCAGCCGTTCTTGAGTTGTAAATTGTGTAACTAACACTACATAATAAAACTTACTCCTTATTAAAACACTCATTAATACGTTTTATATGAGTACCAACATCCTACAAACATATTTAAGGGTCACTAAGCCCCATTTCCTATTAAAACTCTTATTAACACCTTTTATTTGATACCCATATCGTAGGTAGAAGAGCAAGGGCTGAGTAATTATAATAAACACTCAAAATGGCTACTTCCACATACAATCGTATAGAGGCACTTACAAAAAGTAATTATTACACGTGGTGTCTTCAGGCACAAGTAGTATAATATAAAATCGAATTACGGGACTATGTTAGTGGTGCGACGATTTTGCCACCCACACCAACTGCTGAGCAACAAAATCAATTCAATAAAAAGGACATGATGGCAAAAGCCGAAATTATCCTCTTAATTTCACCGCACGAGCTTAAACAAGTAAAAGGCTGTTCAACAGCGAAGCAAATGTGGGATAAACTAAAAGCAACCTATCAAAGCACTGGCCCTGCAAGAAAGGCAACTCTTCTAAAACAACTTATATTGCAAAAAGCATCTACGGCAGATGATACAAGGGAACATTTAAATAACTTCCTCGATATAGTTGACAAATTGGCCGACATGGATATAAAAATCAATACAGAATAGCTAAGCATTATGATGCTCTATAGTCTTCCGTCAAGTTTCGAAAACTTTCGAATAGCCATCGAATCCAGAGACACACTTCCTAGCCCCGCAGAAATTAAAGTTAAAATAATCGAAGAAAACGACGCGAGAAATAGCACAAAGAGTGGCGAAGGGGCGTTTTACACAAAAAAGAAAAACGCGAACATATACTGTCAATCATGCAAAAAGAAAGGTCATACGACAGACACATGCTGGAGTAAAAAGAAAACAGGCAAAAATAATGCAAAAGCTTCAACATCACACCCACATGTATGAATATTACCTCTCCTGATACATGGTGCTGAAAAAGAACATGGTCTTTATTATACAACGAGCGAAAAAGCAAAAGTTGTTCACACTGAAAGCAAAATTGAAATGTGGCATCGCAAATTAGGACACCTTAATGAAAACGACCTAAAGTTGGCGGCAAGAAACAACCTCATGAGAACTTATCTAAGTGCCAAGTGTGCATAAAAGGTAAGATGACTCGATTACCATTTACCTCCATAGAAGGTGCTAAGTCTAGCCAGCCATTAGAAATAATACATAGTGATGTATGTGGCCCCATACAAACCGAATCTTTAGGCGGAGCCAGATATTTCGTAACATTTTTAAATGACTTTACAAAATATTGTAACATATATTTCATGACTCATAAGAACGAAGTTTTCCAAAAATTTAAGGAATTCAAAAATGAAGTTGAAAACTTCCACAACAGAAAAATAAAAAGTTTGCAATCTGACAACGGCACAGAATATTGCAATCGCGAATTTGATCAATACCTAAAAGCAAAGGGAATAAAAAGAAGACTGAGTGCACACCCCCCAGCAAAATGGGCAAAGCGAAAGAAAAAATCGATCGTTGCTGGATAGAGCCCGGTGCCTAATGTTAGAGGGAAACATACCCCAGAAGTTATGGGCGGAAGCAGTATATACTGCTAACTATCTATTAAACCGAAATCCCGCAAAGGCTGTACACCACACGAAAAATGGGTAGGACGTGCGCCATCTGGAAATCACTTACACGTTTTTTGTAGCAAGGCATTCGTGTTAAACAAACTTAGAAAGGGTAAGTTTACACTAGGAGTGGGATTTTTTTCGAATAATATTCGAATAAACACTATTCGAATAAACGAATAAAAATATTCGTTGCAAAAAATTCGAATAGTATTTATTCGAATTTTTTATTCGTTTATTCGAATATTATTATTCGTTTATTCGAATATTATTATTCGTTATAGTACTATTCGAATATTTTTGTTAATAGATTTTTAAAACGATATTCGCTGTTTTCTTTGCTTGTACCTAAGGGCGTGCATTTATGTTTTGTATGTTTTGGATGTATGTGTGTATGTTTGCGTGTACAAATGTGTGACCAAGCAGTAACAATATTTCCTTCATTATTCGAATAGTGGTAACGAATAGTTGTATTTATTCGGTTAATGGTGGTTGAATAGTTTTTGGCTTATTATCTTAATAATTAAATAGCTATTTGTGCAGTGTTGTGGGAATAATAAAATACAATTATTGGTAATAATTGAAGCTGTAAATAGGCATTTACTATAAAGTTACTATACATAAATATGTATTTGTACATTTATATGTTTATTGCAGTTACATTTGCTTGGTAAGTTTTGTGCTAGGGCTTCAAGCAAGAGATGCCAGGGCCGAAATTCATTATGTATGTATACTGTTGGTTATGGTAACAAAAGGACGGGCTTGTGCTGTTTTTCATGTTCACGTGTGTAAGTACATAGTTTAATTTGCGTAAAGTAACATACACAAAATAATACTACCTGCTCCCTATTTTTTGTTAAATACTCATGTAAATGTACTTACATACATATGTACTATGTGTTTGGATGGAAAATTTATGCACTTGTACAAAAAAGTGTTTAACGGAAGTCCCTTTAATAAGAACGAAGTCTTATTTGTTTTACTAATTAAATTTAGGATATTTATTACTCTTAACCTAGAATAAATCACACAATTTTTTGGTCAATTTTCGTGTAAGAACATCAAAGCTGATACAAGATAGGGTTTTAATTTGCTTCTTGAGGGTGTAGTATTAGATGCGCAAAATTTAATTTTTTCAAACGTATTTAGAATACTTAGTCATTGTTTAAAATATATTAATTCGCAATACCTCATGCAAGTAGGTCCTTTGTGCTCATTTAGTTAACGAGCTTAGAGATCCAAATTTAAAACAAATAGTCGCACTTTATGCAATTCTTCAGTTGTTCAAAAAAAATCTACCTACTAATGATCCTCCTTAACCAGCCCATTCAATACAAAGAGTTCGCAAAATTTCCATGACCATACCTACATACATACATATGTATGTAAGTACATTTACATGAGTATTTAACAAAAAATAGGGAGCAGGTAGTATTATTTTGTGTATGTTACTTTACGCAAATTAAACTACTTACACATGTGAACATGAAAAATCAGCACAAACCCGTCCTTTTGTTACCATAACCAACAGTATACATACATAATGAATTTCGGCCCTGGCATCTCTTGCTTGAAGCCCTAGCACAAAACTTACCAAGCAAATGTAACTGCAATAAACATATAAATGTACAAATACATATTTATGTATAGTAACTTTATAGTAAATGCCTATTTACAGCTTCAATTATTACCAATAATTGTATTTTATTATTCCCACAACACTGCACAAATAGCTATTTAATTATTGAGATAATAAGCCAAAAACTATTCAACCACCATTAACCGAATAAATACAACTATTCGTTACCACTATTCGAATAATGCAAGAAAAATTTTAACCGCTTGGGCACACATTTGTACACGCAAACATACACATATGTATACATGCAAAACATACAAAACATAAATGCGCGCTCATAGGTACAAGCAAAGAAAACAACGAATATCGTTTTAAAAATCTATTAACAACAAGTAAGGAAGTCTAAGTTCGGGTGAACCGAACATTAAATACCCAGCGTTAGTTTTCAGAACGAGATACAAATACCATGACTTGGCAATGATATAGGCCCTAGAATGTATGGAAACAATTAACTGAAGAAATTTTCAATTGTATTTATAAAATTAATATTTATTTATGCTAATATATATGTGAAACAAATGTATTTACATATGTTGTTCGAGTGCCCTCAAAATCTTACTTCTAATTGAATTCATTTCTTACTTCTAAAATACTTAAGCTTAATTTGTTGACAAAGTTTTAAATTTATAAATTTAACATTACTAAATATTGCCTTAGCACGAAACAACAAAAACAACAAACAAATTAACAGATTGGAAATCTAAAATAAACCTTAATTTAGCTCTAACGCAAAAAAATGTTATTGCTATGCTATTACTATTCTTACATACTTAGTTGAAAATAGAAACACAAATGCTGTCATGATAGCTATGAAGGGTCTCATATGTGGTCCCCGTAATGTTGGCTGGGTCCATATTAGAAAATGCCCAGTCAATTTGTGTACATATGGGTGTGGTGGAACATTCTGATCCAAGCAGTGAACTAAAACCTTTTTCCCTTAGAAGATTCTCTATAAGGCTACGGGAAGTCTTTAAGCATAAATTGAAATCTCCTATAATTAACACCTTTTCATTACACAGGTCCGCATTTAGAATTTCTTGAAGCTCCAAACCTAATTCTCTCAAGGGAAAGGAAGAATTTCTATATAGCATCAAAACATAGAGGTCATCGTATTTAAATAAAAGGACTTCTAAAACTTTTCGACCAGAATAAATTTTCTTTAACTTACATAATTCAATCATGGAAGCGGTTTTTGCATACACGAGCAATCCCCTCTTATTTCTACTACGCGTTTCGGTGCTGTCTATTCTGAGGTCATTTAATGCAGTAAAACCAGGAATTTCAAAGTTTTCTGAGGGGTAGCTCCAAGTTTCAGCAAAACATAGAATGTCCGAAGATAGCATTAGGTGGTCGTTTTTCACATCACTTAGATGAGCATGCAGGCTCTGGATGTTTTGAAATACTATCTGAATTTTTGAAGTCCGAGAAAGCATAAAATTGAAAGTTGGAATTAATGCTTTGGTGGTATTCAATGCAGCCAGTTCTCTAAAAACTGGATCCGAATCAGATAAGGGATTTGGTGGCACAAAACTTCCTAAAATAAAGAGGCCCTCAGCACTTGTTGCCCGACTGCAAGCAACGTACAGAGATGCTCTAGGCATTCTAAGCCGAGTATGAACAGCTATTTGGTTATATGTTGCACCTTGACTTTTATGAATTGTTATCCCCTCTGCAGGAACTATTGGAAATTGGTTTCTCTCAATAGAGATCTGTTCATTCCTTTTGTACTGGAAAGCTCTAACTTTCTATAGGAGTCCAGGAAGATTCATGAGGATGTGGTTTTCTTGATCTAGCCAACAAACCAACTGAGGGTTCTAAAAACTTCATCCATAAAGTGGATGATTCTAAATTAACCTCCATTAGCTGTCCCGTTGCACCATTTACCAAACCATCACCTGTGTTGATATTTACAGTGATCATGTACTTGGCCGTCGTTTTTAAAGTTAAACTATAAGGGAGACCCTGTGTTTCTGAAGTTTTGAAATGCCTAACTCTCTCCAAAATGTTAGCACGTTGCCCACCTACTGCAATTCCTTTAACCACATCTCTTGCATTAGACAAAAACGAAGCAGTGGGAATTTGGCTAAGTTTAAGTGCATTGTACCTGTCGGTCTCTTCGTTTGACCAAAATAGGTGAATTGCTTCATCGGGTACCTGGTTTTCATTAACTATCCTTCCTTCAATTAAGGATATATCTTCCCTCGTCATTGAGCCAGAGGCCATGTTATTTAAAGCAACAGCGAAAGGTTGATCCCCCCTCTGTCGCATTATCTCCGTCAACTCAAAATATTTAAATAAATCCCACAATGGTGAACCAATCAAAGCACTGTAGGGGTCACTAGGATTCGGGGAAAAGATCCACCTATCACCGACAGGGGAAAGCTGCTTTAAATCTCCAAAAACAATAAGAGATATTCCACCAAAGGGTAAACTATTCTTGAAAATTTGCTTGAGTCTACCGTCAACAAATCCAAACATTCGCGCACCAACCATAGAGATTTCATCGATAATTATAATCTTCAAATCTATTAATTTCGTATATATCGAGTTAACAACATCATTGCTAATTGGGCGCAATTCTCGATTGGATTGATTTACTGGCAGTGAAAATTTAGAATGCAGTGTGGCGCCACCTATGCCAAAAGCTGCTTTCCCGGTCGGGGCGCACAATAACACTTTAAGGGAACTTGGGTTTGATCCAGGTACTAAATTCATGCGATAATTGAGGGACTGGTATATTGAAGATATAAGTCGGCTTTTCCCAACGCCAGCACCACCGCCTACAAATTCAAAGAATGGTTCAGTTTTTTTGAAACTGTGTAGCACATGGGTTAAGTACATTCTCTGCCTCATATTTAAAGTTCGAATTGAGGAGAGAAGTTCCTGGACAGGAATTAAAGGAGGAAGCTTAATAAGTCGAATGCTGCCATCAGAGTCACCATTGGAAACAGAATCCCCCCGTTTAAGTCTAATAAATTCAAATCAGGATCAACTTCCGGAAGTGCTAATACTCTAAACTCATTATCAACAAAAGGATGTGCATTGACTTCAGGTTCTACTGCATCTATTTCATCCCTAAGTCTGTCTAAAACCGTTTCAAGCTCTCGCTGCTCAAATACATCATATTTTTCCCGGTTTTCCTCTATGGAATTTCGGTTTTCTATACAGACCTGCTCATGGTCAACATCGATTATTTCAGTCTGTTCATCGGGCCATGGATGGTAAAGCATAATCATTTCCCTGAAATAATCACTTTTAGCAGTATCAGGACTAAACCTTCTCGAACGAATTATACATGGTTTGGTACGTTTTTTTACGAAACCGCTTCCGTCTCTCAGCGGTAGTGCAACGCCATGAACGTGAGACCTATCATCTTCCATATCTTCTTCGTTTACGGCGTTGCCTTGTGCCCCTCTCAATGACTTTACAAATGAGTACATAGCAGCAAAATCTGCTAGACACACGTTCTCTAATTGATTGGGTCTTTCTTTGTAATGTTCTAAAAGGCCTGCTACAAATATATCAGTGGATTGTGCCGAAATGTTTTCTAACTGTGCTCTTGGTTTAACCATACGAACTCGTTGTTCAGCCCGAGAAGTATTAATAAAAATGTCTGCATTGCTTGCTTCTGAAAGATGGAGCCCTATGCAGCAATAAACTGCCTCTTGAGCGGAAATTTCGGTACCAGAAATAAACTTATGCCCTATATGCTGAAGCTTTTGCTTGACTGTATAGTTTCCAGCATTTACCTCGGAAATAGCTTCATTTAATAGCCTAGAGACTCCTCTACTAGATTTATTAATATAATTAATAATATATGAACAGCAAGCATATGCATCTAATATGAATTGAATATCCATGTTGGCCCTATGTAACTCTAGAATTATTGGATTGTAGGCATTGATGGATCGATCCTGTAATTTACGCTTCAAAAATACTTTGGGTTTAGATAAATCTGATCGAAGTGCTAACAAATAGTCATCAAAAGACATATCTATTCTCGGATCACGAAGAAATGATTCAAAATCGTTCAAATTTATTATATCTACAGGAGTCAAGTTCGAGTTAAGCAGATTTTGAATTTTCGAAAAATTGGCCTTGTGAATTTCTGTATTTTCTGTGTCTTCAGAAAGTGGAAGTAATATATGAGTGGATGGCATCGGTGGATATGGTATACCAAAACGACAAACTTTTTGGCCTCTGATTTCTCTTGTACAAGACCGACTATGGTTATGCTTCTGATAGTCTAAGTAATTTTCTAACTGACTATTCGATCCCTCAGTAGAAATATGCTGATCAATGAAGCCGATAACGTTCGGAAATGATTGAGGATCCTGAAGATCAACCTTAGGGGCATTTTTTAGCCAAAACATGCCATGAACATGTGGAGAGCCTCTTTGTTGAAACCCAACTCTCCAATAAAAATGTTCAACAATATTTTCATTGAAAATACCCCCGTTTTCTTTAAAAAGTTTTAGCATTTGGCGATATCGGTGGTCGAAGTACCTAGCACATGTAACTGCATCTGAACGTATTAACCGATATCGCTCTTGTGTATCCAAATGATTGGCTTCGTCTTCGGAAATATCCCTAGAATCAACTGTTTTCGCCAAAATCACCAAGAGTTCTGACCATTGAGATTCAGCAGCTGACAATGTAATGAAAAAGGTAGGAAGCCCAAATTGGCGAATCATAGCAACTGCTTTTTTCTTCTCTGCCTCCCAATGTGCTGGAGAAGATCTAACCCCTTTCAGAACTCTGTAACCATCATCATGCTGTATCAAATTTTGAACGAAATTTTCGTCCAAAATATTTTGAGCTGTTACTCGGTTACTTCCAGAAAATTTTCGAAGGCAGATGGAAGTACTATTTTTAATTTGAAGCAATTCCAGCTTCTTATAATTATAAAAAAGCTTAGGAATAGTACATGCTCTCCTATCAAAGCGCCTAATCTCTGATCTAACAATTTTGCTGTACGTTTCTGTACAAGTACGTTTCTGACCAGCATAAATTGTAGCGAAAGATAATTCTTCTGAATTGCTATCTTGGATCATATCAAGAGGCCTCTGGCCTTCGCCTGGCGCAATAACTAACCGATTAATGCCCAAATTCTCTACAGGAACATTATCTAGAAGAGTTTCTTCACCACCCGGATTTTCTTCAATAAAAGGTTGTAAGGGAAGAAGAGCTCTTGATTGGGTGCTACTTTGTATAAGAGGGGCATCTTCAAGGGAGGCAATAAATGGAACTTGTTCTTGATTGCTGAAACCAAACATCCAATTTTCATCAACTTGAATATTATATTCGCGATATAGTGGGGTATTAACCAAAAAGCGAAGTGCTTCCATAATTTTAGCGGGGCGTACGGTATCAGTCATGTAGTCGTGATTGTATTCCATACGCCTTCTCAAGTGAATTTGGATTACATGAGTTTGGTCAAATGATCTTGGAAGTGTGGTAACAACTTCATTCACAGGAATTGGTACATTAACTACAGATCCTTTCAATGCATTTTGGCCCTGATATCCTAGGGGACGAATTGTCATGAATGGTAATCTTGGCATAATAAGGCGTTCTTCCAGGGGTGTGAGGTCTTTGAGGCAATCTGGGATTTCTGGAAAATCTAGCCCATTTGCCAAACAAATTTTTGGGAGAAGTTTATCAGAGACGGCTTTTCTGCAGGTAGCACAAAAGTAATATTTTCCATTCTCTGATGGGAACTTCTCCGACAAATAAAAGGCGGATTCAACATTTGGATGTATTTGGGAAATTACATCAATATTCAAGGCTCTAACTTGGTGCGAAAACCAAAGGCCACCACAACAAATACAAACTACTGTTGGCCCCTTTTTAATGTTTTCTAAATAGGTATTTCTAAAATCTCTCAAAACTACCCTATTATGCATACTATCGGTGTCAGATATTTCTTCCTCATGATTAAGAACAGTTCTGCTTGCCTGCCTTTCGTTTTCAGCCAACCTATTTCTTAAAACGCTTCTATGGTGGCTGACTCTTTGGTGAACTTGGCGCCTAAGATCATTGTTATCTTCCCTAATTCGTCTACGCATTACCCTGTGAGCTATAGTATTTTGGGCTTGTTCAATAGTACGATATTCGGGGTTTTCGCGCTGAGTTCTACGATTTCTGGTATTGCGGCTTTGTTCAACCAATCGATGTTCAGGATTTTCGCGTCGAGCCCTGTGCTCAATGCTGTCCCTATTTCGCTCTGCGGATCGAATTTCTAGATTTTCGCGACGTAACCTATGCTCCTGAGTGTTTCGATGTTGCTCAACCGAGCGAGCTTGCGCGTTTTGTCGTCGAGTTCTATGCTGAATGCCGTCCCTATTTCGTTCTGCAGATCGAATTTCAATATTTTCGCGACGTAACCTATGCTCCTGAGTGTTTCGATGTTGCTCAACCGACCGAGCTTGCGCGTTTTGTCGTCGAGTTCTATGCTGAATGCCGTCCCTATTTCGTTCTGCAGATCGAATTTCAATATTTTCGCGACGTAACCTATGCTCCTGAGTGTTTCGATGTTGCTCAACCGAGCGAGCTTGCGCGTTTTGTCGTCGAGTCCTATGGTGAATGGCGTCCCTATTTCGTTCTGCAGATCGAATTTCAATATTTTCGCGACGTAGCCTATGCTCCTGAGTGTTTCGATGTTGCTCAACCGAGCGAGCTTGCGCGTTTTGTCGTCGAGTCCTATGCTGAATGCCGTCCCTATTTCGTTCTGCAGATCGAATTTCAATATTTTCGCGACGTAACCTATGCTCCTGAGTGTTTCGATGTTGCTCAACCGACCGAGCTTGCGCGTTTTGTCGTCGAGTCCTATGCTGAATGCCGTCCCTATTTCGTTCTGCAGATCGAATTTCAATATTTTCGCGACGTAACCTATGCTCCTGAGTGTTTCGATGTTGCTCAACCGACCGAGCTTGCGCGTTTTGTCGTCGAGTCCTATGCTGAATGCCGTCCCTATTTCGTTCTGCAGATCGAATTTCAATATTTTCGCGACGTAACCTATGCTCCTGAGTGTTTCGATGTTGCTCAACAGAACGTATTTCAGGATCTATTCTAAGGTTGAAACGATTTAAGGTATTTCTAGTCTGCTCACTTAACCTATATGCTGTACGACGTAGACTTTGCATTTGTCTTCTATTTTCAACGCGCCTTAAAATACTACTTTTTTTTGATAGTCTAGGCATTCTGATATTTTTTAGGTAGGTAACTTAAAAATATGTAGATAACGAAATTCAAAATTTCAATGTGTTTAATAAATAAATAGTTCAGCTAATTATTTACTCTACTTCCTTCTTCACGTTATAATCGTTGTTTGCGTGTGTTTTCCTCTGATTCAGTCTTGATAAACTTGTGAACTCCAATTGCTTCACGTTTTCGGTGGTTTGGACACTGTTATTTCGAGATTCTTTCCCTTCATCTGCAAAAAACACATTTTGTTGTTGTTCACTGATTTTTCTTGATACATATTATTCATTTGCAATTTTTTGCAAATTTTTATACTGTGGTATAAAAACTATATCGTTAGCTTAATTGACAAAGGCTCTCATCAACAATTTTCAAATTTCGCAGGGGAGCAAACAATTTTTTATATATACAGTGACGAAAAAAATAATGGGGACAAAGTTTTAAGATGGATTTATTCGTAGTAAAAAGTAAATTTAGTTCACGCGTTTGACAAAAAAATGTTTAGCTAGTTCTAATTTGCACTTTGTTAGGAACATTCCATCGTGACTCATGGGACATTCGACACAAGAGCTTAGTCAACTTTGAAATTTAAAACTGATATCGGGACTTAAATTGCTATGAAATATATTTATCGACATGGATAAATATCCAATACAACAAATGCATTAGAAGAATTGGCCAAATAACAACAAATAGCTTTGTAACTACTCAGTAAATGACTGTGACTCGTGGGACACCGAAAAATCCTCTTAGTTACATCTTTGTGAGCACGAAAACGAATTTTATCTTTACAATTCCACTTGGAACTACAATTTGTTTATGATCGAAAGTACATACTACATAGTACCATATGCTTTAAAAATACGATTAGTTTTAGCTTTAAGAACTTTTTACAAAGGTTAAAAGAGTGTGATTCGTGGGAAATTGTCCTGTTTTTAAATTTGTACAGTTTTATCGATAGTTCCCTAAAAATTTAACCAGTTACTCCTAGCCCTGATAATAAAAAGACCTTTATTGTAAGGTTCTGTCAGATCAGTGTGAGTTTATGGCATGAATACTTAAAATATTATAATGTGATTCCTGGGATAGAATTCAGTGTTTTAAAGAATAAAGAAAAATTTGAAGCACAACTCAATAAGTACATATGAGGTGCTCAGCGCCAATACGGCCCAACCAAAAAAAAAAATTAAACTGACTTTGCTAATCTAACCATATCCTTTTGAAATAAATACTAAAGATTCTAAAACGTGTCACAAATCCTTTTTTTCGTATTAGCACTTTTAAATATTGTAGGGAGGTGTATTTTAATATGTCCTACCCAAATCTGTAAAAAAACCGTTTCAAACAAAAATGAAAATGTGTCAGTTGGAGCCTTTGTGAATTAAGATGACGATATCTATATGCATATACATATTAGGAGTGGGATTTTTTTCGAATTATATTCGAATAAACACTGTTCGAATAAAAATATTCGTTGCAAAAAATTCGAATAGTATTTATTCGATTCGGCTTATTATCTTATTATAATTAAATAGCTATTTGTACAGTGTTGTGGGAATAATAAAATACAATTATTGGTAATAATTGAAGCCGTAAATAGACATTTACTATAAAGTTACTATACATAAATATGTATTTGTACGTTTATATGTTTATTATTGCAGTTACATTTGCTTGGTAGGTTTTGTGCTAGGGCTTCAAGCAAGAGGTGTCAGGGCCGAAATTCATTTTGTATGTATACTGTTTATTATGGTAAGAAAAGGACGGGTTTGTGCTAATTTTTCATGTTCACATGTGTAAATAGTTTAATTTGCGTAAAGCAACATACACAAAAAAATCTACCTGCTTCCTATTTTTTGCTAAATACTCATATAAATGTACTCACATACATATGTATGTAAGTATGTAGGTAGGGGCGTTCAATGCTTTTGGTTAAAAAACCTTTGGGTGGGCAAAATAATAATTTTTATTTGGCCTTTATTTATGCAAATACAGCTTCTTTAAGCTGATAACAATCAGTAAATTTTTATTGGTCTGTACTTGTAGAGTATTCAATATGGACTGTACAAAGTTAATTCAATTTACATTTCTTATGCTATGAAATTCATATCATAAAACAATAAGTAAAAAAACGTAACGGCGACAAAGAGCATGTCCCAATCGAAGGTCAATGAGTGATGATTAGTGTTGTTGGTGAGCGAAGAGTTGGAGCGATGACGATATATGTAGGTGTGAGTCGCGACGGTCCGAAAATTATGTTTTTTATGCACGCACTTTTCTATTAGCTGATGGTTAGCGGTGCATTGGCGAGAGACGTACTAACCTTGCAGCGACAACTGCAATGGTTCGACAGCGAAGGTAGAACAGCAGAGGTATTGTGCAGTGGTGTAGCTATGAAGAGCGAATGTGCGAAGGGGTGAAAAGGGGCGCGTGTATCATGAGAGCTAAGTGCTCGAACATTCTCCCCCCTTGGAAGCTTGCTTACAAATGATGTTATTGTTGTGATGACGACTCGATTGGTAATTTGCACAAGCGAGTTACTGCTCTTTTGTAAGTTCCTTCAGCAGTCTTGACTTGAACGACTCTCACTAGGCCATCATTTCCAATAAAGGTTTCAACCACTCTACCTAACGGCCACTTTAGCGGTGGAGCTGATTCTTCGCTGATCAGGACCATGTCATTGACCTTTAAATTTTGGCAAGTTGTTCTCCACTTTGTGCGATGCTGAAGTTCTTTCAAGTATTCTTGCCGCCAACGTTCCCAAAAGTTTTGCTGCATTGATTGAACAATTTGGTATCTGGTTAGCAGCCCAGTTGGAATTTGTAGAAGCGATGGTTCGAGTACCGTGGTGAGCCCTCTGCCAACTAAGAAGTGCGCTGGGGTAAGCGCACGAAGATCGTCAGGGCTCGAAGACAAGGGCGTAAGGGGTCTGCTGTTTACCATTGCTTCAGCTTGGCAACATACTGTGTTTAGCTCATCGAATGTAAGTAAGTGTGAAGCGATGACTCGTCGAAGATAATATTTTGCGCATTTGACTGCGCTTTCCCACAGCCCACCGAAGTGTGGTGACCTTGGTGGTATAAATCTCCATTCTATACCTTCTTCTGCTAACGAGGATTTAACTGTATTGATATGTTGCTGTGATTTGAATGCCGACAACATTTCTTTGAGTTCTCTGTTTGCACCTGCAAAGTTAGTAGCATTGTCTGAGAAGATTGTTCGGCATTTCCCTCTGCGAGCAATGAACCGTTTAAGAGTGGCAATGAATGCGGCCGTACTTAAATCTGGTACCAACTCCAAGTGTACAGCCTTGGTTGTGAAGCAAATAAACAGCGCTACGTACACCTTGATAGGGCCCTTGCTTCGTATACGCTGAGTGATGGATAAAGGGCCGCAATAGTCAACACCAGTGAATTCAAACGGATATGCTGGTTGAACACGTTCTCGAGGCAGTGCTCCCATGAGCTGTTGCTGCAGTTTTGGTTTATTGCGAAAGCACAGAATACAATTATGTATTACCTGTTTGAGGATACTGCGAGCGTTGATGATCCAATACTTGTCGCGAAGAATACTTAAGAGTGTTTGGCAACCTGCATGTAGGTGTTGACGATGAGTAGCTTCGATAAGGGTGCGCACGAATGGATGGCTTTTACGAAGGAGGATTGGATGTTTCGAAGACCAGGGAAGCGATGAATTAGCAATTCTTCCACCTACCCTGATTATTTTGTCGTGTAGAAACGGTGACAGTTGATTAAGCCTTGAGCTACGACTGACCTCAGATTTTTGTAGTGCTTCATATTCATCCGCGAATTCTACCTTCTGTATGTGTTGAACTATGGTCAACAGCGACTCTTCCAGTTCTCGGGCGGTGACAGGTCCCGATTTATTATATCTGTTGACATATTTATGTTCAGCTATGATATCGTCTGACGGCGAAGATGTTATTTTCAAGCAGACCTTGCGCTGTTCTGGGACTTCTTGTAGGGCGTCTATTGGATTTCCTGGCCAAAGACTGCTTTCCTTAGTCAAAAATGCTGGCCCATTAAACCACAAGGTGTTACCAATGAGCGTCTCTACTAACGCTCCACGCGATACCAAATCTGCTGGGTTTTCCTCGGATGGGACATGATGCCATGTGAACTCAGCAGTAATTTGCTGAATTTTTGAAACTCTGTTGGCTACGAACGTTGTCCAGTAATGAGGTTCACGTTGCAACCATGACAATGTGATCGTTGAGTCAGACCAGCAGTGTACTTGACTAGGCTGAGCACTGAATGTGTTCAGGACAGAATGAAGCAACTCGGAGAGCAACAGAGCGGCGCAGAGTTCAAGTTTTGGCAAGGTTATCTCTTTCGTTGGCGCCACCCGTGATTTTGCACAAATTAGAATTGAGTGCATTTCATCGTCATCGCGAGATACCGCATAAATGCACGCTCCATAAGCCTTGGTGCTTGCATCTGCAAAGGCATGTAGGTTAGTATTATTAGTAACGTATACATACCGTGGAACTTTGATGCGATTGACAAAAGCCAGTTGTTGACAAATGATCTCCCATTCTGTGTGAACGGATAGCGGTACACTTTCGTCCCATGCTAGGTTCAATTTCCAAAGGCGTTGCAGTAGAATTTTGCACTTAACGATGATAGGATTAAGTAGGCCCAAGGGGTCGAAGAAGCTTGCTACTTGTGCCAATATGGTGCGCTTGGTGATCTTTGATGATACGGATGTATTGTATGAGAAAATAAAGTAGTCGTCTGTTGGTGACCACTTTAATCCCAAAGCCTTGATGTAAGTCATCTCATCGACTGTGATTATTTCCTCAACGTCACAGCTAGGTACGTCTGCAATGATTGCGTTGCTATTCGAAGCGAATTTACGAAGTGGAAAGCCACCCGATGCTAGTAGTGCAGTGACTTCAGACTTGATGTTTATAACCTCTTCTATTGTGGATCCCCCCGTCATGAGATTGTCAACGTAGAAGTCACGAAGAGTGACTTGAGCTCCCACAGGGTACACTTCAAGGTTTTCATGTGCGAGTTGTTGTAAGCAGCGAACTGCCAAAAACGGAGCGCAGCTAGTGCCGTACGTTACCGTTTGCAATTGATATGTTGTTAAAGGCTCTGACGGGGACTCGCGCCACAATATACACTGCCACTTGGCATCATGAGGGTGAACGATGATTTGCCGATACATTTTTGCAATGTCGGCCATTAGAACGAAACGATGAGTTCGAAAGCGAAGGAGAATTTTTACTATGTCATCTTGTATGGTGGGCCCCACATATAGAACTTCATTCAATGACTTACCATTTGACGTGCGGCATGAAGCGTCAAATACGACACGTAGTTTGGTTGTCGAACTGTCTTCCCTTACCACACAATGATGAGGAATGTAGGTACCCACCTTCACCGCTGCTGCGCTCGCGTCAACCGCCACCATATGTTGGAGCTCGATGTATTCCTTCATGAACGCCTTGTATTCTTGCTGCATAATACGGTCACTCTGCAATCCTTTTTCCATGGCGAAAAATCTTCTACGTGCTATGTCCAGTGAATTGCCTAACCCATTAGGACTTTCCTTGAAGGGGAGGCGTACGATGAATTTGTTAGTATGCAAGCAGCGATTTGTGTTCTGGAGAAAGTGTTTTTCGCACTCATGCTCACTTATTTCCTTGTCGACAGATGGCTTGTAGCAGTTGTCTTCAATTTCCCAGAATTTTTCCACCAGCGAGTTCAGCGATGAGTTTGCTAATGACGATGCCTCATTGTACGTTGATGACGATGATATTAGCGCCGAGGATGATGCTAGTGGGGAGTGGGAAGTCAGTGCGCCAGCCACTACCCAACCCAGCTGTGTTTTTTGTAGGGTGGGTAGGTTTTTGTGTAGTTTTATTTGTCCCACTGACAGAATGTCGAAGAAGACGCTAGCGCCAAGCAGCAAATCGATAGCACCAGGAATGTGAAAGGTGCTGTCGGCCAAGTTTATGTTTTTGGGTATACCCCAGCCCACAATCTCAATAAGGCTTCGTGGCTGAGGTGACGAAATAGATGGCATAATTACCGCTTCCACCAGTGATGAGAATCCAGTGTGCATGGATTTAATTCCAACGACAGCAACGTAGTTTGCTCTTGTTCGTACCGCTCCTATTCCGCTGATTTCTATGGATATTTTATTTCGATTTGCTTTTAGCATGTTTGCGATGCGCTCTGATATGAAATTAAGCTGAGATGCCGAGTCAAGCAGCGCACGAGCCATGATTATATTACCACGAGTGTTATGTAGTTGTACGACAGCTGTAGCAAGGATTACGTCACTGCTTGGTTGATGAGAGTGCAACGACGTTGTTGGCGCTTGAATCGATTCTGTGGTTGCTACTGTTGATGGCGATGAACGATGAAGAAGAGAGTGATGGCTTACCTTGCAGTGTTGGCAACGATTGTTTGATGGGCATTTACTCGAAACGTGGTTTTTTCCCAAGCAGTTCAAACAAAGGTTCTTTTTCTTAGCAAGATCATACCTCTGCATCGGGTCCATTGCGATGAATTTTGTACATTTGAAGGCATTATGTGAAGCGATCTCGTCGCACAGTGGACACTTATTAATGCTCGATGAAGTTACCAATGCCGACCCTACCTTCGGTAAGCGTGTTGAACTTTTAGATGGCACGACTCTACTTGCTGTGTTGTTGTTGGCCTTTACCATGTTGATTGTTTGACAGCGGCGCTCAATGAAGGACACAAGATCGTCCCATGATGGAAGTTGGAAAGTGGTGGCATTGTCCCACTTCGCTGACACTTCCTCCTCCCATTTTAGCTGCGTCTCGTGATCTAATTTTGCTACGATGAGCTGAAGTAAAATACCGTCAGCTATTTGCGGGCGTGATGCCAATGACTGCATTTCACGAAGATGGGCGTTAATTGAATCAATGAATTCACGAAGAGACCCCACGGTGGGGTGACTGATTGCACCATTTTCGAAGATCGCTTGTAGGTGGGACTGGAAGATGTATCGTTTATTATCGTAACGACTTACCAGCAAATCCACAGCTCGTTGGTAATTGTCATGAGTGACTTCCAGTGACTGTATTAAGCGAAATGCGGTGTCACTCAAACAGGAGCGCAGGTACTGGAATTTTTCGACATCTTCCAGTCCGCCGTTGTTGTGCCCTAGGACCTTGAACATGTTGTAGAAGTCCAACCACTCTGTATGTTTGCCGCTAAATTTGGTTAGTTGCAGCTTCGGTAACCTGTGCAGAGTTGAATGTGACGAAGACGAAGAATTTGTTGCAGGGACTATGGTGCTGCTGAACCCATCACTCCGGCGGGATGCAGCTATACGCTCGACGATGACACTCTTCACATCACAAAACGACTCTTCGAATGTTGTTCGGTGATTCAACAAAAACTGCGACTCATCCAAGTACTCCAGCTCTGACTGCAGTTGCTCGAATGTCGAAAAATGATGCTCAAGGAGCGCTAGTTTTGTCTCTAGTTGTGAAACAGTCAGAGTGTGGATGTGTTCTATGTTTTGGAGTAGTTCGGATACTCTGCGACATATCTGATCTCGTCGCAGCTCCTTTACTCGTATGTTGTTGGTGGTGTTTGACCTTGCTGGTGTAAATTCTTCATCTGACGAAGTTGCTCCTCCTGCATTCAATGCCAGATCGCCGATTTGTGCCATTATCAATTTGATTGGAACTGGTTAAATTGCGATGATTCCAGACTGTTGTATGAGCTAGCCGTAGATCCGGCTCGAAGGACCTTTTGGGTGGGCAAAATAATAATTTTTATTTGGCCTTTATTTATGCAAATACAGCTTCTTTAAGCTGATAACAATCAGTAAATTTTTATTGGTCTGTACTTGTAGAGTATTCAATATGGACTGTACAAAGTTAATTCAATTTACATTTCTTATGCTATGAAATTCATATCGTAAAACAATAAGTAAAAAAACGTAACGGCGACAAAGAGCATGTCCCAATCGAAGGTCAATGAGTGATGATTAGTGTTGTTGGTGAGCGAAGAGTTGGAGCGATGACGATATATGTAGGTGTGAGTCGCGACGGTCCGAAAATTATGTTTTTTATGCACGCACTTTTCTATTAGCTGATGGTTAGCGGTGCATTGGCGAGAGACGTACTAACCTTGCAGCGACAACTGCAATGGTTCGACAGCGAAGGTAGAACAGCAGAGGTATTGTGCAGTGGTGTAGCTATGAAGAGCGAATGTGCGAAGGGGTGCAAAGGGGCGCGTGTATCATGAGAGCTAAGTGCTCGAACAACCTTTTTTTCACCATTTATATACGCGCCTAAATTTTGCATCTTAACACATAGTATGCGGAAACTTAAATTTTTTCAAACGTATTTAGTGTATCTAATCATTGTTTAAAATATGTGAAAGGTTTTCAAGGGAAGACAACAGAAGAAAGTAGCTACCTGCTACTGCCGGGTGAATTCGCAATCCCTCATGCAAGTAGGTTCTTTGTGTTCATTTAGTTAACGAGTTTAGACACCCAAATTTAAAACAAATAGTCGCGCTTTATGCAATTCTTCAGTTGATGAAACACAATAAAAAATCTACCTACTAATGATCATTCTTAAACAGCCCATTCAATACAAAGAGTTCGCAAATTTTCATGACCATGCCTACATACTTACATACATATGTATGTAAGTACATTTACATATATTAGTATTTAACAAAAAATAGGAGGCAGGCAGTATTATTTTGTGTATGTTGCTTTACGCAAATTAAACTATTTACACATGTGAACATGAAAAATTAGCACAAACCCGTCCTTTTGTTATCATAATAAACAGTATACATAATGAATTTCGGCCCTGGCATCTCTTGATTGAAGCCCTAGCACAAAACCTACCAAGCAAATGTAACTGCAATAATAAACATATAAACGTACAAATACATATTTATGTATAGTAACTTTATAGTAAATGTCTATTTACGGCTTCAATTATTACCAATAATTGTATTTTATTATTCCCACAACACTGTACAAATAGCTATTTAATTATTAAGATAATAGCCAAAAACTATTTGAATAAACGAATAAAAAATTCGAATAAATACGAATTCGAATTTTTTGTACCCGCCGAATAAAAGTTTTATTTATTCGAATAGTCCCATGCCTAATACATATGCATGTCTTCTACATATATATTTTAATTTCGATTGATATTCATATGCTCAGAAAAGATTTTCCCTATTTCAAGGAAAAATTTGCCTTATTTGACTCCAAAGACATGGCTTCCTTAACATAGGTAAAACATTCCACCCTTTCCTTTAATAAAAGACTTAAGGAAAAAGTCTTTAAATTGCCGAAAGAGTGAAATATTTTACTTATGTTAAGGAAGCCTTGTCTTTGTAACAAAATAAGGGAAGTTTTCCCTTGAAATAAGGAAACTCTTTTCTGAGTGTATTGTAGGGAAATTTCAAGGTTTTCGTGCAACAACATTTTGGCGAATAAGTCAGTTATCGATCTATTTAACGACATATACCAAAGTCCAAATGAAACCTGTGGAATTCCCCTTTCGTTTTATTGCGAAATTGTATGAAAGCTTACAGCCCAACCTAATATAAACGCACTTCGCCAGATAGTTATCTGTGAAGCAAAAAATTCGCTCATGTCCCTGCGGCAAACGAACGCCGTGCGGTTGTTAGGTTGGGCTGTTGCATACTCTATGGCTACAACATTTATACTTACATAATTGATAGTTCACTTCACACTCTAAAAATTGAAATATTTATTATTTTTCACTTTTCAAAAACTGGTATTAAATTAATTAAACTTTATGTTTGGAAGTAACATCAAGTACGTCAATTTATTTCGGACACTGAACTTCTTTTGACTAATTCCGTCAGGATGTACGCAAAACGAAATATATTATAAAGATGTAAAAAGAGAGAGAGGGAGAGATAGAGCGAAGAGCATAACAAACGGCACGCATTGATTGGTCAGTGTGATCATTACGCTCTCACAACCTTTCATTGTTTGGTCGTTGATGGCTTAGATATAATTTGCTCTACCATTTCTTTTGTAAGGAAGGAGTCTTAAAGATGTTTGCCTAGTTTGTAACTACCTGCATTGTATTTTGCGTGGGCAGTGGTTAGCTAGCCTTAAAAATAAGCAGCCCATTTATGCGTAGTTTGAATTGAATGCATTGTTTTTCTTTTACGGCATGGGAAATTTGCAACAGCCTGTATTGTATGTTAGCTTGGGTTTTCCCAAGATAATCGAGCCTTTAAAATATGTGTCTTATTTATGCTTACACATTGCTTTTTACTACATCCTGAAGATCATTAGCTACATATGTATGTGAAAAGCCTTAAACTGGCTGGCTGCATTGCTGATGACGCGAAGTACAATGCAGGCAAACATATTTAAGACTCGTTAATAGTAGACAATTCCTTGCAAAAGAAAAATAATACATAAAATTATAAACCAAACTAGGAGGATTTACCTACCGAATTTTGTCAATTTATGTGATTTTCGAAATTTTTCATATCGAAAGGGGACGTGGTCGGGAAAAGTTTTCGTCCAATTTCATGAGGTATGCTCCCTTGTGCCAAATTGCACAATTCTACCGTAATCAGTTTAAAAGTTATGACCAACCGAATTTTCAAAACTGCCTCCCTTAAAACTGGGCGTTGCTACGCCCGCTTTAAAAACTTCATACATATAAAAAAATCATATAAAATGATATCATTTTAGCTAATTTATGTGATTTTCGATATCGAAAAAGGGGGCGTGGTTATCATCCGATTTCAACAATTTTCAACAGGAGCTTACCTTGGCCAGAAAGTAACCAATACACCATATTCCATGCAAATATCTCAGTTTTACGCAAGCTATGTCAATTTATGTGATTTTCAAAATTTTCGATATCGAAAAAGGGGTGTGGTTATAATTCGACTGCGACAATTATCAACAGCAGCCTACCTTGGCCAGAAAGTGACCAATACACCACATTCCATGCAAATATCTCAGTTTCAAAAAATTGCATGCAAATATCTCAGTTTTACGCAAGTTATGTCAATTTATGTGATTTTCGAAATTTTCGATATCGAAAAATCATCCGATTTCGCCCATTTTAAACACCAACCTGCCTTGGCCATAAAGTAACCTGTGTACCAAATTTCATGCGAATATCTCAAGTTTTATTCAACTTATGTTAATTTATGTGATTTTCGATATCGAAAAAGTGGGCGTGGTTATCATCCGATTTCGAAAATTTTTAACAGGAGCTTACCTAGGCCAGAAAGTAACCTGTATGCCAAATTTCATGCAAATATCTAAATTTTTACGCAAGTTATGTCAATTTATGTGATTTTCGAAGTTTTCGATATAGGAAAACGGGGCGTGGTTATCTTCCGATTTCGGCCATTTTCAATAGCAACCTACCTTGGCCAGAAAGTAGCCTGCATAACGAATTCCATGCAAATATCTCAGTTTTTACGCAAGTTATGTCAATTTATGTGATTTTCGAAATATTCGATATCGAAAAAGGGGGCGTGGTTATTATCCGATTTCGCCCATTTTCAATAGCAACCTACCTTGGCCAGAAAGTAACCTGTATGCCAAATTTCATGCAAATATCTCAATTTTTACTCAAGTTATCGTGTACACGGACGGACAGACGGACAGACGGACGGACATGCCTTAATCAATTCCTCTTTTCAACCTAAGAACTTTCATATATGGAACTCTATATCTAACTCGATTATTTTGTGCCGTTACATAGTACCGTTATGTGGACAAAATTAATATACCCTTGTACTAGTACTAGTACGCTGGGTATAAAAATATTCGAATAGTACTATAACGAATAATAATATTCGAATAAACGAATAATAATATTCGAATAAACGAATAAAAAAATTCGAATAAATACTATTCGAATTTTTTGTACCCGCCGAATAAAAGTTTTGTTTATTCGAATAATTTTTATTCGAATAGTCCCATGCCTAGTTTACACCAAAGGCTACAGAAGGTATTTTTATTGGCTATGCACAAAACGCAAAAGGTTTTCGCATATACTTACCGAAAAAAGAAGCTATCATTATTAGTAGAGATGTCAAAGTAATTGATAAAATGTATTATCAGATAAACACAAATGAAACGAATAGCTATGATAATCTTTTGTATGACACCGAAATAAGAAATCAATCAAATACAAATGAGGTCGAACTGCAAAAAGAAGACCTATCCAAAAGTAGACCAATGGTGAATATTGAGTTCGCACAAAGCTCTACACCAAAAGAAACAGACCGTAAAGAGATAGTTTCTGAAAATTCCCATATCCCTGAAACCATATCCTGCCAAGGTACACAATCTGAAATCGAGAGTAATACTAGAACCATAAGCGAGCTAGAAAGCGTTGAAGAGTCCGAAAGTGAGATAAATGCTCAAAGCATGAACAAATGGAATACCGATAGAGAAAATCAGAGACCTCTCGGAGATCGAAAACCTCCAAATTATTTAGATGACTATGTAGCCGGTGAGCAGTGTTGCCATTTTAGCCGTTTTCCGGCTAGATCTAGCCGTTTTTTTTCCATTTAGCCGGGAAAATTTGAATCTAGCCGCTAGCCGTTTTTTAGCCGTTTTTTTATATTTTTTTAGCAGTTTTAGCCGTTTTTAGTTTTTTTGCCAATGTAACAAACAATTACATGTGAATGAATGGGAAGTCGTGGGTTCCACTGTAGAATTTTGGACACAAGTTCGGGCGTATAAAAATGCTTTAGGGGAAAATCCTTTTGCTGCTCTTGCTATATTTGTGTTTGAATTTTTAGTATTGCCTTTTTAGTATTGCCACCATGAAAAAACAAAGCAGCGTAATAGAATTACTGAAAAAATGCTAAATTCAATTTTGTATGTAAGATATGGACTCAAAAGGGAAAATAAGTGCTGTCATGACTTCATAATAACTAAAGATCTCGTTACGCTTACGAATAACTCTAGCATTTATGATAGTTCAGAGCAAGATATAGAAAATTGTGGTATAGAAATATTGTAAAATGTATGTACATATATATGTACATTTCCCACAAATTTATAAATTTTTTTTTTTCATTTTATGCCATGAAAGTATATGTTACTTAAAATATATTCGTTACCTGATGCGTTATTTTATTGCGACTTTTCATTAAGTCACATTATTTTTAAAACAGTAAGCTCTGCTTAAAATTTTGCTCGTTGTACCTTTTATATAAGCACATCTATGTAATAGATATAACAAATATATGTAAATGTAAGCTTCATATTGAAGCTATTTTAAAAAATACAGATTTGAATTGTTGAACTATTATAGCTCTGTATATTAGGATGCAAAGCATCTGTATAAGAAACTTTTTTTTATTGTTATGAAATTGGAGGCATTTTCTCAAGTAAACCTTAAAATTCATCTAAATTTTTTAAACAAAATTTTTGTTTAGAGTGAACTTTTATATTTAAGGCTAGATGAGAAACACTCCTTTACATTGTAAAATATTTATATCATTTGTTTTAATGACAAAACAACGAATAAAACATGTGAAAATTTGACTTAAAACTGTTAGCTTTAGCGGTACAAACAAAGAGTACAAATAACTTAATCACCCCTATTCTGCATTGCGACTTGGATCGAAAATTTCTCCGCTTGGCAACTTTGGTATTCTGCGTTTCAATTCCGCTACGTTCAACTTCGAAACTTCCAATTCTGCTAATTCTGCACTTCGATCGTAGCTCCGTTTTTCTACGTTGGAATTTTGTTGGCGTATAAATGCTTGTTTTTTATTTTGCAAACAATTTACGATTAATTCCCGCGATTTTTTGTTGAAATTCTTGAAATTTAAGTAAAACTCGTATGTAAAAGTTGTAAAACGCTCGCTATATTTTGTTTTTGTGCTCTAATGATGTTTTTTGATATGTTTGCAGGGTAATTGTTTGCGACTGGTGGCGAGTACTAATATTTGTCCAAAAATGTAGGGAGGGATATCAAAAGACGCTTTTCGATGCCAGGAATGTGAATCCGCCTACGGAGATCTAATATTTTTGGACGCGCATTAGCATCGGCACCGGTTGTAAACAATTACAAATTGGACTAGAATTCAAAACACCAAACAATATTACTAACAAAATTAAAACTAAGGTAATGGCTTTGACTTTGCCATTATATCCAAACGTGCACCGGCGGCCACTCCACAACACCCACTCATACTCTGCAAACTTCTTTGTCAGTTCCGGGGCGGCCAATGTCTTCCTCCAGCGAAAAGTACCACCTGATGTCAGACTTAACACTGACATGTGTAATGTTTGCTCGGCGTATGGTGTGGCCCCACGATGCGACGCCAACCATCCGTGTACCTGGTCGGCAAAGCGCACTCTTCTAGCACTAGCTCTATGGAAAATACCAGCTACCTACTGACGATGTGGTAACATCCACCAACAGTGTCCTCTTGCTTTTTGTTGGTCCTTCGTTGTCTGCTACAATCAGTCAATTGATCTATAAAATTTCACTCAATTTATTCAATAATGCTCAAACAAATACATTTAAGTCTATAAATCATAATAAAGCTTTACTTTTATTTCAAAAGTAATAATTTGTGTAATTTAAATTGCTTTGTTATGTTTCAATTTCACACATTCCAAGGCAAACAGCTGACTTCGAAAAACTTATAGCTCTTCCTCTTTTTCTTTCGATCCAAGCGTAACTCAGAATGCATATTTACGATCCAAGCGGAGCGTAGAGCGGGAACGTAATTGTTATGCAGAATAGGGGTGAATATTATAAAATATTTATATTATATGTTTTCATGAAAAAAATCGAATAAAACGTGTGAAAAGTTGATTCAAAATTTTTAGCCGTTTTTTCGGCCAAAATTGTAATTTTTCTCGCCGAAATTATTTTTTTTAGCCGTTTTTAGCCGTTTTTTTTTCTCGATCTAGCCGGATTGCTCAAAAAAATTCTGGCAACACTGCCGGTGAGGAAGAAACATCTGATAAGTACCTATCAAACTTTTGCGAAAGAGGCATTGATGAGCTAACGTTTATGTGTCAGCCCGAAGAAAAAGGATGGCATAATGCCATCAAATCGGAAATCACAGCTCACTTAAAAAATGGTACATGGAAAATAAAAGATAAAGAAAAAGAAACAAATGTAGTTGATTTCAAAATGATACTCAAAGATAAAGGTGATACCAAAAAGGCCCGCTTTGTTGCACGTGGATTCTTACAGAGACCAGGTGTAGACTACGTTGAAACTTGGGCTCCAGTTGCAAAATTAAGCTCTATTAGGCTATTAACATCAACTGCTGCTCAAGAGAACCTAACACTACATCAATTAGACGTTACCACGTTATACCTAAATGGAGACTTAGATCAGCGAATATAAATGAAGAAACCAGAGTACCTAGAAAAATATATCGCAGAAATTTTAGTCGATGAGAGCGAAAATGAAGACTTGAGTGTATACTACAAAGCAAAGGAAATGCTAAAACAAATCAATAATTCCTCAAAGGAAAAAGTGTGTGTCTTGAAAAAGGCATTATACGGGTTGAAACAATCCGGACGACAGTGGTACAAAAGGCTGGACTCCGAATTAAAGAAACTGTCGATGATATCTTATTGGCCTATTCCAGTGAGCAAGCTTTTGAACAATTCAAAAAAAAACTGATGGCAACTTTCGAAATGAAAGATCTTGGGCTTGTAAAAGATTTTGTTGGTATTGAAATAAACCAAACGCATAGTACGATAACATTGAAACAAGAAAAATATATTGAAAAACTACTTGCAAAATTCAAAATGGAAGAATGCAAGAGTTGTGTTACACCAATAGAACCACACCTAAAGCTGGAAAAATTAGAAAAATGTGATGAAAGCTTACCTTACCGAAACCTGATTGGATCCCTGATGTTTTTGGCTGTAGCAACCAGACCAGACATAATGTTTGACGTAAGTTACCTTTTACAGTTCAATAACTGTTATGGCACTGAGCATTTTAAATCTGCAAAGCGAATTTTAAGATACCTCAAAGGCACAAAGGAAATTGGTTTAACTTTCGATAAAAACGCAAACAAAGAGTTGATTGGATATGCAGATGCTGACTGGGCAGCTTGTACCATGGATCGAAAATCCTACACTGGATATTGTTTCATGATGTCAAATGGCATTATTAGTTGGGAATCCAGAAAGCAAAGGACCACAGCCATGTCCACAGCAGAAGCAGAATACATGGCATTGTCGGATGCAACAAAGGAGGCGCTGCACCTTAAACTTCTCCTTGAAAACATAGCTGAACGTAAGCAACAGGTTATTACCATTTTTAATGATAATCAAGCGGCACTAAAGCTATGCCAAAATACTATAATAAGCAGCAAAACCAAACATATTGACTTGCGAATACATTTTTTGAGAGAACATATACAAAATGGAAGCATCGTGGTCAAATATCAAGACACGTCTAGAATGCCCGCAGATATCTTGACAAAGGGATTAAGCGGACCTCGTCACCAAGAACTAAGAGATGATCTGGGATTAAAGATAAAGTTGTGAGGAGGAGTGTTGTAACATCACTAATTCATCGATTATCACACAACCATATTTTACACCGTATCTCATCTCTAATATTAATGTCATTTATTCCTTCCTTTTTATACCCAGCGTACTAGTACTAGCACAAGGGTATTATAACTTTGTTGGGATAACGGTTGGTTGTACAGGTATAAAGGAATCGAGATAGATATAGACTTCCATATATCAATATCATCAGGGTCGAAAAAAAATTTGATTGAGCCATGTCCGTCCGTCCGTCCGTCTGTCCGTTCGTCTGTCCGTCTGTCCGTTAACACGATAAATTGAGCAAATAATGAGATATCTTCACCAAATTCGGCATGCGTACTTATTTGGGTTCAGAATAGATTGCTATTGAAAATGGGTAAAATCGGACCAAAACCACGCCCCTTTTTCGATATCGAAAATTTCGAAAAACGTATAAAACGGGTTAATTCAATATCAGAAGCAGCTACAATGATAAAATTTGCAATATGTATTGATTTAGATGTTCTAAGGCCGATTTTATCCAATTTTTTTAAAAGGGGCGTGGCACCGCCCACATATATTTGAAGAAATTTTCAAATTTTGACTCTCAATAACTTCAGCACAGTTTATGCTAGTACAACGAAATTTTGTAGAGGGCATGCTATTGTTGTGTTAAATTCAGATATAGAAAATAAACGAAATCGCTTAGCGACCACGCCTACTTTTTCATAAAAGTTATATTGAAAGGAGGTGGAAATATTGAAAAGTCCATATCTAATTAACTGATACCGCTATAATAATATAATTTGGTACATACATCAATTTTCATATTCTTTACATTATTTTTGCAAAATTTTGGAAAGTGGGCGTGCCACCGCCCACTTATGAGTCACGCAATTTTCAAATTCGACTGCTAATAACTTCAGAACGGTGTGAGATAGATTTACGAAACTAGGTACCAGGCATCTTATGTTTATGTAGAGTACTACCATAGAAAATAAGAAAAATCGGTGAACGACCACGCCCACTTTTGGACTAAAGTTCTCTAAACGAGAGTTAGGAAACCGGAATATGCAATATCTGTTTAACTGATAAATATATAATGCTAAAATTTAGTACACTCATTCACTTGATGATGTTATTAGTGTTGTTTAAAGGTTTTTTGGTAATATTTTGGAAAATGGGCGTGGCACCGCCTACAAGTGAATAAACAAAATATCAACATTTCACTATTAACAAGCCACTGTGAAAGTATCATAAAGATCTGCAATGAAAACTGATCTTCAAATAGGGACAAACAACATAATAAAATCCGTGGGCGTGCCACCACACACTGTTTTAAAATTATGTAAATATTGATTAATGGACACATATATCCGTATATCAAAAATTTCACAAAATACGTTAAAAGTTATGGGCATGGCACGCCTTCTTTTCCAAAGTTATATATAGGACATGGTATCACCATTGAAAAGATTGATTGAGTACTTTTGGCTCATGTAAGCGGTTAATGCTTTATAAGCAAGGGCCGTGGCCGCGCCCACCAAATTCGCTATTGTTTAGGCTGGGAATAGATTGGTTTTTAAAATGGGCGAAATCGGATGAAAACCCCGCCCCCTTTTTCTGGAAACTAACGCTGGGTATTAAATGTTCGGTTCACCCGAACTTAGACTTCCTTACTTGTTTATATTTGTACGCTTAACAAACCACATGTAAATTTGGCAACCTCTATTTGAAATAAATAATATAAAGTATAAATACTTTCTCTGTATTGTTTGGAAGAAGTCACTCGATCCTTCGATCCAATAATAACCATTATTGTAAGTAATATGATTTTAAAAAATTTTTTACTTGCGATAAGGGTTATTCGTAACCAAAAAAATAAATCTCTCATTTATATTGGTTACGATGACTAAAATAAAATACCTCTGATGATAATGTGAATTCTGAAAGAAAAAAATAACAATTATTTTCGGTCCCTAATAAAATGTTTTTTGATTGAAATTTACACTTTAATTAGGAAACAAAATAAAAATGTATTCATATTATAAAAACTATATGATAATGAAAATAAAATCGAATTCATAACATACGTATTTGTTGATATACATTGTTTATACATTTACATAAACTCTAATATTTTCTCGTAAGGAGTATGCCGTTCGAGCAGTATTTATATGTTGACTGTCGACAAATATATCGATATATTCACAAGCGCATTTATAAAATGAAAAAGCATCTGGTAAAATTATATTATTAGCTTTTACTATTTGCAACACCTTTCTCTTTATAACAGCACCTATTCCATCCACAGCGCCTTTGCATTGCGAGGTGGCAAAGAAGTTCCATTCAAAATATTTGCAGCTAAATTTATTTACAAAATAAGGGATGCTTGTTAAAATAAACTTATTTTTAAACTGCACCTATGTATTCTGGATAATGTCATTGAAAAAATTGTTTTTAACTTCGATTTTAATGTATTAAAATAAAATATTCTTACTTAAAATAACGTATGCGACAAACTTTAAAGGGTAATACAATTTTTATTACTTCGATTGAAAAGAAAATTTCAGCGAATATATGTATTTAACTAGACAAAGCTATCCTCAATCAAAAAGAAGTTTCATGAAAATGCCGAATGAAACGGTTCACGGCATCTTCTTTCAGCTATTTTATAGTTTCAAAATCCGTTTCAAACGAAATTCCAGCTGATCGTTTTCCGGTTTTATTCAACAATTACTTTTTTTTTTTTAATTTTTATATACATTCATTTTTAACTTCGAAAGTGTTGCACATATAGGAGAACGGTATAGAAACAGATTAAAGAAATTGTAATTCTAAATTTGTTTTATCAAAATCGGACAAGTGGTTCTCGAGTTATGTTAAACTACGTTTTTGCCAAAATGTTACAACTAAGCGAAAAAACATCAAGATAAGGAAACAATTTAAAAGGTCATAAAAAAAACTGACACATACGAACGCCAAACCCTTTGAGGGTTTTACTATACTGACCTAGTACCATCACGCTGACTTGGAATTTCCCACCCCCCCCACAATAATCCCAAAAATTTTCCATAGTGTTATTATTTGGTTGAAACCGTGTCGTTCTTTTCATTATTTTTATAGGTTATAGTAATCTACAGCTATTTTTCAAATAGCATACATTCTTATCATACCAAAATAATTAAATTAATTTCTAGTTTAGTTAGTTTTCTGAACGAGATACAAATACCATGACTTGGCAATGATATAGGCCCTAGAATCTTATTTGAAATTTTCTACATCAAAAAAGGGGGCGTGGTTATCATCAGATTTCGCCCATTTTAAGCACCAACCTGCCTTGGCCAGAAAGTAACCTGTATGCAAAATTCCATGCAAATATCTCAGTTTTGACGAAAGTTATGTCAATTTATGTGATTTTCGATAGCAACCTACCTTGGCCAGAAAGTAACCCGTATGCAAAATTCCATGCAACTATCTCAGTTTTGACGAAAGTTATGTCAATTTATGTGATTTTGGAAATTTTCGATATCGAAAAAGGGGGCGTGGTTATCATCCGATTTCGCCCATTTTCAATAGCAACCTACCTTGGCCAGAAAGTAACCTGTATGCAAAATTTTATGCAAATATCTCAATTTTTACTCAAGTTATCGTGTACACGGACGGACAGACGGACGGACATGCCTTAATCAATTCCTCTTTTTAACCTAAGAACTTTCATATACGGAAATCACTCACTTCCACGTTGTGGTTCTGGGTTAGGCTGAGAGAGGTTCAAGAGTAGAAATAACATTTAAAGAGCACTGACTTCCATAATCCGCTAAAACGTGTCGTAAAAAATAAGTGAAAGTATATACAAATTAAAAAAAAAATAATAATTGTTGAATTAAACCGGAAAATGATCAGCTAGAATTTCATTTGAAACGGATTTTGAAACTATAAAATAGCTGAAAGAAGATGCAATGAACCGTTTCATTCGGCATTTTCTTGAAACTTCTTTTTGATTGAGGATAGCTGTGTAGAAGAGCTCTTGATTTGGAGTTGTAATCTCTATTACTTGCGACTGTCAATACACAAATGATATAGACAAATAATATTTTTGCATAACGTATGCGACAAAGGTATACTATCAAAAGTAAATAAAAACAAGTGAGGAAAGGGTTGTCTTAGGCTGTGCCGAAGGCTTTATACCTTTCATGAATACGCATATTTTTTTTAAGTGTCCTACATGGCCAAACCACATTTATCGGAGCAATCGGTTATATGGAAGCTATATGTTATGTTACTCCGATCTGTATGATTTCAATTACACACATGACATTTATAATAAGTACCAACTGTGCAAAATTTTGCGTTCCTAGCTTCGTAACTGCAAAATTTATAGCCCAAAACCCATTTATCGAAACTATCGATTATATGGGAGCTATATGTTTTGTTTTCCGATCTGGTTGATTTTCTCTACACAGGTTAGGTTAGGTTAGGTTGAAGTGGCTGCCAAAGAGGCACACTTAGGCCAGTAACATTAGGCCCGTTGTGATACCACATAGAGACACCTTTATACCTCCTCCTCTTCGAACCACTTGGAAGACTTGATGAAGGCCATCACGTCCTTGATGTCATACTTCGCAATTTGGCGAATGTTGTCCAGGAAGGGAGCACCCAGGAAGCGACGTCTAACGCCGCTAAGTGCGGGGCAGTTGCAGATGAGGTGTTCTACAGTTTCTTCCATTTCGTCGTCTTTGCAGCTCCTGCAGCAACGGCGGTAAGGCACACCCAGTCTCTCTGCGTGCCTCCCAATAAGACAATGGCCAGTTAGCACTCCTATTATCTTGGAAATATCAGCCCTTCTTAGGGTGTAGATCTGTCGGGATCTCTTTGGATCCCTTTTTGGCCAGGTTTGTTTGGATATCAAACAGCCTGGGGTTTGAAGCCATCTTTCGTTGGCTTGTCGATAGGTGAATTCGTTTAGCATTAGCCTGCATGTTGCAAAGGGTATACCCAAGCGTTCTTTATCAGGAAGAACTTGCTTGGTAGTGCCCTGCCTAGCAAGCTCGTCTGCCCTACAGTTACCCTCAATGTCCCTGTGGCCCGGTACCCACGTGAGGTTGACACTGTTCTGCTTGGCCATCTCCTGAAGAGATCGGCGACAGTTTAGCGTTAGTTCAGAATTGAACGAGTTAGAGCCAAGTGCTTTGATGGCGGCTTGGCTATCGCTGAAAATGAATATTTCCTTGCCGATAGTGTCCCGTCCGATCCGGGATGTGGCCTCCATGATTGCACAGACTTCGGCCTGGAAGACACTACAGTGATCGGGTAGTCGGAAGGAGAGTTCTAAGTCGCAATCTATTGAGAAGACCCCTCCGCCGACTCTCCCGTTTAGTTTGGAGCCGTCGGTGTATATGCAGATACTGTGTTCTGCGCCATAGCACCAGTCCGGCTCAACCCAGTCTTCCCTACTGGGGATGTTTACCGTAAAGTCGCACTCCGTAACTGTAGTAGTCACGCAGCGATCCGTACTTCCGGGAATAAAATTGAAATTATTTAGTATGGTGGAATGTCCTTTGGTCCGAGTGATCCAGATAGACGATTCCCGTAGACGCAGGGCTGATGCCGCCGCTGCTCGGTAGCCCTCTATGTCTAAAGGAATGAGGTCTAGAATGACCTGTAGAGCTTCGCTCGGAGTAGTTCTCAGAGCTCCGCCTATGCTGATCATGCTAGACCTGTGAACCTTCCCTAATAGGTTCAAGTTTGAGGCCTTGCACAAGGCAGGCCACCACACGACGACCCCGTATAGCAATATGGGTTTTATGATAGTCGTGTAAATCCATTTGCATATCTTGGGGCTAAGACCCCATTTCCTGCCTATGGCCCTCTTGCACGTGTATAATGCAATATACGCTTTCTTTTGGCGCTGAATGACGTTTTCTTTCCAATTCAGCCTTTTGTCCAGAACTACACCTAGAAATTTGGCCTTATCGGCCAGATTAAGGCGCACGCCGTTTAGTTCTGGTAATATTAACGGTGGTATTTTGTATCGCTTAGTGAATAAGACAAGTTCCACCTTCTCGGAGTTGACGCTAAGCCCGCAGCGAGAGGACCATACTGAGATCTCTCGCAACGCCGCCTGCATCAGATCGCACAGGGTTTGTGGGAATTTGCCTCTGTATGCCACGGCCAGGTCGTCGGCGTATTCCACCACCTTGCCGCTGCCCCAACATGTGTCTCTTAGCAGCGAGTTAACTGTTAGGTTCCACAGGAGAGGCGAGAGAACGCCGCCTTGAGGAGTTCCTCTTGTGGCGTATCGTGTTATATCAACAGACCCCAGAGTTGAGAGAATTTTTCTCCCTTTGAGTAGTTGGTCGATCAGTCCCACCAGGGACCTGTTTACCCCCAGATCTGTTAGTGCGGTATTAACAGCAACTGGGCTGATGTTATTGAAGGCTCCTTCGATATCGAGGAAGGCAACCAGACAGTAGTCTTTCTCGTCCATGGATGCCTCTATGGTAGAGACTAGGGTGTGGAGCGCAGTCTCCGTAGATTTACCTTTGAGGTAAGCGTGTTGACAGCTAGATATATGGTTGCTGTCAATTGTGGTAGTGAGGTAGTTATTTATTATCCTCTCCAGGGTTTTGAGAGCAAACGACGTTAGACTTATCGGTCTGTAGTCTTTCGGCTCGTAGTGAGAGGCCTTACCTGCCTTCGGAATAAAGATCACCGTCGCGCTTCTCCATAAGCACGGAATGTGGTTGAGAGACAAACAGGCCGTGAAAATGTGATACAGCCAGTAAGCTGATGTCTCCAAAGTGTTGATTAGCTGTGCGGGAATAATCCCGTCCGGTCCAGCAGATTTGAACGGCTTGAAGCTCTTGACCGCCCATTTAACTCCCTCTACGGTGATGGGTATATTTACGGCCAGGTTGGTTGCAGGAGCATTTGGAGCACAATGCATGTTTCCCGGAAAGTGAGTATCCAGGAGCAGTTCTAGAGTCTCCTCTTCTGAGCTGGTCCAGGTACCGTCATGTCGCCGCAAAAAGCTCATGGCCGTTTGCGACTTTGATAGCACGCACCTAAGTCTTGCTGTGTCGTCGACACTTTCGACTCCAGTGCAGAAGTTTCTCCACGAAGTTCTCTTCGCTTGTCTCAGGGCTTTTTTATAGGCCCTCAGTTTGTTTTTATATTCAAGCCATTGAGTCTCACAATCGAGGTTTTTGGCTATATTAAACTGTTTCCTGCAGGATTTCCGTAATGAGTCCAGATCCCGGGACCACCAGTAAGGTTTATGCTTACCCCGCGGTTTTGGTACTGGGCAGGCCTTTTCTAAGGCGTTTGAGAATGCCGTTGTGAAGGTCGTAACCATGTCCTCTAGCACCTCTACAGAAGAGGGGCATTGAGAGGGTAGTTCTGGCAGACCTCTATCAAACAGCTCGTTATGCAGCTCCCAGTTTGTGCTGCGTGGGTTCCGTCTCATAATGGCCGGTTCGACGGCAAGGTTTAAAACCACCTCAATATAGCGGTGGTCAGAGAAAGAGTGGTCATCAAGAACCCGCCAGCTCCTAATTAACTCATAAGCGCTTTCGCTACAAATAGTAAGGTCAATGACCTCTCTTCGATTTTTAGTAATAAATGTTGGTTCATTACCTACGTTGCAAACTACGAGGTTAGTCGTTAAAAGAAAATCAAAAAGAGACTCACCTCGAGCGTTTATGTCGGAACTTCCCCACTGGACGTGGTGGGCATTTGCGTCCGTTCCAATAAGCAAGTGGTCCCTGCTGCAGTCGGCCACCAGTACTTTCACCTTGTCTTGCGGTGGAGGATCTTCCGCGTCATAAGGCATGTAGACCGAGGCAATAATTAAATTAACGTTGCCAACTGTGACATTGGCCGCTGTGACGTCGCCATTGCTGTAGTTAGGTAGAAGAAAAGTTATTAGCTCAGACCTAACCATAATGCAGGTTCTAACTTTACCTTCTCCATCAGCTCTGATGAGCTTGAATTCCTTAGTCCCCAGTCCGCAAATCCGTGCTTTGTTGACCCACGGCTCTTGGATGAGGACCACATCAACGTCGCCTTTAGAAAGGCGACCAATTAAAGCAGCCGAAGCTGCCTTCGATTTATGTAGGTTTATCTGAAGCACCCTCAACATGAGTGTGCCCAGACTCCCCTACCAACACCGTGACGTCGAGGTCTTCCCCGTCGCTGTCCAGCAGGGCATCCTCCATCGATAAACTGTGCAGAGCGCCTGCACAATTTGACGTGGCGGACACCATACTGCCAGCGTCAGAGAGCTCCGCTTCCTCTTCGGGTGTTTCGATGTCCATGTCCACCGGAGTACCCGAAAAGGATGCGCGCTGCGCGTCGCCACGGTAAACGTGGATTACGACTTCGCCAATGCCGTAATGCACACGTCCGTTTGCTCTCCTCAAAGGTTCGAGAGCCTCCTTGTTTAGGGCCAGAACGACCTCCCTTCTGTGACCTTCAGCGTCGCCGACTTGGATGATCTTCCAGTCCTGGGCGGGGAGAGTTGGGTTCATAATTCGGAGCATAGCCAGGATTCTCTCCGGCTCTGCAGGGATTGCTGGAACCCAGGCCCTCGCCCTTGGCCGAGCTGGAATGTCCTTCCAGTCGACGACCTCTATCTTCGCCCCAGGGTAGACCGGGCCTAGCCTTGCCGCTGCTGCCTTGTACAGCGCAACAGTTCTTGCGTCTTCGCAAGCAAGGATCTTTATTTGACCCTGGTACCAGCCCGCATCAGCACCACGCGGCGGACTGCCCGGAGCTTCCATCAACACGTCGAGAACGGCGTCGCCGATGGCGTTCCGGACATACGGCCACTGATCTTTCGGGATGGCCCCACGGTCGTTTCCCCGGTCCAGGATCCCTATAAGGATCCGGTCCTTTGCCACCTCGGCAAAGCTAGGTTTGCCCACCCCAGGGTGATTTTGGTGCCTTTTGGAGGGAGGTTTTATGTCCTCGTCCGACCTCTGGCGTTTGAAGGGAGTTGCGCTTTCCCCAGTTGCCACCGCAGTGCTATGGAACTCCGGTAGCAGGGCTCGCGCCCTCGTCACCGCGTTCCTGGCATTTTGGGACAACGTATCCAGCGGAACCCCCACGTATTTCTTTAGGACCTTAGAGGCCTTCCTTTTCTCCCGATGCGTGTGGCGATTGGGAGGGATATTTAAGGGGAGCTGACCCGTAGTTGCCATCGCGGTCATCCCCCCGGTTGGTGGCTTGGTTGCGGCCTCCTTCTCCTTTGGCTCTTTGTGGCTAGGTCGTGAGACCCCTGCCAGAGCTGTGGGGAGAACGGCTGCCGTGCCGCTTCCTGAAGGGCGTTCAGCATCAGTGGGTGCGGCGCCGTTCGCCGTTGCCAGCGTAACCGCGTTCGCTACCGCACTGGTGCTGACCCCCTCCAGGTCGCTTTTGCCTGTCATTTGTGAGGTTGCCCTCGAAGTGTCCAGAGGGAGCCGACCCGTAGTTGCCATCGCGGTCGCTCCCCCGGTGAAGTTTAAGTTATAGCCGGCCACCTTCTCCTTTGGCCCATTGTGGCCGGGTCGTGAGACCCCTGCCACAGCTGTGGGGAGAGCGGTTGCCGTAGCTGTCCGTGATGGGCGTTCGGCATCAGCAGGTGCAGCGTCGTTCGCCGTTGCCAGCGTAGCTACACTTGCCACCGTGCTGGTGCCGACCCCCATCAGGTCGCTTGAGTGTTGTGGGTGTGGGGTTGCCCCCCTACCCGAAGAGCCACTTGGGCGTGAATGTGTTTTCGGCGCTTGCGCCGTGGCTGTCCTTCCCCGTGAGGAGGAGGACGAATTTGTTGGTTTGGTTGAATTTCGTTTCATCTTGTTCGTACGACCACTCGTTAGACAGGGCCAACTTGTGGTCAAAGTATAGTAAAGGGGAAGGGTATCGTCCGCCGCGGCAGTGCCCCATACCGCGGTAAGACCAAACTTACTCTCTGAGGTGGTCCGGTGTCAGAGAGGCTCCGTAGAAATACAGCCACGATTTACCTCCCGGCTGCAAACGTCCAATGGGCACGGTATCGCATAACACCCTGGATTGGGAGGGGGTAGATCTTAGTCATCGCTATCCAGAGGAAGTGCAGCTAGCCCCGTGACAGAGCTCCTTGCGGGGCAGTGTCCCGGGGATAACCGCATCCTGTTTCAGCGACTAAGCCTTCGCACCACGGCAAGGTATCTACCCTCAGCGAAGGTCTACACAGGTTACAAATATAATATGTACTAAACCTGCAAAATTTCGCTCTCCTAGCTTTTTGATTGCAAGAGTTAAAGGCCAAAACCCATTTATCGGAACAATCGATTGTATGGGAGCTATGCATTGTATTGGTCCGATCTTACTGGTTCCGACAAATGATTAATATAATACAAAATGGCGGCTCCATACCAAATTTCATCGAGATATCTCTAAAATTGAGGGACTAGTTTGAGTTCAAACAGACAGACGGACGGATAGACGGACATGGCTAAATCAACTCAGCTCGTCGCCCTGACCATTTCGGTATACTTAATGGTGGGTCTATCTCTTCTTCTTTTCATACTTACAAACATCGGACCAAAGTTATAATACCATTTCATAATCATGAAAGGTATAAAAAATACCGTTATTCGAGTTCAAACTTCTCTTTTTCTTATTTTTGTAAGTAGTTGGTATTGTTAGTTTAATTTTAAAATGTATTTGCGCTACTTCAAATCACTTAATTTAGGTAATAAGGAAGAGAAAATAGTTGATTCAATTTGCGAAAACTGAGTTGAAGAAAACCTCGGTTTTACTCTTCCGTTTATGAGTTTTAAGATACCAACAAGCTGTAAATACTTCCATTTTACAAAAATTCAATTACTTTTCCCTTAATAATTCGTCTTAAAACCCATTTTCTGGTCATATAATTTTTTCAGTCGTGGTTGACCTTCTCATGGAAACACCCATATGTAGAGATAAAAAAAAAATATTTGTATAAACGTTTTTTTCATGAATCATACCAGTAGCGCGATTCACTAATTTTTAACAATCCCGCAATAGAGATATTTAACATTGTCGCATATTGCTTACTTTAACAATTGTGCGATTCACTAACTCGGATTTAACAACACTTGTTATCTATGTTTTAAATTTGAGAAAATGGGGCATCACTGGTACTGAAATGTCAAAATTTACGAAAAGTTCAAAGAGGAATAGAGGAAAAACAATTGTTCGCGCAATTTGTTAGCAGATATTTCAGCAAAGGGAAGTATTTTTGATATTTTTTATATTTTTATTCACTTACTGCCCTTTATTTTTCTTTGTTTCTTCAGAATGGCGTCAACAAGTGCTGCAGCAACAAAAAGGAGTCGGGCAACAGCTCAACAAATAAGAGGAATGGTGGATCTGCTGGGAGAACTTCCTGGTTTGGCATCAGGAAGATTCCAGAGAATGCACGGCAAGCTGGAAAACCAGAAGAAGTGGAAGGAAATGGCGGAGAAGCTGAACGCCATTGGAGGAGTTGTGTGCAAGTGTGGTTACGGTAAGTACAAAAGTGAACAAAGTGTTGCTAACCAATTCGGTAATTGTTTCCTTGGTAGTTGTTTACGACCGTACATAACTGCTAATACACCTCCAAAAATACCGAGAGAGGTATCAAAAGACGCGTTTTGGCCTCTGTAATAAGAATCCGAACCCGGAAAGCAAATATTTTATTTAAGTGAAACGTTATTAACAAAAAACCATGGTCGTAAAGAATTACCGTTTCCTTTAGGAGACGACTGCTTACACATTGTTTGAAACCTTTTAGCAGTCGTCTCCTAAACGAAACAATTACCACCAATTCTATGGAATGGTGCATCGTGTGTAACTTTGTTGTTAATTTTTATTTTTTTTTGCAGGTCTGGCGAGATTTAAAAAGCCGTACAAGTAACCGTGTGCGTGACCGCAATAACCAGCAGTCCCAGACGGGGAATAGGAGCATCTCTGTAGCACCGCTTACAGAGACAGAGATGCGCATTGTGGAGCTGATCGGAGACAGCTATATTGAAGGCGCACCAGACTGCTTGGATAGCTTGGCGTTGGAAGAGGTGAGTTTGTAGTTTCGCATGATTATTATTTTTACTCATCCTTTCATTCTCTTATAAACTTATAGCATCTGAATTTGATCGTGGAAGAGGAGTACCTGGAAGATGGTGCCAGTAGCGAGCTGCAAGCGCACTCCGAAGTTCGAGACCCACCTGCTACACCCTCTGCCGCCTTAGTCACTCCTGCAACCACACCTCGAACTCCTGCAGCAACACCTAGCAGGGGCTCGAAAAGAAAGAATGACGATGTGGCCGAGAGTGCTGCTGAGAAGCGATTTTTGGCGATCGCTGAAAAGCAGGCCGATACAATGAGGGTAAGAAATAATGCAAAGTTAAAATGATTTTCAAGATTTTCTAAGCAAAAAATTGCCAAAGGCCTTATTAAACTATATACTTACTATACTAAAATTGACAAAAAATTGAAAAAAAATTATAAAATTTCACTTTTCTTATTTATTTCTTATCCTCTAGATGATGGCAGAAACGCAGAAAAAGTTTGCCGAAAACGATGAGAGGAGGATTGAGGCGACCTTTGCGATGGCCGAGGCAATCAACAACATTGCCCGGTCAAACGAAAATATTGCAAGGTCGACCGAAAATCATACAAAAGCCACTACATTTTTTGGGGAAGCGGTGAGAATCTGCACTGAGATTTTCAGCAGGCTGTCCAGTGCAATTTTAGAAAATAATTAATTTAAGTACTAATAGCTTTAATGTATGTTAGAATTGTTATTTTTTGGTTTATATATGTATCGTTAACATCAACTATAAAGCCATCATAGATTGTTTGTTTTGCTTTGTATTCGATTGTTTGCTTTTGCTTTGTATTAGATTGTTTGTTTTTGCTTTGTATTAAGTTAAAGTAAGTAAGATTTTCTGGAAGATGACTTTATATGTGATGATAGCGATATTTTTAAAAATGAATTTATAGTCTTTTGAACTATTTTAAATGAATTGAATTGTACCTGTTTAAAATGTAATTTAAGTTTTCTATTATATATATATTTTTCTTTATAAAATGTTGAATTGTTTTAAGTTTTGTTTTCCACGTTTTCGTTTTTATGGTTTTTAGTTTAAGTTTTCTAGTCATTTTATATTTTTCCTTATAAAATGTTGAATTGTTTTAAGTTTTGTTTTCCATGTTATCGTTTTGATAGTTTTTAAGATTTTTTAAGTTTCTGCACCTTTTCAAGCTAATAATAATAAGAGAACGAAAGCTTTTAATTTTAATATGTATACATGAAGTTGTAATGTTTTCTTTTTTGTAATTAGTATAAGTAAAGTGGTGATGTAATGTTTTCTCTTATCATTATTAGGTTGAAGAGGTGTATTTTTTTATGATTTCTCTTGTACTTGTAGTTTTTAATAAAAATGTTTTAATGGTCTGAATATGTGCCTTATTATCTTTAAACCAAATTCCACAATAAAATAAAAAAATAGAAGTTTTCAATCAATAAAAGTAGTACGTTTTATTTTGTTTGGTAATCGTAGGACAACAAACTGGCTTAACTTAATTAGTATGGCTCAAATATATACAATGGCGGCCATTAAGTCGTGTTTAAATTAAATTCTCTGATTCATTAAACAATTACAAATTGTTCAACTAATTTCCATTAGATAAATGAAAATTTTTTACTCTAATTCGAGCTAATTGAATATCTAATAGCATAGGCAGAAGTCAATTACATTTCTAATTGTAATGGTACCAAAATTTTGTTTGCTAATGGCAACTAATTGCAATTAGATTTACCATTGGAATAAAAATTTCAATTATCTAATGGCAATTAGTTGAACAATTTCTAATTGTTTAATGAATTAGAGAATATAAACTAATAGCTACAATTGCTTATTCTAATTGGTGGGTAACTTGTATAAAATAAACTAATAAATAAAATAAATAGCAATATTTTTTTACAATAATTCAAGTAAAAAAATTTTAAATTAATCTCTCTTTGACACGTTTTCCTGCGGAAGATACTGAGCTTGAATCGTTGTAAATATCATTGCTCTGCGTGTCCAAGACTATAGCGATGTTGTCAAGTTCGTCTGATCGCTCGACTAAACGAATATTATGTTAGGTGGCGCACGCGTTTACCACCCTTCCCGCGAACCCGGGCTCATACAAAAGAACCCGTTGTCTCGACAAACATCGCCAAGTAGCTTTAAGGACCCCAAATAGCCGTTCTATTGGGTTTCGTGCTTTGCATAGCGCCTCGTTATACCGGAACTTGGCAGTACCCTCTGGTTGGTTTGGTAGTGGCGTCATAAGCCACGGTTCCAAGGGATATCCAGAATCATCTGCAAGTTCAAACTTTAAATTTAAGTGCATTGTAAAGTTAAATAATATTACCAATCAAAAACATGTTGCGGTTTCCATTTTCATGCTCCCTTTGCATGACTAAAATAAAAAAATAGAAGTTTTCAATCAATAAAAGTAGTACGTTTTTTTTTGTTTGGTAATCGTAGGACAACAAACTGGCTTAACTTAATTAGTATGGCTCAAATATATACAATGGCGGCCATTAAGTCATGTTTAAGTGAAATTCTCTGATTCATTAAACAATTACAAATTGTTCAACTAATTTCCATTAGATAAATGAAAATTTTTTACTCTAATTCGAGCTAATTGAATATCTAATGGCATTAGCAGAAGTCAATTACATTTCTAATTGTAAAGGTACCACCATTTTTTTTGCTAATGGCAACTAATTGCAATTAGATTAACCATTGGAATAAAAATTTCAATTATCTAATGGAAATTAGTTGAACAATTTCTAATTGTTTAATGAATTAGAGAATATAAACTAATAGCTACAATTGTTAATTCTAATTGGAATGTAACTTGTGTGAAATAAACTGATAAATAAAATGAATAGCAAAATTTTTTTACGAAAATACAAGTAAAAAAATTTGAAATTAATCTCTCTTGGACACGTTTTTCTGCGGAAGATACTGAGCTTGAATTGTCGTAAATATCAATGCTCTGCGTGTCCAAGACTATAGCGATGTTATCAAGTTCGTCTCATCGCTCGACTAAACGAATATTATGTTAGGTGGCGCACGCGTTTACCACCCTTCCCGCGAACCCGGGCTCATACAAAAGAACCCGTTGTCTCGACAAACATCGCCAAGTAGCTTTAAGGACCCCAAATAGCCGTTCTATTGGGTTTCGTGCTTTGCATAGCGCCTCGTTATACCGGAACTTGGCAGTACCCTCTGGTTGGTTTGGTAGTGTCGTCATAAGCCACGGTTCCAAGGGATATCCAGAATCATCTGCAAGTTCAAACTTTAAATTTAAGTGCATTGTAAAGTTAAATAATATTACCAATCAAAAACATGTTGCGGTTTCCATTTTCATGCTCCCTTTGCATGACTTGCGTCATGGCGCTCCCCGGGAAACTTGGCATTCACATTTAGTATTTTCAAGTTTGGGTCACAAATCTTAAATCCAAAAATCGGTAAATTATATAGAGCTACAATGTTTGTTAGAGCTATACTTTACCATTTCAACGTTTAAGGAGTTATATGAATGGTGGTTTACGTACGCTTCTTCATGCACTTTAGGAGCTAATATAGAAATGTGCGTACAATCAATTGCGGCTCCAACGAACAACAGGCCGTTGGTAGCATTTTGTAGCATAAAAACTTAATGCACACAACACCTGCAAAGGAGTGTGTTCAATAAAATTCATAATTTTAATTATAGTTAATATAAGTTACCTGATTCTCTGCCGATATTGCATTCATCCTCCGTCCTTGCAACCGGTCCTGCAGCCTCTACGCAACGCCTGCCGCAATTTCAGGACCCACCCTATACAATTTCCTGAACTCCGATGGATCTAGGTCAAAGGGATCATCTATGTCCCTAAGTAACCTTCGATCCACTCTTACGCTTCTTACAGCTGCATTCTGTGCCATATTGTAGGCTACGAACTCAAACGCCATATTTTTCACTTCAATATATGTAAATATAACAAAAATTGTCCAAACAAAACAAAAGTAAACAAAACTTTAACAGTGCAAAAAGAATCTCTGATAAATGTCAATTTACAGATTGACAACGATAAGTTATCGAATTTAGAGTTGACAAAAAGTTAGTGAATAGCATAGATTGTTAAAATTATTGTTACGTTAATTTATCGTTGGCAAATTACGTTAAAAAAGTTAGTGAATCGCGCAAAGGCCCGTGCGCACGCAGTTTATAAATTTTGCATTGAATCTTGACTCTTAATTTTTGACAAAATTAGTTAAAATAATTTTACGGAAGAAGAAATTGTGGGAAGTTGCAAAAAATAAGGTTGGCCAATACATATGTAAGTGTGGCATTTTGAATTGCACTTGGAGCTTTCCGAAATTACAAAGTTGTGTAGCGTATGTTCGTTTGGCATTTTTCAAAAAATTGTACTGATAACAAAAAATGTTCATTTTGTGAAAACAGTGAGCAGTTTCAATTAACAAGTACTGTTAACAGTACTATTCAGGACTTGGTTAATTAGGTTTTGATGAATTAGAATTATGATTAATCAAAATACGATTCAATCGGGTCATCGCAAGTCCCTAATTTGTACAAGTACAATTGATGTCATGGCCAAATGATGCTATGGTTGTGTCAAGTGACCAGCTGACTTCTAATTTTTTCATGAGTATTGACAGAATTCTTTTCCGTACCTCGAAGAGTTGCAATGTTAAACGGACTTTAATTATAGCCATGTATTCATAAAAGTGCGAATAATGCCAGCTTACCAAAGTCGGAGCGCTCCAAAAAGAGCCTTTTCGGAGTCTATTTAGTAAACATCAACAAAATCACTTTTTTATGAAGATTTACGGAGCGTTGAGAGAAGAAATGAATATTCTAGAGTGAACGAACGGCAAGGATCAATTATATGAGAGATTTCGAGTGTTTTCTGACCCTTTTTGTTGCAGGCGTAAAGAGAATTGTTAGAAAATGAACGTTGGAGAGCAGATGAGCGACAAAGTTCAATTATGTGAATGTTTTCAAGCATTTTCTGAAGTTTTTTTTTATTTTACCTAACAGAAGATAAAGATCGCATTTTTCATGGATGTTTATCAATAGCCTGTAGAAATATATAAACATAGCACATTTCATATTTTCAGAATTGGAACCCGATTTACTTAGTACGTTCTTTAAGAATTGAAAGGGTTCAACGTAAGTTAATTCGATTTGCTTTGCAACCTCTCCATTTCGAAAATCCCTTGCCTCTCTACAATGCCAGGTGCATGCTTATTAATGTTATGTCGCTTGAAACCAGACGAACTGTTCAACATGTAATGTTTATTTACGCATGCACTAGCCTAGGGCTATCGATTGTTCAGCTCTCCTTAGTCAGGTATGCTTCAATATTCCGAATAGACCCCTTAGCTCTCACAATACTTTTTATACAGAATTTCGTAGAGCTAATTATCTTAGTTTTGCTCCCGTTATTAGAGCGAAGAATTCAATCGGATTTCTAGAAATCTTGATCTCGATTTTTCATGGCCGAGACTCCAGTTCAAGCTACGTGTTGAATCTCAAACTAGTTTTAAATATAATTGTATTCTAGTCAGTAAGATTTTAAACCATTGGACTTAATAAAGTTATGAAATGACCCAAAAGAAATAAAAAAAGACCCAAAATAAGCTTCAGAAAAGCATCAATAAAAGGCTCCAAAAACACTTAGAATGGAGTCCAAAAAGGCTCCGAAAAAGGTTCTGAAAAGCACCAATAGAAGGCTCGGAAGTTCATTTAAAAAGAGTCATATCGCTCCAAATTCATCAGAATCGGACTCTTTTTTATGACTCCGTATGGAGTGCCCGCGTAGAACGATTTTTGGCTCCATTTGGGCTACGAAAAGAGGTCATTTGGAGGTAAAGCTCTGAGAAATGAGCTTTTATGGCGCGTCTTTTGGGCACTTTTGATTAGCTTGGACATGCTATCATATCACTAATTCTCTATCAAATACAGACAAATTTGTACAACGAAATGCTCTACCCGCAATGCTCTACCCACTGAGATACCTCGCACTCATGAATTTGGTGCGAAGAGTACTTCGCTGTGTATACGACTTTTGTTGTATTTTTGTTTATCTCAGTTAAGTTTTAAATCTAAACCGCAAAAAGTTGTGAAAGAGGAAGATTTCAAATAAATAAGTGGATGGCTTTAAGATGAATCATTTCATGTATTAGATCCATAGAAATATCGATGCCATAAATCGTGCAGAATGCGGTTACCTTTCCGTGAGCTCTTCTTCCGACAGATCCTGATACTTCCCCAAAAAAATAAATTTAATCGCCATGTCAATAACGGCTTCAAAGCGTCTTGTCATGTTACCAATCAAGCAGTCCATAAGAACGTAAAAACTTGCTGTTTGGATTGAGTTTCGGAATCACACTCAGGTGATTCGCCAGGTAATTCATCGAACTGGTGCTTTCTTATCTTCCTTCTTTTCTCTGCGAAGGTATCCACAACTCCCATACTCCCTGCTAGAACCTTACATTTTTGAAGTATGATCGACCATTGATCCCTGAACTTCTTCAACTCATCAATCAAGCTACGTATATTTTCTGTTTCCACGTCCAGTGTGGCATTTCTAGCTTGAAGTACCAGATTTCGATGGTTGATTATAGTCGACACTTTGAGCAAAATGGAGGCTAAGAGGATCCACTAAAATTTCCCCATATATGCTCCAATACCTTTCAAATCCGTAACTGTTTCTGAACTCAGATTCAAAAGCTTGATTTCATCAATAGCTTTCAATATTTTGGCAATGTGAGTTGCAAAAGGTTTCACACTATCCACACGAGCAGACCATCGTGTTTGTGACATGCTGTGCAAGGAGCACTTAGTTTTTTCCTTGAGAATTTCCCATCTCTCAGGGCTTGCGCTAAAGATATTATACAATTTCTGCATAACACCGAAAAATGTGATGACTTCTGCACAACATTCAGCAGCTTGCAAGCACAAGGTGCAAATATGGCCATGGAGTTATCCCTCATGATATGACTCTGCGCTCCTTTGTAATGACCGCTCATATTACTGCCATTATAATACCCTTGCCCACAGCAGTCATCCAGTGGAATATTGTGCTTTTTTAGAGTGCTGCGAATCAGCTCAGCGATAGCTTCTCCTGTTTTTGCGTTACAATCGACGAACTCTAAGAAACATTCTTGGATTTTCCATTTTCCGGAGTCCCTGTCTAATAAAACATAACGCAATATAAAAACAGTCTGCTCAATATGCGACGAATCAGGGGTTGCATCCACTATTACTGTGTAATACTTGACGGACTTTCTCTCGCTTTCTATCTTTCAAATTACTTGACTTGCACAAATTTCTATGAACTCATTTTGTATTTCATCAGACAAATAATGTGCTTGGAGACGATTCTTTTTCGTTTGAGATTCCCTTACCTTCTCCAAATGTTCATGCCATAGGGGGTCATAATTGCTGATCAGTTCCAATATACCAAGAAAGTTTCCATTTTTTGGATTTCCGATCAATGAATTATCCCCTCTAAATGCCAATCCTCTTTCCCCAAGAAATAAAACAGCATCAAGAATTCTGCGAAGTATCTCTCTCCAGCGAGCTGCTTCCTTTTTAAGGGTTTCAGCCAAAAGAAAATCTACTGAACTTGCATTTCGAATTCTCATTTCATATTGGCGCCACTCTATATAGCAATCTTTATGATTTCGACTGTTTTCATGTTCAGGAATTTTGTCGTGTAACCTCTTCCAACCTTTTTCTTTATAATAACCTGAAGATTTTGTCAAAGCTGACCGGGTATTTTCAGAAATTTTGCTGAAAAGCCTGTATGGAAAACAAAAAAGCGCTTCTTTTGCTGCACTCCAAACGAGCCAATCACGCTTTACTTTTTCTCCGTTTTTTAAAGTTGTATGAAGTATGATTTGAGGGAAACGGCGACCGCTTAAGTCGTTGGGAAATTCTAAAGGATGTGGTTGAGGTCCCAGATTACAAGCCTCTTCACCTGGCTACATTTTATTTCCGCGGACTCTATGCTACCAATTGCAATGTCAAACGAGCTTTGTAATTCTTTGCATTCACCACCCAATGCCTTTCTATCTTGTTCGGTACGTGTTTCGTGCTCAACGTTTGAATATGCCATATCATCTCTAGCAGCTAGGAAATTGTCTGAAGAGGCGCTTTCGTCATTTTCATCCTCATTATTTGTAGGTTTCATATTTATTTATTTTTTTTTTTTTTATTATAGAGCGTTTGCTGTCCCTTTTTTTCATTTTCTTTCCGCTTTTTCTCTGTTCGTTTCGCTGCTCCCGATAAATGTTTATAATCCATTAGATATAGTTTATTCCAAACAAGTATTTGATTAAATCAAATTTGTATATTACTGGAAAAACGCACAGAAATGTGTATGATTATTTCACATGCGAAGCTTAACTTTTTCATTTCATTTATTTAATAGATTCTTACCTTTATATTTTATAAATCAGTGCTTATTGTATGTCTTTAGAAGGCTCGTGAAGAATAACAACAAAAATTACATTCACAAATTAAAAAATTTACCAATAATTGCACCACTGACAAAAGAAATACGAAGCTTGCTACAATTAACGGGAAACTGACCAATGTCAGCTTATCCACGGCATACTCATATGCTTGCACAAATTTGCAAAATAATTCAAGTGTACTAATTTTTTCAAATTAACGCTCAGCCTGTATTTACAGATGTCACTGGCTTGTACAAAAATGAAAAAGCAATACGACCAAACCGATAGTATTTGTTTGGATGCTGTGATTTTAGTTTAGTGATTTGGCTACAATTACAATCCTTTTACAAGCCAAAATAATTGATCAGATCTACGTCAATTTACTAATGTCAAGAGTGGCTCTTGTCAAAACGATATCATTACCACGACTAGAGTTATGCGGGACAGTCTTACTAGCCGAAACAATAGAATCAGTCCGCGAAAACCTAAACTTAGGAAATTTCAATACTTATCTATGGGCCGATTCAACGATCGTTCTGGCTTGGATCAGAAAACCACCATGCTCTTTGTCAACATTATTATGTACAAACATCGAAGAAAAGAGAGTACAAGTGCACACAATTAAGCAAATACACGATAACGAGGACATTCTCGAAAGGTTTTCTAGTTTTTCAAGGGCTTTGAGGGCTATATCATATATTATGAGGTTATCTCAAAAAACTAATCCCAAAACAAAATCTTCTTTCAAAGCGGAGTCATGCCTCATTTCGAGCGACGAAGTTAAGGCTACGACTCGACGTCTTATCAAAGTATATCAACACAAACATTATTCTGAAGAGCTAATGGATTTAAAAACCGGTAAACCCATTGGGACAAAAAGTGAAGTCCTTGCACTCAACCCCTTCGTCGACAGCCATGACATATTGCGAGTGGGCGGTCGTCTGCATGCGTTCCTTGATCTCGCCTACAATAAACACCATCCAGTTATCCTTCCTTACGCCTGTCAGTTTACGCGTCTTTTCGTCCAATTTATTCATAGAATATCCCTAAACGGCGAGAACCAGCTCATGTTGCGCCTCCTACGTACGCAATATTGGATCCCACGGGTGAAAAATATGATCCGGTCCACCATCCACAATTGCAAAGTTTGCACAATCTACCGTAAGCGAGAAACCCAACTAATGGGAAACCTCCCTCCAGAACGCACCACCTTTTCACGTGCATTCATAAATACCGGGGTAGATTTCGCCGGACCATTCGATATTAAATCCTACAGTGGAAGAGGTTGTCGTCTACCAAAGGGCTACGTTTGCCTCTTTGTCTGCTTCACGACCAAAGCTATTCACTTAGAAGCCACTAGTGACCTTAGTATCGCAGCGTTTCTAGCAGCGTTCGACAGATTTGTTGAGAGACGAGGATGTTCAAAGAACATCTACTCCGACAATGGAACTAACTTTGTCGGAGCCTCTCGAGCCCTCCGCTCAGTGGTCCAAGCATTTCTGTCGGACGCCCGCAATCAAACTCTATCAAAATACCACCATCAGGTCCTGACCTGGCACTTCATACCAGCAGGCGCTCCTCATGTGGGGGGACTGTGGGAAACAAGGGTAAACAGTTTCAAAACCCACTTCAAAAAGATCATAAATTTACCTTGGAAGAGTTTAGTACCCTACTGTGTCATATCGAGTCCTGCCTCAACTCTCGACCACTCTCATCGAACTTGGAGCCCCTCACTCCCGGACATTTCCTCGTTGGAGGGCATCTATTAGCCCCACCGGAGATTGACGTTAGCGAGAATCGCGCCTCACTCGTCAACCGATGGGAAAAGCTTAAGGCCCAGCATCAGAAGTTTTCCAAACGCTGGCAAATGGAAACAGCCGCAATCCCACATGAAAGAAACGGACCTAGTCGTTCTAAAGGAGGAAAACCTTCCTCCCAACGAATGGAGACTAGGATGAATCGCTCAGTTACATCATGGACCAGATAACCGAGTCCGAGTCGTCGTAATTAATACCGCGAGGGGCCAGACTACCAGACCAATCACGAAATTGGCCCTGATACCATCCGGTAACGATGGCGAAAATTAGTTCTATTCCACTTCTCAATCTCCCAAATTCCACTTCTAATTACTTAACGATCTAGGGAGGTCATAGTTTAGTCGACGAGTCTTAACAAAGTCAGTCCAACATTTCACAGGAAATTAACCGCACTCGGTCAGACGGAATGAGGCCAACGGAAACCCTACCGCAGACGGGCGAACCGATCTGCCACAGAAGTTGAATATTTTGCAGCAACTATTAGTAGCAAATCGCCCAGACATCGCATTCATACAAACTTCCCCAACAGATACATAAAACAAGATATACCCCTCAAGCAGTCCTAAAGGGGATCGTTATGCTTACCTTCATCAAAAGTTTGTCAGAGTCTTCAACAAAATGGAGAATTTAGGCTCTTAAAATTACACTTAAGAGTCTTACAAAACTAAACAAAATGGAAAGTTTTGGCTCTTAAAATTATGCCTTTCCGGCTTCGAAATTGGAGATTTTGCAATAAACTTGAAAAAAAAAAAACCGAAAATTCGCTTTCGGATAATTGATACACAGCTCAAAACCCGTCTTTTGATACCTCTTCGAACGTTTTAGCAGTGGTCCCTGAAGGGCATAGTTACCAAACATTGGTTTGACATACACTCAGAAAAATGTAACATGATTTTTTTTTAAACAGAGCAGTGTTTGAAATAGCTATGTTAGCGCGAGTGAGCTAACAAACACATTAATGGAACTTTCAAACCAAATATTCTTCAATTCATGCTAATTTTCGATTTACGGCCTAAAATGTTTCGCATAAAGGCCAAAAAACCGTTTTTCCGATTTCGATATACATACATATTTACATGCTGCCAATTTTGCGCAAGCGCATTTCGATGCACACTATATTCTATTTACACTTCAGACTAAAGCCATTTAAAAAGTTGTTTTTGTTTGTATATATTTATTTTGATTTTTGGAGTCTTTTAGTAGGTATTTTATGTTCAAATGTATGTACTTGTTACGTATGATATTTTAATTTAAATAACAAATAAAAATATAAAACTTTGAATTGTATGAATTTGTATTAGAATAACTGACTCGTTATACGGCTTTTCGCTTTACGGCCAACTTTCGTGGAACGTATTTAGGCCGTATAGCGAGGTATGGGTGTACAAGGTTAAGCTGAACATTTTATTATTGTTCTTGAGTGCTCAATATACAGTACCGAATGCTTCCACAAAGTTCGCTAGTCTAGTTTTCCTATTCGGTATTCTATGCCGTCCCAATATTTTAATCTTTATAATTATAAAAGGGGTATAGATTTGGAAAAAGTGGATGTAAGTGTATGAAGCTTTATATTTTAATTGTTCGGGGTTCTTCGCCCCTTCTCTTATCGCCATATTATTTTGTATCTTGTATTTATGTTTAGAGGTCCTGGTTATCCGAAGTCTTGCTCTCAGATTTACTACTACATTATTTTTTCCATTGTAAATAACACATGTTTTGCAGATTTGCAATTCGTTTTAGCAAAACAAAATATTTAAAATTTTCGGTTTTTTTCTTTTTTACAGGTTTTATATTTAAAATATAAAACTTTGTGTTACACTCAAAATGTTCGAAAATTATACATCAAATGAGATTCAGTTTTTTTTTTAATTTCCCGCTTCGCACGACGTCTGGACCTTTCGGTACCAAATATCGAAACTATATACTGTTAAAAACGATAGCGAGCACCGAAAAATATCCACTCAGTCCATCTCCAATTTTGCTGTGAATAATACAGTATACATAATTCGCAAAGATGAAAGATGTTAATTTGACTGAGTTGGTAAATGGTTGAAGATGAATGGAAGTTCTTCCTATTTTAATTGGTAAATATTACTAAGTGTGTCGTCTTATATCTTTTAATAAATAGTGCGTGCATAATATTGTATTAATTTCAACAGCTGTAAACCATAGAGCTGTAAAAAATAAATTTTTGATAATTAATTTTTTCTATTAACCGCTATTCAAAAGAACCGATGCGTTGGATCGGATTTCCAATGAATTTTTTGGGGTGCTTGAAACAAAAACAAAAGTTCGACAGTAAACTTTAATTTTACTTATGGAAGATAGTTTGCTTGTTGCGTTTGATTTTCTAACAATTTGGCACCTAAATAAAAAAAAATAAAATAAAAAAAATGTTAGTATTAATGTTAATGTTATTGTTAATGTTAATGTTAATGTTAATGTTAATGTTAATGTTAATGTTAATGTTAATGTTAATGTTAATGTTAATGTTAATGTTAATGTTAATGTTAATGTTAATGTTAATGTTAATGTTAATGTTAATGTTAATGTTAATGTTAATGTTAATGTTAATGTTAATGTTAATGTCAATGTTAATGTTAATGTGTCTGGCATAACTTCATAATGTGCAATAGCTTTACCGCGGCAGTCCACAAGTGCCACACGTCCTTTTATTTCAATTACGACAGCCTCTTAGTCTGTGCGGCCTATGTATGTGCGGGCGCATGGTTAACAGCGCCATTAACATTCGAATTGTTTTCCTGTGATGTTGAGGTTTGTTCCATGTTCTCCTTTCTCCAATGCGTAATGTACGACTGCCTATTCAAGTCTGTTCAGCTATATCTCTCAATCAACCATCCAAGTACAATTTTTTAGCTTTCTGGCATTGACCATGACAGGAGCACACTCGGTAAAGCGATATGCTTTCCCCTCGCTTCCTATAACCAAAACATGACAACCTGACGTACTCAACGTACACTTTGATCCAGTAAGAAAATTATATTTACAACATACTTAGATTCAAAATGATTCCATTTAATGAACAAAGTAATTCGTTACATAACATAACAAGGTTTACAATTCATATAAATACGCCGACACGGCCTTCCTGACGAATCACACGTCCTCGTGTCTATATTAAAATGTCAACAATACAAATCAAATAATTCAACATCTTTTACAAACTTCAGAGGCAAGTTTTTTTCCATGACAGGTTTTGAGGATTTTCAATTAACACACCCACCACCTTCTAACCTGCGCCACCCGCCGTGAACCAATGATATTTTTTTTTTCTTTTTTTTTTTTTGGCACTTGAGCTTGCAGATTAGACAAGTAGCTAAACAGTATTGACGTCTCTCTCTACAACAACGTCTCTTTCTTCATCAACGTCATATCCAGGTAACACATTTTCAGTCACACTGAACTCACTAGGAACTTGTCCTTCAGGAAGCTTTCTCAAGTATTCATGCGAATACTTGTACGTTCTTTTGCTACTCAGGGACTTTAAAATATATCTGTCCCCTTCCAAAACCTCTATCACCAAAAACGGGCCTCTGAACTTAGGGTCTAATTTCGTCTGATGCCTTTCCTCATTTTTAAGTAAAACATAATCTCCAACTTTGTGTCGAACTATGTTAGCCTTATTTTTGTCAAACCGTGTCTTTTCGTAACATGCGTTTTTTTGAATATTCTTAACAGCTTGTTCTCTTAACTCTTTAACATCAATTTTACTTTCTTCGGTACTAATTGCTATTAAACCAAACGGTCGCGCTTCTTTACCAATCATTAATTCTAATGCACTGGCTTTTGTTACTCGATTGGTCGTAGAATTCAGTGCCAGTTGTATTTCACCTAAAGCATCTTGCCAGGAACGTTGACTAGTTTCGACCGCAGTCAATAAATTTTTCAATGTGCTCCACGTAATCTACCTATTTGATCAGAGATAAGAGGTAATGGATATTTATCCGATACTGTATTCGAGTTGAGCTCACGATAATCAACGCAAAGCCTATCAGATCCATTTTTTTTTCTTTACAAGAAGGATAGGGCTGGCAAACGGCGAACAACTGGGTCGAATAATTTTATAATCTAATAATTCCTTTATTCTATTCCTGACAACTTCTTTTTCTCTGTCACTAAGCCTATATGGACGCCTTTGCACAGTCTTATTAGGATCAAGAATTTCTAACTGGCCAGTAGTTACAAAAGTGCGCGGAAACCCTTCTATAAAATATTTTGCATATTTTTCCATCAATAAGATTAACTGTGCTTTATCATCATTAACTAATTCAGTATTGACAGCGAACGAGTCATAAGAACAAGTATTTGCAATTTTCTCTTCAAAAAGATCAAATTTGTTACTCGTTATTCTAACACCGAAACCTTGACTAAGAATTTCACGACCAACCATGATATCATATTTTAAATAATTATCTAAAACTACATGAAATAAAACTTCAAGGAAAAATCCACTAATTTTAACACACGTCAATATTTGCAAAGAACTGCAGATGGAAGCATTCCCGATGCCCTTTAACACAACAATGTTGTTAATTCTCTTCCCCGTAAACTTCTTCGATATGGTTTCCTTTAAAAGCGAACACTCAGCACCGGAATCAAAAGAAAATTGGAACAACTCACCAGACTGGATCAATACTCCCTTTGGTTCAGCCACGTCACATATGTCAACCCTCTTTTCATAACTACTGGGATTCTTACTCGAAATCTGAACGCCATTTTTTGAGCACTTTGAGGCAATATGACCCTGTTCTCCACACTTAAAGCAAACCAATGACTTTCGACCTCTTTCTGCTGACGAACCACTCAAAATTTGATTATTTTTAGGCAATGATTTTTCTCCCTGCTTCAAACGACATTCAGCTATTTTGTGCCCAGCTTTTCCACAATAATGACATTTGACAAACGGTAGTAGTTTGCTACTTTTAGTTTCCAACGGATTTTCAAAACAATGCTGTTTCCTTTTGCCATACCCGAAATCTCTCAGTTCCAATTGAAGTTCGTTACGTGTTTTGATGTTTGTTCTGAACACTAAGCGTTGCAACCCAGCATCAAAACGGGATGTGTGTGCAAGGATCACCGAAACAACTATCTCTTCAACAGACATAGTTTTCCATTTTGACATCAACAACGTAACTAGCCGACTTGCATAAATTGACAGACACTCACCATCATTTGGATGACCATTCAATATATTTACCATTGTAGCTGCTGAAGTCTCAACACCCTCAAACCGCTGTATAAACAATTCTTTAAATTGTGTCCAAGTTATACCAGGATAACTTATTTGAGACAACCAATGTGATGCGCAACCTTCTAAAGATTTACTCAGAGCTACAATTAAGGCACTACCCACCAACGGATTATCTGCTATTATCATATCAACATTGCAACACCAAGAAATCGGATCTGCTCCGGAAACATCAGGATTGTATTTGGGTAGCGAGATCCTTCCTCCATGACCTGCGGATATTGGAGTCTGCAAAGATTTTACCAATTCAAGCAAATTTCGGTTATGTGTCTCTAAAATATTTTGCAATTGAGCATTCTGATCAATTGGTGGCGGAATCCATCCCACTTCTGATGCGGGCGCATGGTTAACAGCGCCATTAACATTCGAATTGTTTTCCTGTGATGTTGAGGTTTGTTCCATGTTCTCCTTTCTCCAATGCGTAATGTACGACTGCCTATTCAAGTCTGTCCAGCTATATCTCTCAATCAACCATCCAAGTACAATTTTATAGCTTTCTGACATTGACCATGACAGGAGCACACTCGGTAAAGCGATATGCTTTCCCCTCGCTTCCTATAACCAAAACATGACAACCTGACGTACTCAACGTACACTTTGATCCAGTAAGAAAATTATATTTACAACATACTTAGATTCAAAATGATTCCATTTAATGAACAAAGTAATTCGTTACATAACATAACAAGGTTTACAATTCATATAAATACGCCGACATATGTATATAGCAATTAAGGTAAGTTGCAAAGCAGGTGAATTCTTGCTGCGATTCCTTAAGCCAAAAGGTGTATACCGGTCCACCAAGTTGGTATCAGTCTTTATTCCAAGTAAAAACGCAATTGAGAGGAGCCAAATTAATACTTACCGCAGTTAGGGCATTGCGCTGGCTTCATGGCATCAGTGCAAAACAATTTGCATCAATAACACTGTACAACAAGATTTTTAGTAATTGATGAAACCAACAAAATCTGAAGCTCTATCCCTCTCGTATCAAAACCTGATACCAGGTTTTGGGCCTATAGTTAGGTCTGAATTTTTATTTATTTGAGTTTAAAGTTTTAACCCTATGTATAGGGGTTAAGTGAGGGAAACTTGATAAAATGAGGCAATTGGTTACAAAATAGTGGCTAAATTAATGTTTTTTGGGGCAGGGAGTTCATTTTTGATGTTTATTTTTACATAAAACTTACGATAGATGACGCTGTGGTACAATTTTTAAAATTTTTTAACAAATTTTCATGGACAAATAGTATTTTAATAGTTTTTACGTAGAAATAGTAGCAATTGCTTACGAAACGTGTGTTAAAGTAATGTTTTTAGTGTCGAGCAACTCATTTTTGACATTAATATTTTAATAAATCTTACGATAGGTGGTGCTGCGGTACAATTTAAAATTTTTTTTTAACTTTGAAAAAAGAGTATTTTAACAGTTTCTAAGTAGAAATAGTAATGTTTTATTCTGTTTTATATTAGAAGTAATCGTTTCAAAAAAAGAAGATAGTTCGGTCTTAATAAAAAGTATTAGTGTACAATGTTTTGTAATAAAAATATAATATAATTTTAATTTTTTTGAAGCCGGTAAGTTTTACTCATCACTGCTACATCCCTCTCTATCATTTTCTGGATCATATTCGTCATTAGTATCATCATCTTCATTCGTTATCTGTAACCACCAGCATAGATCTGCTAACATGCGTTGTAGTTTTTTTCCTTTATACCTTGTCTCCATTGTGAAAGCTACTTGGTGAACACGTTCTCCTTGTTCGTCTGATTCGGTGGAAAGCTGGTGCTCAAACCAATCCATATGGTGATGAAGAAAATGTATCTTCAAACTCATGTGCACACCGAGCTCATCAAACGCTCTCATGAGATTTTCTACTTTTTCTCTGATATCTCTGCCACGATGTTTACCGAGAACAACAGTTATCACATCTCTTATAGCATTCCATGCATTAAGCTCTTTTTCGTTTAAAGAGTTATCAAACGCAGTAGTTTTCATCAGCTTTCTAATGTCTGGGCCATTAAACACACCTGTAAAATAATAAAGCTTTTACATAAATCTTAAAAAATCATTTGTTTTATTTCTGAATATGTAATACCTTCTTTAACTTTACTTGCACTTAGTCGTGGGGATATTGACTTTAATGTAACAAAGGCTGGTCCATCTGCTGGTAGTGCTTTGACAAAATTTTTCAAAATACCCAATTTAATATGCAGTGGAGATAGCAACACTTTTTCAATTGGAACGAGCGGTTTATGTATGATATTACCCGATCCAATAACTAAATCTTCTCTCTTAGCCCAGTCATGTTTTCGGTACTGGTTTCCTTTATAACGTCTATCCCACAAACATATAAAGCACATATTCTTGGTATATCCACATTGTAGTCCACAAAGTAGAGCTACCATTTTCAAATCACAACATATACGCCATTAATGTGTTTCATAATTTACTGTTTCTAGAAGATGCTTAACTGATTGGTCTCTTTAGTGTTCAAATTGTATGCTATCGGAATGATAGGTTTCGTATTGTTGTAGTACAGCAAAACCGCTTTCATACTAGTTTTGGATGAATCAACAAATAACCTCCATTCGTGAGGAACATAAGTCATACCCATTTCTGCAGCAAGTTTTTCAATATCGTTACAATAAACGAAGGTATTTTCCTCATTGGCAGTAAACAAATCTTGAAATCTTGCATGGCGATTGCGATATCCCGTAACTAGTACATTAGGTTGCAGTAAATTATTTTGTTTCAACTTGCGTGCTAAATACTCTGAATCGTTTTTTGACAGATTCAGATGTTTTACCACGTCATCCATCCAATTTTGAGATATTTGTATCATATTTGTGCTTCCTTCAGATACTTCATAGTCTGGATCTATCGACTGTTGATCCGAATTTGCTGTCCATCTGGAAATTGTACCAGGGCTTGGTGGTCGTGGTACAGGAATAACGTCCGTGTGCGGCAATGGAAGGCTTACGTAATGTGTTCCAACATCTGTCATTGATCTTCGCGATCTTTTGGTTCATGAACTCACATCATTCAAACACACATAACAACAGGCTTCAGTATGCTCTCCTAATGGACACCATTAAAATGTGTATAAGTACATAACACATAAATTTATATTTACAAATGTAGTCACCACAATAAATACAATAAATTTACCGGGATCACTCCAAATCGCCGGTACACCAAACTTCATGGAGCTTTCTTTCCCTTTAGCCCAGAGGCGTAAGTAATTGTAGCAAGTTCTACATATATTATTAGGAGCCCAATTCACGTTTTGGATAACCGGTATCCAAAAATAATATTCATACCACTCTTTCGCACTCATACTTATACCAATAAGATTGGTTGCTATACTAAATTTTCCACAAACATAGCAATAAAGTGATAACTTTGCATTTATTCATTTTAATTTAGTTAATTTAATTTTTGCACAAGCACAATTTTAAGAATTTATTTTACCGTTATATGCGTGGAAGCTAGCACGAAACTCACAAGAGTAGCGATAACACTGTACTGCAAGATTTTAGTAATTTTACAATGAAAATATAAGAAAAATTGTACCGCAGCACCACCTATCGTAAGATTTATTAAAATATTAATGTCAAAAATGAGTTGCTCGACACTAAAAACATTACTTTAACACACGTTTCGTAAGCAATTGCTACTATTTCTACGTAAAAACTATGAAAATACTATTTGTCAATGAAAATTTGTTAAAAAATTTTAAAAATTGTACCACAGCGTCATCTATCGTAAGTTTTATGTAAAAATAAACATCAAAAATGAATTCCCTGCCCCAAAAAACATTTATTTAGCCACTATTTTGTAACCAATTGCCTCATTTTATCAAGTTTCCCTCACTTAACCCCTATACATAGGGCTAAAACTTTAAACTCAAATTTAAAAAAATCCAGACCTATAGGCCCAAAACCTGGTATGAGGTTTTGATACGAGAGGGATAGAGCCTCCAGTTTTTTGGGTTTCATCAATTACTAAGATATGAAAACTCATTTTGTTGTACAGTGTAACCAGCCCTAACTTCCATCACTTTTGGCACAAGAAATTGTTGACATTTAACGAACCTAATACATAGCAGGGTTACGTTTTTATATCCGCTCTACCTGTTGTTTGTACCAAAACTTTATATAGCCTATTCCCAGTGAACCCAAGAATGTACTATGAAATTTCACAAATATTGTTTGAGTACTTTGGACGCCTATAACAAACACTCATTCAAATTTATTTGAAAGACGTTGCAAAAATGAAATACTTCGCAGTTATGAAGTAAATACCAATAAAGATTGATAATTTTGAATGTAAGTAAATGTCATTAACTATGGTAACTTAAGAAATTCAGATCATTGATCTGAGATTCAATCTGACATACATATGCGCATTCTACTTGTTAATTTAGTAAATCAAATTTGAATTCCAGGAGTTTTGCAATTGAGTACATTGAGTGAGATTCATAATATGGAAATACATTGGCGTCATGTTGATTCTTCCACCTACATCAAAATATTGAATGAGCTTAAAGAGAAAGAAATACACAACTTGATTATAGATGTAAACGACACAAACATTGCAATTTTGTTAAAAGCGGTGAGCTATAGTTTTTAATTACAACTGGCATGAAGGAGATCCTATTGGCGTTCGTATATACCGTAAGATCTCCGTATCGGCTCAACCGATTTTAAATATTTTTTCTTTAATGTTTCCAATCTGTTTCAGGTCTCATTTACCACATAAATATTTTTTTTTCTAATCTCAATTAAAATTTTTTTAAGCTAATACTCAATAACGGCTTAACCGATTTTCAAAATTTTTTCTTTCCTTTATTCTATCGGACATAGTGTTTATTTATATAGAACAAAACATTTTCTAAATCCTCAATTTAATCATATATTAGCTAAAGAAGTTTAGCTACCATATAAATTGTAGTCAGTTGAGATCACTGGTATTCTAACTGAAATGTTCCTGTAGGGAACTTAACTGCCGTACAGATTTTTTCCGTTTTATATTTAAATACAAATGGTGAATTCCTTTTCGCTACCTTGGCGAATGTTGAATAAGTGAAAACAACAAAAAAAAGTTTTGATTGTGAATATACATAGGTTGTTGATTGTGAATATAGGTTGTTATTCATCATGGTGAAGAAATTGTATATTTTTTTTTTTTTTTTTTTTAATGCCCAACGGATTACCCACCATATCCCGCCCGACCGGCGCGAGGGGCGCATCCGCATGACGCACGGATTGTTCTTTCGTGCCGAGTCTTTGAAAGGCTTTGGTTTGTTAATCGTCGAGATCTAAAACTGCTCAGTTACAGAGAAAACCTCATCAGCTAAGTAAGGTAGATAACAAATAGATGACACAATTAATAAATAGTTAGTTGACAGCGAATAGTTATTGTAAAGGATACTGTAAAGAATAAAGATAAAAATCAAAGGAGCAAATTGTTGCTATGTATTTACGATGGAAAGAATTGACTTTTTTATGCTGCATAGTGAGTCTGAAATATCAAACGTACCAGAATGAGAGTTATAATCTTGAAACAAACAACGAAAAGGCTCATTTAATTCAAAATTAGTTCGGCACTGTTTCAAGATAAGTGGTTTAAAATGTCTTGATGGACGAGAAGGTACATTGAAGTTCACTTCGCTCAAAAGAAACGGGCTTGTGATTGAACCATTTAGTAATTTAATCATGAAAACAATTCCAAGCATTTCCCTCCGACTAGAAAGGCTGTGAAGATTAATTAGTTTTAAGCGACTCGTATACGATGGCAAGTTATACAAGGGATCCCAGTGAAGATCTCTTAAGGCAAATAGTAAAAATTGTTATTGAACTGATTCTAAGCTATCCACGTGGACCTGGTAACGCGGGCTCCAAATTATAGAACCGTATTCAAGTATCGGTCGGACTAATGTAGTAAAGAGAGTTTTAGTTACATAAGGGTCGCTAAATTCTTTAGACCATCGTTTAACAAATGCTAGAACGCCTCTAGCTTTATTGACTGTTACGTTAATGTGGCAGTTAAAACTGAGTTTGTACATAGTAACCCCAAGGTCAACAAAATCATACATTTGCTCAAGACTATAATTGTTAATTGTATAGGAAGCTGGCTGTGAAATTCCTCTCGAAAAACCCATGTATTTACATTTCTTTAGATTAAGCGGCATATAGTTTAAATCGCACCAATTAACTAGTGTATTTAGATCTGATTGAAGCTTATTGCTATTTTCGAATGATGCGAATGACATGAAAAGCTTTACATCGTCGGCATACATTAACATTTTCGAAAATTCTATTGCTGTAGAAATATCATTTATAAACAACAAGAGCAGAATCGGGCCAAGATGGCTTCCTTGAGAAACTCCTGAGGAGGCATAAATAACATCGGATTCACAATTTTTAAACACTACTTTTTGTACTCTGTCGCTAAAGTAAGAAGAGATCCAGCGATTGAGACCCGGCTGGAAACCCAACTGATCCAGTTTATGAATAAGTAAAGAGTGACACACCTTATCGAAAGCTTTGCGGAAATCAGTATAAATAACGTCGGTATGAAGATTTTTTCTAAAGCCATTTGAGACATGATTTGTAAATTCAAGTAAGTTTGTAACGGTGGACTTTCCCTTACAGAACCCGTGTTGACAGTCAGAAATCAAGGTAGATATAGGATTCGTAAGCTGATTGGTAAAAATAGCTTCAAACACTTTTGGGATGGCAGAAAGCTTTGCTATGCCACGATAGTTCTCTGTAGAAGCCTTGCTTGCGCTTTTATAAAGCGGTATAAGAAACGGCTCTTTCCATGCCTTTGGAAAAACACCACACTTTAGTGACAGATTGAACAAATTGGTAAGGGGTTGGTAAATATTGTTAGCACACTTCTTCGGTGCAGTGAAATAACTCCCAAATGAAATAACTCCCATGAAATAACTCCCAATGAAATAAGTCCCAATAAAAATGAAATAATTCCCAACTTTAATAAATGAAATAACTCCCAAAGAAGGAAATGAAATAACTCCCAATATTTGGCAGTTATTTCACAATGAAACCACAAGTCCCCAAAAAAATGAAATAACTCCCAAATGAAATAAGTCCCAAAAAAATGAAATAAATCCCAAATCAAAATTTGGAATGGTATATTTTTACAATATAATCAGTTACAATGAATTTTGAAAAATACAGGACAGCTTTGGACATGCGAATTAATGTCATTGAGGCATTTGGGTTTGAGATTCGACGACGTAGTGCCGCAGGCGAAAATTTGACTTAGGTCAGATCCCCAATTCGGGGCGTGATCCATGGTATTTATGTGCAGAACTCCTTTGCGCATTGGCGGCCTTCGGCCGCGCTTCAAAAAATAACCCTGGGCTACGCCATTCCAACTCCGCGTGCCACGTTTCCCACTTTTTCACTTTTTGGGCTCAGCCTAATGTGCCATTACAACAACCACATGAAAATGACAGAAAATTGTGAACTTTAACTGCAAATAACTTTTGAACGGTTGAAAAAAATCTAATTTCAGATTCTAAATCTAGACGTGGTTAATCGTTTACGTGGGGTACCGAGCGCTAATACACAACCAAAAATGTTGAGATATGTATCAGGAGACGCGCTTTGGTCCCAGGAGCATGAATATAACTCCGCTGAACCAATATTTTTAGTAGTTTGCGAGATATTTGCAGTTAAAGTCATTTTCATGTGGTTGTTGTAATGGCACATTAGGCTGAGCCCAAAAAGTGAAAAAGAGTGGCACGCGGAAGGACATCACCGTGGCGGTAGCCACGGCTATGGCAACCACCCGGAGTTGGAATGGCGTAGCCCAGGGTTATTTTTTGAAGCGCGGCCGAAGGCCGCCAATGCGCAAAGGAGTTCTGCACATAAATACCATGGATCACACCCCGAATCGGGGATCTGACCTAAGCCAATCTCAGATTCATGATCATAAGTCGAAGGCGATAATGAAAAATGAAAATTTGGAATATAAAAAAAATGTACTGACTTTAGTTCGCTTTCTTAATGCGAATTAATGTCAATGACGTTAGTTCGCTAAAAATATGCCCAACAAAAATGAAATAACTCCCATTAAAAATGAAATAACTTCCAATGACTGGATTACAAGCAATGAAGTAAGTCCCAAAAAATGAAATAACTCCCAATTTCCAAAAATTATGAAATAACTCCCAAAGATATTTTATTGGGGATTATTTCATTTGGGAGTTATTTCATTATGAAATAATTCCCAGTTAAAATTATGAAATAAGTCCCAATAAATTGGGAGCTATTTCATAATGAAATAAGTCCCAACTTGCATGGAAAATATTTGGGAGTTATTTCATTTTTTTGTTGGGAGTTATTTCATTTGGGAGTTATTTCACTGCACCCACTTCTTCAAGAAGCATGTAGGAATCCTATCAGGACCGCATTTAAAAGATTCCTTCAAGGTTTTCAGATAAATAAGAACATCATTGGCGCATATAGTTGGACAATTAATTAAATTGTTCCCATGTAGCTCATAGGGATAATTTAGAAAGTCAGAATTAGTGACTGCAGAATAGTTAGAATTGAAAAATTGCGCAAAGAAATTTGCGATATCTTGATTATCGCTAGATAAAATGTCTTTATATTTCATGGCTGAGGGAAATCCCACAACTTTTCGTTTAGAATTTACGAAATCATAAAATGACTTCGGATTGCGAATAATGTCTCTTTTTGTTTTAGAGATATAAGCTTTATAGCACTTTTTGTTCAAGTCGATGTACCTCTTACGTAGAACAGAATACAACAAGTAATGTTTGTTTAACCCCGATTTCTTAAATAATTTGAAAGAAAGCGTTTTTCTATTTCTCAGCATCATAAGCTCTTTAGTAAACCAAGCTTGCGTTGGATGATCATATGTTAATTTACGTTTAGGAACAAACTTCTCAAATAAGTAGTAAATAGTTTGATTAAAATGTAAAACGTTTGAATCGATATCGCCACAAAGCTCAGGCCAAGTTAATTTAGACAGTTCTCTATTTAAATTCTTATAGTTGGCTTTTGAGAAGTTAAAATCAAAGGTACTACTTGAGCAGCATTGTGTATATTGGCCATTACTTATGGTTTCGTGAAATATTTCCATAGAAGGGTGGTAGACGTCTTCTGGTAAAGCCAACGGATCACAACGATTTACAGAAAATTTGTTTTTATCATCAACATAAATTAAATCTAAGATTTTGCCAAACTTGTTAGCCGTAACATTTATTTGACTAAGGCAGAGATCAGAAATTCCATCCAAAAAGTCATTGAAGCCCAGTTTGGGTGGATTTGGAATAATGTTTCCGTCAGATATGTTCGACGATATATGCGGTAGGTTGAAATCACCTAAAACAATCATCGAGTCCGAAGCTTTAGTCAATAAGAAAGATTGAAAGATCAGATGCTGGAGGGATGTAGCAAACAGATAAGTACATGTACACGTTCTCTAGCTGGATGCGGATGCATTTAAACTCAATGGAATCCGTGTTAGGTACATTAACCTCCTCTGAAGGCAGGGCCGTGCGCAGGAATTGGCCTTGGGGGGGGTTTAATTTAGATTTGCATTCGCATACATTTTTCACTAAGATAAACATATTTGCTGAAACAGATACCTAGACCCATACACATAAATTTAAATGTTCTTTAACTTTTCTGAAACTGCATACTCTGATACCTAAAACTATACCCAAGAAAATTTTTTTGGTTGTACACATTTTTCTGTATTTGATAGAGAATTGTTGATATGATGGCATATCCCAGCTAACTAAAAGTGCAAAAGAAGACTCCTTTCGGAGCCCAAATGGAGCGAAAAATCGCTCTACGCGGGCACTCCAACGGAGTCATAAAAAAGAGTCCGAAATGGGTCCGATTTCGATGAATTTGAAGCGTTTTTTGACTATTTTCAAATGAACTGCAGAGCCTTTTATTGGTGCTTTTCTGAACCTTTTTCGGAGCCTTTTATACCTCCATTCTGAGGGTTTTTAGAGCCTTTTCAAACGCCTTTCGGAGCCCTTTAATTGGTGATTTTCTTTTATTCATCCATTCAGAGGGTTTTTGGACTCTTTTCGGAGCCTTTTATTGGTGGTTTTCTGAAGCTTATTTGGGGTCGTTTTTTATTTCTTTTGGGTCATAATTTCTTTGCGCAATTTTTCATATCTAACTATTCTGCCGTCACCAATTCTGACTTTCTAAATTATCCCTATGAGCTACATGGGAACAATTTAATTAATTGCCCAACTATATGCGCCAATGATGCTCTTATTTATCTGAAAACCTTGAAGGAATCTTTTAAATGCGGTCCTGATAGGATTCTTACATGCTTCTTCAAGAAGTGTGCTAACAATCTTTACCAATTCATAAACTGGATCAGTTGGGCTTCCAGCCGGGATCGCTAGATCTCTTCTTACCTTAGCGACAGAGCACAATAATTGTGAATCTGATGTTATTTATGTCTCCTCAGGAGTTCTCAAGGAAGCCATCTTGGCCCGATTCTGTTCTTGTTGTTTATAAATGATATTTCTACAGTAATATAATTTTCGAAAATTTTAATGCTCTTTAGCTGAGCAGTTTTAGATCTCGACGATTAACAAACTAAAGCCAGACTATTGATAAACGTCCATGAAAAATTTGATCTTTATCTTCTATTAGGTAAAATAAAAAAAAAACTCAGAAAATTTTTGAAAAAATTCAAATAATTGAACCGTGTCGCTCATCTGCTCTCCAACGTTCATTTTCTCACAATTCTCTTTACGCCTACAACAAAAAGGGTCAGAAAACACTCGGAATCTTTCATATAATTGCGCCTTGCAGTTCATTCGCTCTGTTAATTGAAACTGCTCACTGTTTTCATCAGTAAAATTAAAAAAAAAAATGTCCATACGCTACACAACTTTGTAATTTCGGAAAGCTCCAAGTGCAATTCAAAGTGCCGGACTTATGTATTGGCCAACCTTATTCTTTGCAACTTTCACCAATTTCTTCTGCTGTAAAATTATTTTAACTAATTTTGTCAAAAATTATTAGTCAAGATTCAATACAAGATTTATAAACTGTATTTTGAAAATTTTTGCAAAATCATTGCAACTTAGATTTGGTCATGGGGGGTTTTAACCCCCAAAACCCCCGCCCCCCCCCCCCCCGCGCGCACGGGCCTGTCTGAAGGAATAGAGGAATGAACGGCAAAATGAATTGGCGTTCGTACATCCCGTAAGATCTCTGTATCGGCTCAACCGATTTTAAATATTTTTTATTCAATGTTTCCAATCTGTTTCAGGTCTCATTTACCACATAAATTCTTTTTTTCTAATTTCAATTTAAAATTTTTTAGCTAACACTCAATAACGGCTTAACCGATTTTCAAAATGTTTTCTTTTATTTATTCTATCGGACATAGTGTTTATTTATATAGAACAAAACATTTTTTAAATCCTCAATTTAATCATATATTAGCTAAAGAAGTTTAGCTACCATATAAGTTGTAGTCAGTTGAGATCACTGGTGTTCTAACTGAAATGTTCCTGTAGGGAACTTAATGCCTTACAGATTTTTTCCGTTTTATATTTAAATACAAATGGTGAATTCCTTTTCGCTACTTTGGCGAATGTTGAATAAGTGAATACAACAACCAAAAGTTTTGATTGTGAATATAGGTTGTTATTCCGTTCTTTTTCATAATCTACATCATGGTGAAGAAGTTGCAATCTATATATATAAAAATGAATTGGCGTTCGTATATCCCGTAAGATCTCCGTATCGGCTCAACCGATTTTAAATATTTTTTCTTTAATGTTTCCAATCTGTTTCTGGTCTCATTTACCACATAAATTCTTTTTTTCTAATCTCAATTTAAAATTTTTTAGCTAATACTCAATAACGGCTTAACCGATTTTCAAAATGTTTTCATTTATTTATTCTATCGGACATAGTGTTTATTTATATAGAACAAAATATTTTCTAAATCCTCAATTTAATCATATATTAGCTAAAGAAGTTTAGCTACCATATAAATTGTAGTCAGTTGAGATCACTGGTATTCTAACTGAAATGTTCCTGTAGGGAACTTAATTGCCGTACAGATTTTTTCCGTTCTTTTTCATAATCTACATCATGGTGAAGAAGTTGCAATCTATATATATAAAAATGAATTGGCGTTCGTATATCCCGTAAGATCTCCGTATCGGCTCAACCGATTTTAAATATTTTTTCTTTAATGTTTCCAGTCTGTTTCAGGTCTCATTTACCACATCAATTTTTTTTTCTAATCTCAATTTAAATTTTTTTTTAGCTAATCTATACATATAAAAATGAATTGGCATTCGTATATCCCGTAAGATCTCTGTACCGGCTCAACCGATTTTAAATATTTTTTCTTTAATGTTTCCAATCTGTTTCAGGTCTCATTTACCACATAAATATTTTTTTTTCTAATCTCAATTTAAAATTTTTTAAGCTAATACTCAATAACGGCTTAACCGATTTTCAAAATTTTTTCTTTTCTTTATTCTATCGGACATAGTGTTTATTTATATAGAACAAAACATTTTCTAAATCCTCAATTTCATCATATATTAGCTAAAGAAGTTTAGCTACCATATAAGTTGTAGTCAGTTGAGATCACTGGTGCTCTAATTGAAATGTTCCTGTAGGGACCTTAATGCCTTACAGATTTTTTCCATTTTATATTTAAATACCAATGGTGAATTCCTTTTCGCTACTTTGGCGAATGTTGAATAAGTGAAAACAACAACCAAAAGTTTTGATTGTGAATGTACATAGGTTGTTGATTGTGAATATAGGTTTGTTATTCATCATGGTGAAGAAGTTGTAATCTACATCCTACTATGTAATATTATAAATGTGAATGTAGCGATGTTTCGATGTTTGGATGTTTGGATGTCCAGACGTTTGCTTTTGTTCCCTAAAAACGTGAAAATGGCTGGACGGATTTTGTTGAAATTTGGCACAGGTTATAGTCTGGAAGGAGCTATAGGCTATTTTTTTTTTATATAACTCTAAGTATATTGAACCTATACTTATGACATTTCGCATATAGGTATAGAAATATCGTACAATATGGGTATCAAACGAAAGGGGAGGGCCCCAGGTTTCATTTTGGCTTCGATATATTTCGATAAATTTATCGATAACTAAGTTATCGGTCAAAATTCGATTGCCCAAAAACCTTAATATTACCCTACAATATGGGTATCAAACGAAAGGGGATGGCGCCAGGTTTCATTTGGGCTTCGATATATTTCTATAAATTTATCGATAACTGAGTTATCGGTGAAAATGTTATTGCACAAAAACCTTAAAATTGCCCTACAATATGGGTATCATTTGGACTTCGATATACATATTTCGATAAATTTATCGATAACTGAGTTATCGGTGATTGCACAAAAAACTAGCCATTACCCTATAATATGGGTATCGAAGGAAAGGGGAGGGCCCCAGGTTTCATTTTGTCTTCGATAAATTGATCGATAACTAAGTTATCGGTCAAAATTCGATTGCCCAAAAACCTTAATATTACCCTATAATACGGGGAATCAAATGAAAGGGGATGGCGCCAGGTTTCATTTGGGCTCCGATATATTTCGATAAATTTATCGATAACTGAGTTATCGGGGAAAATGTTATTGCACAAAAACCTTAAAATTGCCCTACAATATGGGTATCAAACGATAGGGGTAGCTCCAGGTTACATTTGGACTTCGATATATAATATGGGTATCAAACGAAAGGGGAGGGCCCCAGGGTTTCACTTTTTCTTCGATATATTTCGATAAATTGATCGATAACTAAGTTATCGGTCAAAATTCGATTGCCAAAAAACCTTAAACTTGCTCTACAATATGGGTGTCAAACGAAAGGGAATGGCCCCAGGTTGCATTTGGAGTTAGATATATTTCGATAAATTGTTCGATAACTGAGTTATCGGTCAAAATGCGATTGCCCGAAAACCTTAATATTACCCTACAATATGGGTATCAAACGAATGTTGATGGTCCCGGGCTTCATTTTTACTTCGACATATTTCGATAAATTTATCGTTAATTTAGTTATCGGTGAGAATGTGATTGCCCTAAAACCCTAAAATTTACCTACAATATGTTATCAAATCAACTTTTGAATGTCCATTCATCCTGACACAATTAGTCAAAAAGCATTTAGTGCCAAATTAAATAAAAATGTCAAAAAATTTGGTGTCATTTCATTACACCATTTACATTTTTGAGTGAATATATTTGAAATAAATAAACTACAAATTGTGTCAATTTCCAATAAATAAACAGTGTCAAGTGAATATAAGTGAATATTTTTAACAAATAACCGACTAATTGTGTGGAGAAAATATAAAAATATCATAATGTAAGTAAAAATTCAAAAAAGATAAAAATGTGGTAGTCATGTAATAAGCTTTTTTATAAATTCTCAATAAAACTAAAGTGAAGTAGCACAGGTTTAATTTCGCCTTTGCAATACTCCAAGCTTGCGTAAAATACCTGCTAAATCCCGTTCTTAGCAAAATCCACTTTTTCATGCGGTTCGAAGGAGTAAACGATTCTGCAGTTGGCAAACAAAAGAAAAAAAGTAAAGTAAAATAAAATAAAATAAAGTAAAATAAAATAAAGTAAAATAAAATAAAATGCTTTTTTTATAAAGCTTTTTTGATTAATTTGCTTAGAAACTTACACCCTTTCAACACTTTTTTATGCTTATTTAACCGCTAATTTTGAAATGCCAACGAACACCGCAAAAGAAAATGTTTGAAAACCGTTTTTCAATACTCTTTTTTTTCAAAATTTTAGCAATATTCGAATTAGGTAAATTCTTCAGTAGGCAATAATCTATATATATAAAATAGGATGTATGTACGTATGTATGTATGTATGTTATAGACTCCGGAAGTACAGCGCCGATTTTGTTAATGTTTACAGGATAGCTCAGTAGGAGTCCGGAGAGTGTTTATGTAAAGTTTTATTCCGGAAAGTGGACCAGGGACCGAAATATTCCAAACTTTTTTATTTATGGTGCGATTTTCTTCAAATTTGGTACAAAAGTAGTATTTTACTTTTGCTAAAATTTGGGGTAATTTTTTTCCGGGAAGTGGACAAGGGACCGAAATATTCCAAACTTTTTTTTTATCGTGCGATTTTTTCCCTAAATTTGGGCAGAACAACGTCTGCCGGGTCCTTCTAGTATATACATAAAAATTAAATGGCGTTCGTATATACCGTTAGATCTCCGGATCGGCTCAACCGATTTTAAACAGTTTTTCTTTAATGTTTCCAATCTGTTTCACGTCTCATTTAAAACATAAATTTTTTTTTTCCAATCCCAATTTAAAAATTTTTTAGGTAATACTCAATAACGGCTTGACCGATTTTTAAAATTTTTTCTTTTCTTTATTCTTTCGGACATAGTGTTTATTTATATAGAACAAAACATTTTCTAAATCCTCAATTTAATCATATATTAGCTAAAGAAGTTTAGCTACCATATAAATTGTAGTCAGTTGAGATCACTGGTATTCTAACTGAAATGTTCCTGTAGGGAACTTAATGCCGTACAGATTTTTTCCGTTTTATATTTAAATACAAATGGTGAATTCCTTTTCGCTAATTTGGCGAATGTTGAAAAAGTGAATGCAACAACCAAAAGTTTTGATTGTGAATATAGGTTGTTATTCCGTCCTTTTTCATAATCTATGTCATGGTGAAGAAGTTGTAATCTATATATACAGGGTGGCGCAAAAGTAATCTTCCGATGTTTTTTGGCTGTAATTCAAAAACAAAATGAAAAACTTTGATTCTTCTTGTGGATTATTTTTATTTGGTCTTTTAATTTTTTTTACATCAAGTCGAGAATATGATGTCATGTAAATGGCCCCGCCACAGTTGATTGTCATTTGAGCCCTTTTTATGGCATTTTCCATCACTTTGGGCAAAACTTCCGGCGATAGGTCCTCAAATTCTTGACGGATATTGTCTTTAAGAGTTGCAAGAGTCTGAGGCTTGTTGACATAAACCCGCGACTTCAAAAAGCCCCACAAAAAGAAGTCTGGAGCTGTCAAATCAGGCGATCTTGTTGGCCAGTGCAAATCGCCAAAACGGGAGATTAGGCACCCGGGAAATGCATCCTTCAGCATATCGGTTGGGGCACGTGCATTGTGTGCTGTTGCACCGTCTTGTTGGAACCACATCTTTTCCAATCCCAATTCGTCAAGTTGCGGCAAAAATAACTCGTTGATCAGTAGGCAAATCGCCAAAACGGGAGATTAGGCGCCCGGGAAATGCATCCTTCAGCATATCGGTTGTGGCACGTGCAGTGTGTGCTGTTGCACCGTCTTGTTGGAACCAGATGTTTTCCAATCCCAATTCATCAAGTTGCTGCAAAAAGAACTCGTTGACCAGTAGGCGTTGGACGGCCAGGAAATCTGCGACGAAATTCACGTTGTGCCAATGTCACCGACCGATTATTGGTCAAATAAATAGTCAGCAATATTCCACGTTCCCGAGCAGTGTAGCGGAACATTGTTTACTAACGTGTATTTTGCATGTGTTTACTACACAAATGTCAAAACAGAATTGATTTTAGGGCCCAATCGCAAAATTTATAGCATTTTCTGATAGGAAGATTACTTTTGCGCCACCTTGTATACAAATAAATTGGCGTTCGTATATACCGTAAGATCTCCGGATCGGCTCAACCGATTTTAAATATTTTTTCTGTAATGTTTCCCATCTGTTTCAGGTCTCATTTACCACATAAATATTTTTATTTCTAATCTCAATTTTAAAATTTTTAAGCTAATACTCAATAACGGCTTAACCGATTTTCAAAATTTTTTCTTTTCTTTATTCTTTCGGACATAGTGTTTATTTATATAGAACAAAACATTTTCTAAATCCTCAATTTAATCATATATTAGCTAAAGAAGTTTAGCTACCATATAAATTGTAGTCAGTTGAGATCACTGGTATTCTAACTGAAATGTTCCTGTAGGGAACTTAATGCCGTACAGATTTTTTCCGTTTTATATTTAAATACAAATAGTGAATTCCTTTTCGCTAATTTGGCGAATGTTGAAAAAGTGAATGCAACAACCAAAAGTTTTGATTGTGAATATAGGTTGTTATTCCGTCCTTTTTCATAATCTATGTCATGGTGAAGAAGTTGTAATCTGTATATACAGGGTGGCGCAAAAGTAATCTTCCGATGTTTCCCATCTGTTTCAGGTCTCATTTACCACATAAATATTTTTATTTCTAATCTCAATTTTAAAATTTTTAAGCTAATACTCAATAACGGCTTAACCGATTTTCAAAATTTTTTCTTTTCTTTATTCTATCGGACATAGTGTTTATTTATATAGAACAAAACGTTTTCTTAATCCTCAATTTCATCATATATTAGCTAAAGAAGTTTAGCTACCATAAAAGTTGTAGTCAGTTGAGATCACTGGTGTTCTAACTGAAAGGTTCCTGTAGGGAATTTAATGCCTTACAGATTTTTTCCGTTTTATATTTAAATACAAATGGGGAATTCCTTTTCGCTACTTTGGCGAATGTTGAATAAGTGAATACTACAACCAAAAGTTTTGATTGTGAATATAGGTTGTTGATTGTGAATATAGGTTGTTATTCCGTCCTTTTTCATAATCTATGTCATGGTGAAGAAGTTGTAATCTATATATATAAAAATGAATTGGCGTTCGTATGTCCCGTAAGATCTCCGTATCGGCTCAATCGATTTTAAAAATTTGTTCTTTAATGTTTACAATATGTTTCTGTGATGATGCTTTAAATCAAATCATGGCCGGTATTCTTAACTGACTAAACCTGGGTAAGTTAAATAGTTTTGTTCAGATACTGCAAAAGTGTGGCTGAAATGCATAAGAGCTTTTGGTTGGTAAGTCCAATGAACTACTAACAATTTAGCAGCGTCTTCTAAGTTAACTTATTTAACGCAAACCATGTAGTGCAGGAAAATTATAAGACAAAGGTAACTTAACAAACAATTTTGTTTGATATCAACTTGATATGCATTTTAGGTCAAATGCTTTTCCCAAATCTCCAAGGTTAATTCTCAACAGCACCTCAATAGTTTAGTTATAGCATTCTCAACTTCAAAGAGTTTTTTTAATATAGGAATTTCAGTGATTCTCAAGTTGAGAATGCATTAAATCTCAACTTCATCTTAAGGGCAATTTCTCAACTTCATCTCAAATAATGCGCAAGTTGAGAAATAACGTTGGAGAACAAAGCTTAACCTCAAGTTGTGAGGAAAGCTGAATTTCCACTTGAGAATCAAGATTTTATCAAAAGTTGAAGAAAAAAATTGTCTGTGTTTGTTGGGAACTTAGACATATATCTTTTTTTTAAGCTATACTTTTTTTTAGATACAATTGCTTGGTAACTCAAAATAATTCACTTCAAAGGTTAATTTAACAGCTACAGCAGTTAAATTCCGGTTATCGTTAAAGAAATCAGCTGATTTTTACTTTTTTTATTTGAAGCTGAATTTCGATTGTCAACCTTTGTTGTTGTGCGCCGTTGTAAGTTTGACAATCGAAATTCTAAATTACACTAACAAAATACATGGCAATTCAAGTTGCTCTCACCTTATCAGTACACCATGGTACTGGAAAATTATAACTTCTCAGTTCCCTGCTAGAAAAGTATGAACAATCTTTAAAGAACTATACATAAGGGAGTACCTTGGCAGAACAACGTCTGTCGGGTCAGCTAGTCTTTCATAAATTTGAGGAAACCTATCTTAAAAGAACCACGAGTACTCGTGGAGTTTGATGTGTAAACATGTTTACAATGTGCACAGATTTTATTATATACTAGCTGATGCCTGCGACTTCGTATTCGTAAAAGTTATAATGAAGAATCAGCATAATTATTTTTTTGAAAGCGTCGAAATAAAGCACTGGGACTAACTTTATTTTGTTAATTTATTTTAATAGTTCTATAACGCATGTAGCAAGGGCTTCAACTGTAATTCAATTATTTACATTTGTATTTAGTTAAACAAATAAAAATGATATTTTCAATAATTAAACAAAGTCTAAAGAATTTCTTTATATACAACATTTGATGTTCTTCCCATATTACAAATTAGAAACAAATTTTCTGGGCCAGTAACCCTTGAGCAAGCAACATACAATTGTTCGTGTGAGAAATAGTTTGTCCTAAGATCGATACCGGCTGCTCGAAGTGTCTGGCCTTGCGACTTATTAATTGTCATAGCGAAACACACACTCACAGGAAACTGCACGCGTTTGAAGTGAAATGGAAAATTGTTTCGGAATGCCTTTTTTTAAAGCGATGCTATTAGCGGGAAGTCCGGACGCAGAAATAGAGTTGAGAAACTCAACAGGATAGTTCGTAGTCTCGGCTCTGTCTAAAACCGTGTTTATTGATCGGTATACCACCTCTACTCCATCAACTTTTTTTAAAATACTGTAATTTATTTCTGCTGATTGGTCGTTTTTGGGCGTGAGAAACGTCTCCATAAACCGAAGAAATAAGTTCTTCCACTGAAGACACAATATCACAAAGATTTTCTGGCAGAGTTACTAATCCATTCGATTCCGGAAGTAAACCCTGGCCAATTTTCAGCAGGATATCCGAAAATGCTTGCGCTCTCATGTTGCGCGTTAGATTTAACTTATTTACCACTAGCAGACCCGGCAGACGTTGTTCTGCCTGACCAATGACTTCCCTAGAAATACATTTTCAAATATTTTTCTTTAACTTTTAACATTCCATTTATTGCAGTGCTTTAGGATATACAATGTTTCTGGCTTTAAAGTCTTTGGTATAAACAAATAAATTTTTTGGATGTCCAACTCAAAAAACGGATCTTTTGAACTCAATGGGTATGACAAAAACCATTATGCGCTGTTGAGCAGATGTATAGTTAGTACTTATTTAATTATATCCTATATCTACCTATAATACTCTGGATATGTATGAACGGCAATAACAAACAAAAAAAATTAAGTGCTTTGATTAAGATTTAAGAACGTTAAAATGTCACTAAAGCAAATACATTCAGGGATATAACGAATTGAAATATTACTTAGCTTGTGGTCCTGGAACTACCCACTTTTCCAAAGAATTTACAAATGTAGCCTATGTATGTCGTACCCAACGAAGATTTTAACGTATTGGAAAAGTTTAAAACAGATCAACCATAAACATTGGACATTATTGAAGTACAAACAAAGCACTGAATACAAAAAATGTGGGCGTGGCACGGCCCACATTTCCCAAATTATATAATTCTTGACCAAGGGACACACATATCCAAAAATCATTAGTTTAGACCAAAAATATTCAAAGTTATGATAATTTAAATTTTATATAGCCTGGGGGCGTGGCACAACAATCTTCTGAACCAATCTGGAAATTTAGAGAAGATCGACCATAAACTTTGAACTTATTGAAGTACAAACAAAACACAAAAAATGTGGGCGTGGGACCGCCCACTTTTCCCAAATTATATCCATCTTGACTAAAGGACACACATATCCAAAAATCTTTAATTTAGACCTAATATGTTCAGAGTTATGAAGAATTTAAATTTTATATAGCCTGGGGGCGTGGCACTGGCTACTTTTCCAAAAATTCATATAGCCTGAATCGTACACAACAATTTTTTTAACCAATCATGAAAGTTTAAAAGAGATCGATCATAAACTTTGGACATTATTGAAGTACAAACAAAACACAAAAAAAGGGGCGTGGCACCGCCCACTTTTCCAAAATTACATAAATCTTGACCAAAGGACACACATATCCAGAAATCATTAATTTAGACCAAATATGTTCAGAGCTATGAAGAATTTAAATTTTATATCGCCTGGGGGCGTGGCACCGCCTACTTTTCCAAAAATAGATTTAGGCCAAAGCGTACACAACAATCTTCTGAACCAATCTTGACAGTTTAAAAGAGATCGACTATAAACTTTGGACATTATTGAAGTACAAACAAAACACAAAAAATGTGGGCGTGGCACCGCCCACTTTTCCAAAATTACATAAATCTTGACTAAAGGACACACATATCCAGAAATCATTAATTTAGACCAAATATGTTCAGAGCTATGAAGAATTAAAATTTTATATCGCCTGGGGGCGTGGCACCGCCTACTTTTCCAAAAATTGATATAGCCTAAATCGTACACAACAATCTTCTAAACCAATCTTCAAAGTTTAAAAGAGATCGACCATAAACATTGGACATTATTGAAGTACAAACAAAACACAAAAATTGTGGGCGTGGCACCGCCCACTTTTCCAAAATTACATAAATCTTGACCAAAGGACACACATATCCAAAAATCATTAATAGAATTGTAGTTTTATATAGCCTGGGGGCGTGGCACCGCCCATTTTTCCAAAAATTAATATAGCCTATGCTTTAACCCATGATCTCAAGAATATACTGTGAAAATTTCATAAAAATCGGTTGAGTACTTTGGACGCCCATAAAGGACACACAGACACACAGACACACAGACACACATTCATTTTTATACCCAGCGTACTAGTACTAGTACAAGGGTATATTAATTTTGTCCACATAACGGTACTATGTAACGGCACAAAATAATCGAGTTAGATATAGAGTTCCATATATGAAAGTTCTTAGGTTGAAAAGAGGAATATATTAAGGCATGTCCGTCCGTCTGTCCGTCTGTCCGTCTGTCCGTCTGTCCGTCCGTGTACACGATAACTTGAGTAAAAATAGAGATATTTGCATGAAATTTTGCATACAGGTTACTTTCTGGCCAAGGTAGGTTGCTATTGAAAATGGGCGAAATCGGATGATAACCACGCCCCCTTTTTCGATATCGAAAATTTCGAAAAACGTATAAAACGGGTTAATTCAATATCAGAAGCAGCTACAATGATAAAATTTGCAATATGTATTGATTTATATGTTCTAAGGCGGATTTTACCAAATTTTTTGAAAAGGGGCGTGGCACCGCCCCCATATATTTGAAGAAATTTTAAAATTTTGACTCCTAATAACTTGAGAACAGTTTATGCTAGTATAACGAAATTTTGTAGAGGGCATACTATTGTTGTGTTAAATTCAGATATAGAAAATAAACGAAATCGCTTGGCGACCACGCCTACTTTTTTATAAAAGTTATATTGAAAGGAGGTGGAAATATTGAAAAGTCCATATCTAATTAACTGATACCGCTATAATAATATAATTTTGTACATACATCAATTTTCATATTCTTTACATTATTTTTGCAAAATTTTGGAAAGTGGGCGTGGCACCGCCCACTTATGAGTCAAGCAATTTTCAAATTCGACTGCTAATAACTTCAGAACGATGTGAGATAGGTTTACGAAACTAGGTTCCAGGTATGTTATGTTTATGTAGAGTACTACCACAGAAAATAAGAAAAATCGGTGAACGACCACGCCCCTTTTTGGACTAAAGTTCTCTAAACGAGAGTTAGGAAGCCGGAATATGCAATATCTGTTTAACTGATACAGATATAATGCTAAAATTTAGTACACTCATTCACCTGATGATGTTATTTGTGATGTTTAAAGGTTTTTTGGTAATATTTTGGAAAATGGGCGTGGCACCGCCCACAAGTGAATAAACAAAATATCAACATTTCACTATTAACAAGCCACTGTGAAAGTATCATAAAGATCTGCAATGAAAACTGATCTTCAATAGGGACAAACAACATAATAAAATCCGTGGGCGTGCCACCACCCACTTTTTTAAAATTATGTAAATATTGATTAATGGACACATATATCCGTACATCGAAAAATTTCACAAAATACGTTAAAAGTTATGGGCATGGCACGCCTTCTTTTCCAAAGTTATATATAGGACATGGTATAACCCTTGAAAAGATTGATTCAGTACTTTTGGCTCATGTAAGCGGTTAAAGCTTTATAAGCAAGGAGCGTGGCCGCTCCCACCAAATTCGCTATTGGTTAGGCTCGGCATAGATTGGTTTTTAAAATGGGCGAAATCGGATGAAAACCACGCCCCCTTTTTCTGGAAACTAACGCTGGGTATTTAATGTTCGGTTCACCCGAACTTAGACTTCCTTACTTGTTATTTATAAGATTGGCCAGAGCACCGAGCGTTTGAGGCATACACTGACTTCATCAGCCCTTGTTCCTCAGTTATAACGGGAAGTGTCTCACGGAACTCTTCACAAAATAAAACTGTTACCTTTCCCATGATTGAATCGTTTCGCCGGATATCTTCCACAGCTTTCTTTGAGTTAACTTTCAACGCACTGAATTCAATTTCGGTTGCCCTGTTACAACAATATTTCTATAGCAAAATCACGATTTGTGTTTTTATTACTTTGGGCTGTAAGCAGCTGAGCTTAAATGCAATTATAATATTAGCAAACGGTGCAGTGAAATAACGCCCAAGGAAATAACGCCCATGGGCGTTATTTCCCACTCAAAAAGGAAATTACGCCCATGGGCCTTATTTCCTTTTTAAAAAGGAAATAAAGCCCATGGGTGTTATCACCTTTTGCTGATGGGTGTTATTTCCTTTTTCCAAGAGAAATAAAGCCCACGGACGTTAAAAACGAATTAAAACAAGCTGATTCAAGAATTAAGTATATGGTTTTCTTTATTTCAATAAATTTTAACATATTTGTTATGTTTTTATAAGGCGGGGTGCAATAGCGCCTTGTGAAATAAGCCCTTTAAGGCCTTATTACACTATTGAAAGTGAAATAAGGCCTTTATTTCAAAAAAGGCTTTATTACACTTCGAAAGAGAAATAAAGTCTTAAAGGCCTTATTGCTCTTTCATTTTTTTTAATGAAACAATAATATTCTAATTCTTTTTGTATTTTATTGAATAGTTACACACAAATTTCACGTTAACCAAAGTGGGAAAGGTGCACGCGGAAGGACATCACCGTGGCGGTAGCCACGGCTATGGCACACACCCGGAGTTGGAATGGCGTAGCCCAGGGTTATTTTTTGAAGCGCGGCCGAAGGCCGCCTACGCGGAAAGGTGTTCTGCACTTAAAAATCGTGGATCGGGCCTCCGTAACTATAATCCGAATGGGGAAAAGCAATATTTTGTTTCTGTGAAAAGTTATTAGTGAAAAACCGAAAATTGACCCGGGTCAGATCCCCAATTCGGGGCCCCATCCACGTTTTTTATGTGCAGGACACCTTTCCGCGTAGGCGGCCTTCGGCCGCGCTTTAAAAAATAACCCTGGGCTACGCCATTCCAACTCCGGGTGTGTGCCATAGCCGTGGCTACCGCCACGGTGATGTCCTTCCGCGTGCCACGTTTCCCACTCTTTTCTCACAGGGTAATTTGTGAAAAAAATGCTAATCAACAGTTCGTGTTGCTCGCGTAAAATCCTATGGGCGTTATTTCTCTTTTAAAAAGGAAATAAGAGCCATGGGCTTTATTTCTTTTTGCAGATGGGCGATATTTCCATTTAAAAAGGAAATGAGGCCCATGGGCGTTATTTCCTTTTTGAATGGGAAATAACGTCCATGGGCGTTATTTCCTTGGGCGTTATTTCACTGCACCTTAGCAAACATATTGGATTAATTGTTTATAAACAAAGTAATAATATACCAATGATAGTCTTGAAAAATTTCTCGATGTTGCTATTCAAAATTGCCAGTAAAAATTTCAACTGGTCTTATTTCTTAAGTCGACTTAGGCTGTTATTGCTTATGACCACAGATTTTTACTATTTTTTGTGAAATCTCCAAAATTATTTGAGATATTGAAATAAAACTCGCATCACTATGTAGTATTCATTTCTACCTTTCATTTGACACCCATGTTGGAAAAAGTAATTTGGGTCACATTTTGTCAATATCTTTGGAACGGGATTAGATATCCTGATGGAAGATGTCTTAAATTTTAGGATAGACGTCTAGTATTAAAATGGTGAAATTTTCATTCATAGTTTTTATGTGTCGTGGTCATAATTGTAAAAAACGGTCATTTTTGGTCACCCGGACCCACAGTTTGGTCAATAACTCGGGAACTGGATGAGATATCTAAATGAAAGTTATCCTAAGTTTTAGAGACGTTTTTAGTTAGACGTTAAGTGATAGAGTGGTAAAAATTTCATTCAATTATGTTCAGTACTTTTTGAGTGATAGACAGACAGATAAAAATTCTAAAAACGGCTGATTTGGGTTCTAGAGGCTTAATAATACCCCTGACATCATTTTTTTTTAAATATCTTCAATGTACAGACATCGGACCTGTTACAATTTTATTATATGTAGAAATGATCCAGTGGTTAAAATTTATTTTAGTTATTAGCTTTTTCTTGAGATTATTTTCCTTCTTTACTATGATGTTCCTTTATTTTAATATATATGTATTTTGTTTGATTTTCTTTTCATTCGTTCATTTGAATTTCGTTGCCTTACCGAGCCCAAATGTTCTTACAATTCTTGAACTCTTGCAGGCAGCGACGCCTGCGCTTTCTGGGCAACATCTACCGAGCCCAAAGTTGTTCACACATCAAAACCGTATGTTTTAATGACAATATGTTTAAAAACCGTTTATACTTGCCCCAAGTAAATCAATGTACTGAATCCAATATTGAAGAACTGTTAACTATGTACCTTCAAGGCCGTTTCAAGTACATATAAAAAGTAAAAAACTGCCCTAAAGATTAATTTGAGAAAGCATTTCCTTGCGTAAATTGTATTTTTCTCAGTGATATCAAGTCAATGTTCAACAGCGAAGTGAGTTTTGCAAATCACCCACATAATGCATTGCGAAATCTTTACAAGTAACTTATGGCTTAGCGAATAAAGGCCTAACGAACTAACGCCTAATTTTTCGAAATGAAAGAATGCCTAAAAAAGAACGCCTAACAAGAAAGTGAAAGAACGCCTAACTTTAAAAATGAAGGAAAGCCTAATTTTAAAAATGAAAGAAAGTCTTAATTGTTAGGGTTTCTTTCATTATGAAATAAAGCCCAATGAAAGAAGGCCTAACAACCCGAATTAAAATTCTTAGAAGAAAATGATACAAGTCCCAATATTTGGGACTTATTTCACATGTTTTTTATGCGCAGAGCACCTTTTCGCATTGGAGGCCTTCGGCCGCACTTCAAAAAATAACCCTGGGCTACGCCATTCCAACTCCGGGTGGTTGCCCTGAACGGTGGCAACATGCGTTTCGTGGCATTGATTTTGTTTACTGTTATATAGACGATATACTGGTGATGTCAGAAACGATGGCCGAGCACAGACAGCATCTACGAGTCGTTTTGTAAACTCTTCAGAAACATAGGTTGTGTATCAACATTAGCAAGGGTCAAATCGAACAGAGAGAGGTACGTTTTCTAAGTTATGTTATTTATGAAGATGGGATTAAACCCTCATCGGATCGAATTACTGCAATTATGAAGTACGAACGCCCAAAAACGATCAGCAAATTATTTCCTTTTCTGGGTGTTGTGAATTATTACCGTAGATGTTTGCCCCGTTCCTCACACGTTCAAGCACCGCTGACTATATTAATGTAAAGTGGACAACGGATCTTGTTCGTACATTCGACGAATGCAGAGAGAGTGTAGCCAAGGCAGCGCAACTAACATTTCCGGTGCCCGTAGCCAAATTAGCATTAGTCTGTGATGCATCTGACGTTGCCATTGGGGCTGTGCTGGAACAGCGGCTAAACGAGGTGTGGTGGCCCCTTGGTTTTTTCTCACAAAAGTTAAGTGTGTCGGAAAAAAACTACAGTACATATGATCGCGAGTTGTTGGCAGTGTACTATTCGATTAGGTATTTGAAGCACTTGATTGAGCCCCCATTTTTGTTATTAAAACAGACCACAAACCACTAGTGTACGCTTTTAAACAGAAGCTTGAGAAAGCATCTCCCAGCCAACAGCGGCATTTGTGTTACATTTCACAGTTTTCGACAGTAATCGTACACGTCAAAGGGGCATACAATGTGGTCGCTGACCCAATTTACAAGTTTATGTGCTATCACTATGCCAACAGCTATGGACTTATTACACATTGCTGAAGCTCAGGCTAGCGATCCCGAACTATCACAATTGCTGACTGAATCTACTTATATAAATCTATAAGGTACGATGACAACGTGACACTCTACTGCGACACCTCAACTGGCTACGTTCGACCGTACATTCCAGCTGACCTACATCAAGTTTTCGCATCTGTACACGGTCTTGTCCACCCTAGTGGTAGAAAAAATATATCACTGACTGGTGCAGAAACTGCGTACCGTGTCAACGTGCAAAGATCATCAGGCATAATCATCCCACTTCGGAGAAGATCGTAGTGCCGGATGCTAGGTTCGCCCATGTTCATTTAGACATCGTAGTTATGCCACTGCAACGCAATTTTCGATATTGCCTGACTATGATGGATCGATTTTATCGTTAGTCAGAAGCCGTGCCATTAGCAAATATCACGAATGTAGCTAATGCTTTCTGGTCAAATTGGGTGGTGCGTTTTGGAACTCCAAAAACGATTACAACGGATCAGGGTACACAGTTCGAGTCAGCTACTACTGCTTATCACCCGCAATCGAATGGAATGGTGGAACGGTGGCACAGAACATTTAAAGCAGCGCTGATGTGCAACGAGAAGGTACCCTGGCCTGATATTCCACCAACGGTTTTGTTGGGTTTGCGTACGTGTTAAAAAGAAGCATTGAAAGTGTTGTGTATGCGACGAGAAAAAAAAAAAAACAAAAATTAACAATAAAAATCTCTGAGGAGTTTTACAAAAAATTGTTGGAGGAGCAGCGTGTCTTCACAATGAACGTGCTACAGGAACAGTAGGCATGGATGGAAAGCTTTACGAAGTCTCCAGGTAAAGATACCACACTTGTTCCAGCATTCGTACAATTCAATAGTCAGCAGCAGAAATGGGACTCTTATTTGTAACAATTAAAACAACATTTATCTGCCAACGCTGTAATTGACGCCAACAAGCAGAAATAATTTTTCTTATCTTGGATGGGCAATGAAGCATACGAAACTCTCAAAAAGCTAGTCGGCGTTGATGAACTACAAAAACAAACCTTTATAGAACTTTCTGGCAAGTTAACAGAGTTCTATAAAAAAAAAATTCACGTCGTGACTGACCGCTATGAATTTCATAAAGCTGAAATGGGCAGTCGAACATACAAAGAATGGATAGCTGAACTACATAGCATAGCTCGGCAATGTGATTTTGTTTGCAAAAAAGAAAATTGTTTACATGATTACTCCGATGACATGATTAGAGACAAATTAATAGTAAAATCACCGCACGATGCTGTTCGAACAGCTGCCTTGCAGAAGCCGCAGGCAACGTTGAAAGAAGTGCAGCTAATCGCCGAGTCTTTCGAATCAACAACAAAAACTGTAAGTACAATCAAAGACAAAACGGACACGGCACAGGTCAAAGACAGCAACGGAGTTTATTCGATGACAACAAAAAACACAGAAAAAACTAACATACGTAACAAATACAAAAAGAACAAAAACAAGTAAGGAAGTCTAAGTTCGGGAGAACCGAACATTTAATACCCAGCGTTAGTTTCCAGAAAAAGGGGGCGGGGTTTTCATCCGATTTCGCCCATTTTAAAAACCAATCTATTCCCAGCCTAAACAATAGCGAATTTGGTGGGCGCGGCCACGGCCCTTGCTTATAAAGCATTAACCGCTTACATGAGCCAAAAGTACTCAATCAATCTTTTCAATGGTGATACCATGTCCTATATATAACTTTGGAAAAGAAGGCGTGCCATGCCCATAACTTTTAACGTATTTTGTGAAATTTTTGATATACGGATATATGTGTCCATTAATCAATATTTACATAATTTTAAAACAGTGTGTGGTGGCACGCCCACGGATTTTATTATGTTGTTTGTCCCTATTTGAAGATCAGTTTTCATTGCAGATCTTTATGATACTTTCACAGTGGCTTGTTAATAATGAAATGTTGATATTTTGTTTATTCACTTGTAGGCGGTGCCACGCCCATTTTCCAAAATATTACCAAAAAACCTTTAAACATCACAAATAACATCATCAGGTGAATGAGTGTACTAAATTTTAGCATTATATACTTATCAGTTAAACAGATATTGCATATTCCGGTTTCCTAACTCTCGTTTAGAGAACTTTAGTCCAAAAGTGGGCGTGGTCGTTCACCGATTTTTCTTATTTTCTATGGTAGTACTCTACATAAACATAAGATGCCTGGTACCTAGTTTCGTAAATCTATCTCACACCGTTCTGAAGTTATTAGCAGTCGAATTTGAAAATTGCGTGACTCATAAGTGGGCGGTGGCACGCCCACTTTCCAAAATTTTGCAAAAATAATGTAAAGAATATGAAAATTGATGTATGTACCAAATTATATTATTATAGCGGTATTAGTTAATTAGATATGGACTTTTCAATATTTCCACCTCCTTTCAATATAACTTTTATGAAAAAGTAGGCGTGGTCGCTAAGCGATTTCGTTTATTTTCTATATCTGAATTTAACACAACAATAGCATGCCCTCTACAAAATTTCGTTGTACTAGCATAAACTGTGCTGAAGTTATTGAGAGTCAAAATTTGAAAATTTCTTCAAATATATGTGGGCGGTGCCACGCCCCTTTTAAAAAAATTTGATAAAATCGGCCTTAGAACATCTAAATCAATACATATTGCAAATTTTATCATTGTAGCTGCTTCTGATATTGAATTAACCCGTTTTATACGTTTTTCGAAATTTTCGATATCGAAAAAGGGGCGTGGTTATGGTCCGATTTTACCCATTTTCAATAGCAATCTATTCTGAACCCAAATAAGTACGCATGCCGAATTTGGTGAAGATATCTCATTATTTGCTCAAGTTATCGTGTTAACGGACAGACGGACAGACGAACGGACAGACGGACGGACGGACGGACATGGCTCAATCAAATTTTTTTTCGACCCTGATGATATTGATATATGGAAGTCTATATCTATCTCGATTCCTTTATACCTGTACAACCAACCGTTATCCCAACAAAGTTATAATACCCTTGTACTAGTAATAGTACGCTGGGTATAAAAATAAATACCGTTCATGAACAGGTTGTGGAGTCTCACATAATCGAGACGATTGTAAATTTAGAAGCGCTGTTTGCAAAGGCTGTGGTAAAACAGGCCATATATGTAGTAGCTGTGTGCTTGTCGAATGAAAAGAAAAACAGAATAAAGTTACCAAAAACAACAAAAGTGAGAAAGGTGACAAAATAGATTACATTACAACGGCATTTTCGGTAGCTAGCTCAACAAACAATAAAAGTAGAAAACGTTTTGTGCAAGTTTTGGTAAATGGAAAGAAGACAGAATTTCAAATGGATTCTGGTGCGGAAGTGTCCGTCATAACATTAGACACTTACGAAATATTAAATAAACCACAAATAAAGCCATGTACGCGTGAATTATATGGGTACGGTCATACACAAATAGAAACGCTGGGAGAAATATCGGCAAAAATTCAGTGTGGTTCAGTGGAAAAAATACTGCCGCTACTAGTCTCAAAAGTGCGTGGCTCTAGTTATTTATTTGGAGTAGATTTGTTTGTAGAATTGGGCTTCAAGATTGTACAATCTGACTGTTAAATCATCTGAACAGTTGCAAACACTTTTGGCTACTTTTGAAGATGTGTTTACTCCCGCACTTGGTACAATGAAGTCATTCAAAGCTTCAGTTAAGCTTAAGCAGAATGCAGTGCCTAAGTTCAGCAAAAGCAGACCCATTCCTTTTGCTCAACTACCAAAATTTAAACGAGAAGCACAACGGTTGACACAAGCGGGTATTTGGAAGCAAATAACTTTCAGCGACTGGGCATCCCCCATCGTTTTAGCAAAAAAGCCGGACTGCTCGATACGTATTTGTGGAGATTTTAAGAAAGGGGTAAAACAGCTTTGATGTAGATCAATATTCCCTTCCTACTAGAGAGTGTTTACTGCATACCGTATGACACGGCAAATATTTTTCAAAGATCGATTTGCGTGATGCATACCTACAAATGGAGCTCGACGAAGATTCCAAAAAAGTGCTGGTGGTCAACACACCGCTTGGGTTATTCCAATACCAGCGACTACCGTATGGCGTAGCTAGTGCTCCCGCCATGTTTCAGAAATATCTCGAGCAGCTATTGTGTGGAGTTGACGGATGCGCAAATTATATAGGCGACATTATTGTGGCCGGAGCTAACGAAACAGAACACAATGAGCGCTTAGCCAAAGTACTACAGATACTCCAAAGAGCGGGTATCAAATGCAAGAACGAAAAGTGCGAGTTTTTAAAAACTTAATTAACATATTTGGGCCGTGAAATAAGCGCAAACGGTATTCTGCCAGACGAATCTGGTATCCAAGCAGTTAAGAACTTGCGGCGCCCGAAAACCTTAAAAGAAGTCGAGGCATTTATGGGAAAAATAAATTTCTACCACAATTTTATACCGAATTATTCGCAACTCGCAACATAAACAAATTGCGTAAAGTTTGAGTGGAAGTCTGAGCAGGACCATGCGTTCAATGCCCTTAAGGGGCATATCGTAAAAGCTACAATGCTGGCTCATTTTCGAGAAGATTTGCCAATAGTGGTGGCGACCGACGCATCATCGGATGGAGTTGGGGCCGTGCTCCCCCACATCTATCCTGATGGGACAGAGCAACCGATCGCATTTGCCTCCAAGACCCTCAATCGTCATCAAGAAAACTACAGCCAAATTAAGAAAGGGGGGTTTGGCAATAATATATGGCGTGAAAAAGTTTCATCAGTTCTTATACGGGCACAGATGCACGCTAATAACGGACTACAAACCATTGGCCAGTATCTTTAGTCCGGATAAAAACCTTCCAACAATGACGGCTCAACGTATTCAGCGGTGGGCTATTACGCTCATGGGATACCAATTTGATATAAAATATCGCAGCACAACAGATCACGCAAATGCCGACGCCTTGTCAAGATTACCGTCGGGTCCAGACGAAGACTCCGACAAGGGCGAAATCAATCAGGTTCTTGTCGTGGAAACGCCAATTGATGCTGACATAATCCGTACGAACAACAACAATGACAAACTACTGCAGCGAGTTAAAGAATTCATTCAGAAAGGATGGCCTGCAAAGTTGACTCCAAACGATGAGGATCTTCGGCCGTTTTTCAATCGTAAGTTGTCATTGATTGTTCAAAATGATTTACTCTTATTATAAGCTTTTATTATTATTTAAATAGTTTCAGTTGACGGATGTCTGTAATGGAATCTTGCAAGTTAAATTTGATACACTTCCCGATGTCCGATTGAGCTGAAAGTCTGCACCTATGTATCACCCCGATGACAATGCAATATTATGAAATAAAAATTCCGGTAGGTGGCGCGAAGGTCGCTCTATTTAAGAAATTCGAAGGTCTGTTTTCGGTGTCGTTTAATTCATTTTTCAACGAACTTCCCGTTAAATTTAAAAAAAATAATTCCGATAGGTGGCGCACGGGTAGCGATATTTTAAAAATTTCATTTCCAGAAATTTTGTTTTCGATATTGTACCAACTTCCCGTTGAGCTGGGGTTTTCAAATTTTCACCATCGTTCAGGTTTCGCGGACAATGCATTATAAAATTTACCTACAATATGTTATCAAATCAACTTTTGAATGTCCATTCATCCTGACACAATTAGTCAAAAAGCATTTAGTGTCAAAATTAAATAAAAATGTCAAAAAATTTGGTGTCATTTCATTACACCATTTACATTTTTGAGTGAATATATTTGAAATAAATAAACTGCAAATTGTGTCAATTTCCAATAAATAAACTGTGTCAAGTGAATATAAGTGAATATTTTTAACAAATAACCGACTAATTGTGTGGAGAAAATATAAAAATATCATAATGTAAGTAAAAATTCAAAAAAGATAAAAATGTGGTAGTCATGTAATAAGCTTTTTTATAAATTCTCAATAAAACTAAAGTGAAGTAGCACAGGTTTAATTTCGCCTTTGCTATACTCCAAGCTTGCGTAAAATACCTGCTAAATCCCGTTCTTAGCAAAATCCACTTTTTCATGCGGTTCGAAGGAGTAAACGCTTCTGCAGTTGGCAAACAAAAGAAAAAAAGTAAAGTAAAATAAAATAAAGTAAAATAAAATAAAATGCTTTTTTTTTAAAGCTTTTTTGATTAATTTGCTTAGAAACTTACACCCTTTCAACAATTTTTTATGCTTATTTAACCGCTAATTTTGAAATGCCAACGAACACCGCAAAAGAAAATGTTTGAAAACCGTTTTTCAATACTCTTTTTTTCAAAATTTTAGCAATATTCGAATTAGGTAAATTCTTCAGTAGGCAATAATCTATATACATATATAAAATAGGATGTATGTACGTATGTATGTATGTATGTATGTTATAGACTCCGGAAGTACAGCGCCGATTTTGTTAATGTTTACAGGGTAGCTCAGTAGGAGTCCGGAGAGTGTTTATGTAAAGTTTTATTCCGGAAAGTGGACCAGGGACCGAAATATTCCAAACTTTTTTATTTATGGTGCGATTTTCTTCAAATTTGGTACAAAAGTAGTATTTTACTTTTGCTAAAATTTGGGGTAATTTTTTTCCGGGAAGTGGACAAGGGACCGAAATATTCCAAACTTTTTTTTATCGTGCGATTTTTTCCCTAAATTTGGGCCGAACAACGTCTGCCGGGTCCTTCTAGTATATACATAAAAATTAAATGGCGTTCGTATATACCGTTAGATCTCCGGATCGGCTCAACCGATTTTAAACAGTTTTTCTTTAATGTTTCCAATCTGTTTCACGTCTCATTTAAAACATAAATTTTTTTTTTCCAATCTCAATTTAAAAATTTTTTAGGTAATACTCAATAACGGCTTGAACGATTTTTAAAATTTTTTCTTTTCTTTATATTATCGGACATAGTGTTTATTTATATAGAACAAAACATTTTCTAAATCCTCAATTTAATCATATATTAGCTAAAGAAGTTTAGCTACCATATAAATTGTAGTCAGTTGAGATCACTGGTATTCTAACTGAAAGGTTCCTGTAGGGAACTTAATGCCGTACAGATTTTTTCCGTTTTATATTTAAATACAAATGGTGAATTCCTTTTCGCTAATTTGGCGAATGTTGAAAAAGTGAATGCAACAACCAAAAGTTTTGATTGTGAATATAGGTTGTTATTCCGTCCTTTTTCATAATCTATGTCATGGTGAAGAAGTTGTAATCTATATATACAGGGTGGCGCAAAAGTAATCTTCCGATGTTTTTTGGCTGTAATTCAAAAACAAAATGAAAAACTTTGATTCTTCTTGTGGATTATTTTTATTTGGTCTTTTAATTTTTTTTACATCAAGTCGAGAATATGATGTCATGTAAATGGCCCCGCCACAGTTGATTGTCATTTGAGCCCTTTTTATGGCATTTTCCATCACTTTGGGCAAAACTTCCGGCGATAGGTCCTCAAATTCTTGACGGATATTGTCTATAAGAGTTGCAAGAGTCTGAGGCTTGTTGACATAAACCCGCGACTTCAAAAAGCCCCACAAAAAGAAGTCTGGAGCTGTCAAATCAGGCGATCTTGTTGGCCAGTGCAAATCGCCAAAACGGGAGATTAGGCACCCGGGAAATGCATCCTTCAGCATATCGGTTGGGGCACGTGCATTGTGTGCTGTTGCACCGTCTTGTTGGAACCACATGTTTTCCAATCCCAATTCGTCAAGTTGCGGCAAAAATAACTCCTTGATCAGTAGGCAAATCGCCAAAACGGGAGATTAGGCGCCCGGGAAATGCATCCTTCAGCATATCGGTTGTGGCACGTGCAGTGTGTGCTGTTGCACCGTCTTGTTGGAACCAGATGTTTTCCAATCCCAATTCATCAAGTTGCTGCAAAAAGAACTCGTTGACCAGTAGGCGTTGGACGGCCAGGAAATCTGCGACGAAATTCACGTTGTGCCAATGTCACCGACCGATTATTGGTCAAATAAATAGTCAGCAATATTCCACGTTCTGGAGCAGTGTAGCGGAACATTGTTTACTAACGTGTATTTTGCATGTGTTTACTACACAAATGTCAAAACAGAACTGATTTTAGGGCCCAATCGCAAAATTTATAGCATTTTCTGATAGTAAGATTACTTTTGCGCCACCTTGTATAAAAATAAATTGGCGTTCGTATATACCGTAAGATCTCCGGATCGGCTCAACCGATTTTAAATATTTTTTCTTTAATGTTTCCAATCTGTTTCAGGTCTCATTTACCACATAAATATTTTTATTTCTAATCTCAATTTTAAAATTTTTAAGCTAATACTCAATAACGGCTTAACCGATTTTCAAAATTTTTTCTTTTCTTTATTCTATCGGACATAGTGTTTATTTATATAGAACAAAACATTTTCTTAATCCTCAATTTCATCATATATTAGCTAAAGAAGTTTAGCTACCATAAAAGTTGTAGTCAGTTGAGATCAGTGGTGTTCTAACTGAAATGTTCCTGTAGGGAATTTAATGCCTTACAGATTTTTTCCGTTTTATATTTAAATACAAATGGGGAATTCCTTTTCGCTACTTTGGCGAATGTTGAATAAGTGAATACTACAACCAAAAGTTTTGATTGTGAATATAGGTTGTTATTCCGTCCTTTTTCATAATCTATGTCATGGTGAAGAAGTTGTAATCTATATATATAAAAATGAATTGGCGTTCGTATGTCCCGTAAGATCTCCGTATCGGCTCAACCGATTTTAAAAATTTGTTCTTTAATGTTTCCAATATGTTTCTGTGATGATGCTTTGAATCAAATCATGGCCGGTATTCTTAACTGACTAAACCTGGGTAAGTTAAATAGTTTTGTTCAGATACTGCAAAAGTGTGGCTGAAATGCATAAGAGCTTTTGGTTGGTAAGTCCAATGAACTACTAACAATTTAGCAGCGTCTTCTAAGTTAACTTATTTAACGCAAACCATGTAGTGCAGGAAAATTATAAGACAAAGGTAACTTAACAAACAATTTTGTTTGATATCAACTTGATATGCATTTTAGGTCAAATGCTTTTCCCAAATCTCCAAGGTTAATTCTCAACAGCACCTCAATAGTTTAGTTATAGCATTCTCAACTTCAAAGAGTTTTTTTAATATAGGAATTTCAGTGATTCTCAAGTTGAGAATGCATTAAATCTCAACTTCATCTTAAGGGCAATTCCCTATTTGGCAATTTCTCAACTTCATCTCAAATAATGCGCAAGTTGAGAAATAACGTTGGAGAACAAAGCTTAACCTCAAGTTGTGAGGAAAGCTGAATTTCCACTTGAGAATCAAGATTTTATCAAAAGTTAAAGAAAAAAATTGTCTGTGTTTGTTGGGAACTTAGACATATATCTTTTTTTTAAGCTATACTTTTTTTTAGATAAAATTGCTTGGTAACTCAAAAAAATTCACTTCAAGGGTTAATTTAACAGCTACAGCAGTTAAATTCCGGTTATCGTTAAAGAAATCAGCTGATTTTTACTTTTTTTATTTGAAGCTGAATTTCCATTGTCAACCTAGAGAGAAAATCTTCGTGTTTCATGATAAGTGTGGCAACATTGGCAAACATTGTTGTTGTGCGCCGTTGTAAGTTTGACAATCGAAATTTTAAATTACACTAACAAAATACATGGCAATTCAAGTTGCTCTCACCATCAGTACACCATGGTACTGGAAAATTATAACTTCTCAGTTCCCTGCTAGAAAAGTATGAACAATCTTTAAAGAACTATACATAAGGGAGTACCTTGGCGGAACAACGTCTGTCGGGTCAGCTAGTCTTTCATAAATTTGAGGAAACCTATCTTAAAAGAACCACGAGTACTCGTGGAGTTTGATGTGTAAACATGTTTACAATGTGCACAGATTTTATTATATACTAGCTGATGCCTGCGACTTCGTATGCGTAAAAGGTATAATGAAGAATCAGCATAATTATTTTTTTGAAAGCGTCGAAATAAAGCACTGGGACTAACTTTATTTTGTTAATTTATTTTAATAGTTCTATAACGCATGTAGCAAGGGCTTGAACTGTAATTCAATTATTTACATTTGTATTTAGTTAAACAAATAAAAATGATATTTTCAATAATTAAACAAAGTCTAAAGAATTTCTTTATATACAACATTTGATGTTCTTCCCATATTACAAATTAGAAACAAATTTTCTGGGCCAGTAACCCTTGAGCAAGCAACATACAATTGTTCGTGTGAGAAATAGTTTGTCCTAAGATCGATACCGGCTGCTCGAAGTGTCTGGCCTTGCGACTTATTAATTGTCATAGCGAAACACACACTCACAGGAAACTGCACGCGTTTGAAGTGAAATGGAAAATTGTTTCGGAATGCCTTTTTTTAAAGCGATGCTATTAGCGGGAAGTCCGGACGCAGAAATATAGTTGAGAAACTCAACAGGATAGTTCGTAGTCTCGGCTCTGTCTAAAACCGTGTTTATTGATCGGTATACCACCTCTACTCCATCAACTTTTTTTAAAATACTGTAATTTATTTCTGCTGATTGGTCGTTTTTGGGCGTGAGTATAGCTCGTTTACAGTGCCAAGCATTATTCTGGCGCGTTACTTGAGAAACGTCTCCATAAACCGAAGAAATAAGTTCTTCCACTGAAGACACAATATCACAAAGATTTTCTGGCAGAGTTACTAATCCATTCGATTCCGGAAGTAAACCCTGGCCAATTTTCAGCAGGATATCCGAAAATGCTTGCGCTCTCATGTTGCGCGTTAGATTTAACTTATTTACCATTGGCCAGAGCACCGAGCGTTTGAGGCATACACTGACTTCATCAGCCCTTGTTCCCCAGTTATAACGGGAAGTGTCTCACGGAACTCTCCACAAAATAAAACTGTTACCTTTCCCATGATTGAATCGTTTCGCCGGATATCTTCCACAGCTTTCTTTGAGTTAACTTTCAACGCACTGAATTCAATTTCGGTTGCCCTGTTACAACAATATTTCTATAGCAAAATCACGATTTGTGTTTTTATTACTTTGGGCTGTAAGCAGCTGAGCTTAAATGCAATTATAATATTAGCAAACATATTGGATTAATTGTTTATAAACAAAGTAATAATATACCAATGATAGTCTTGAAAAATTTCTCGATGTTGCTATTCAAAATTGCCAGTAAAAATTTCAACTGGTCTTATTTCTTAAGTCGACTTAGGCTGTTATTGCTTATGACCAGAGATTTTTACTATTTTTTGTGAAATCTCCAAAATTATTTGAGATATTGAAATAAAACTCGCATCACTATGTAGTATTCATTTCTACCTTTCATTTGACACCCATGTTGGAAAAAGTAATTTGGGTCACATTTTGTCAATATCTTTGGAACGGGATTAGATATCCTGATGGAAGATGTCTTAAATTTTAGGATAGACGTCTAGTATTAAAATGGTGAAATTTTCATTCATAGTTTTTATGTGTCGTGGGCATAATTGTAAAAAACGGTCATTTTTGGTCACCCGGACCCACAGTTTGGTCAATAACTCGGGAACTGGATGAGATATCTAAATGAAAGTTATCCTAAGTTTTAGAGACGTTTTTAGTTAGACGTTAAGTGATAGAGCGGTAAAAATTTCATTCAATTATGTTCAGTACTTTTTGAGTGATAGACAGACAGATAAAAATTCTAAAAACGGCTGATTTGGGTTCTAGAGGCTTAATAATGCCCCTGACATAATTTATTTTTAAATATCTTCAATGTACAGACATCGGACCTGTTACAATTTTATTATATGTAGAAATGATCCAGTGGTTAAAATTTATTTTAGTTATTAGCTTTTTCTTGAGATTATTTTCCTTCTTTACTATGATGTTCCTTTATTTTAATATATATGTATTTTGTTTGATTTTCTTTTCATTCGTTCATTTGAATTTCGTTGCCTTACCGAGCCCAAATGTTCTTACAATTCTTGAACTCTTGCAGGCAGCGACGCCTGCGCTTTCTGGGCAACATCTACCGAGCCCAAAGTTGTTCACACATCAAAACCGTATGTTTTAATGACAATATGTTTAAAAACCGTTTATACTTGCCCCAAGTAAATCAATGTACTGAATCCAATATTGAAGAACTGTTAACTATGTACCTTCAAGGCCGTTTCAAGTACATATAAAAAGTAAAAAACTGCCCTAAAGATTAATTTGAGAAAGCATTTCCTTGCGTAAATTGTATTTTTCTCAGTGATATCAAGTCAATGTTCAACAGCGAAGTGAGTTTTGCAAATCACCCACATAATGCATTGCGAAATCTTTACAAGTAACTTATGGCTTAGCGAATAAAGGCCTAACGAACTAACGCCTAATTTTTCGAAATGAAAGAACGCCTAACAAGAAAGTGAAAGAACGCCTAACTTTAAAAATGAAGGAAAGCCTAATTTTAAAAATGAAAGAAAGTCTTAATTGTTAGGGTTTCTTTCATTATGAAATAAAGCCCAATGAAAGAAGGCCTAACAACCCGAATTAAAATTCTTAGAAGAAAATGATACAAGTCCCAATATTTGGGACTTATTTCACATGTTTTTTATGCGCAGAGCACCTTTTCGCATTGGAGGCCTTCGGCCGCACTTCAAAAAATAACCCTGGGCTACGCCATTCCAACTCCGGGTGGTTGCCCTGAACGGTGGCAACATGCGTTTCGTGGCATTGATTTTGTTTACTGTTATATAGACGATATACTGGTGATGTCAGAAACGATGGCCGAGCACAGACAGCATCTACGAGTCGTTTTGTAAACTCTTCAGAAACATAGGTTGTGTATCAACATTAGCAAGGGTCAAATCGAACAGAGAGAGGTACGTTTTCTAAGTTATGTTATTTATGAAGATGGGATTAAACCCTCATCGGATCGAATTACTGCAATTATGAAGTACGAACGCCCAAAAACGATCAGCAAATTATTTCCTTTTCTGGGTGTTGTGAATTATTACCGTAGATGTTTGCCCCGTTCCTCACACGTTCAAGCACCGCTGACTATATTAATGTAAAGTGGACAACGGATCTTGTTCGTACATTCGACGAATGCAGAGAGAGTGTAGCCAAGGCAGCGCAACTAACATTTCCGGTGCCCGTAGCCAAATTAGCATTAGTCTGTGATGCATCTGACGTTGCCATTGGGGCTGTGCTGGAACAGCGGCTAAACGAGGTGTGGTGGCCCCTTGGTTTTTTCTCACAAAAGTTAAGTGTGTCGGAAAAAAACTACAGTACATATGATCGCGAGTTGTTGGCAGTGTACTATTCGATTAGGTATTTGAAGCACTTGATTGAGCCCGCATTTTTGTTATTAAAACAGACCACAAACCACTAGTGTACGCTTTTAAACAGAAGCTTGAGAAAGCATCTCGCAGCCAACAGCGGCATTTGTGTTACATTTCACAGTTTTCGACAGTAATCGTACACGTCAAAGGGGCATACAATGTGGTCGCTGACCCAATTTACAAGTTTATGTGCTATCACTATGCCAACAGCTATGGACTTATTACACATTGCTGAAGCTCAGGCTAGCGATCCCGAACTATCACAATTGCTGACTGAATATACTTATATAAATCTATAAGGTACGATGACAACGTGACACTCTACTGCGACACCTCAACTGGCTACGTTCGACCTTACATTCCAGCTGACCTACATCAAGTTTTCGCATCTGTACACGGCCTTGTCCACCCTAGTGGTAGAAAAAATATATCACTGACTGGTGCAGAAACTGCGTACCGTGTCAACGTGCAAAGATCATCAGGCATAATCATCCCACTTCGGAGAAGATCGTCGTGCCGGATGCTAGGTTCGCCCATGTTCATTTAGACATCGTAGTTATGCCACTGCAACGCAATTTTCGATATTGCCTGACTATGATGGATCGATTTTATCGTTAGTCAGAAGCCGTGCCATTAGCAAATATCACGAATGTAGCTAATGCTTTCTGGTCAAATTGGGTGGTGCGTTTTGGAACTCCAAAAACGATTACAACGGATCAGGGTACACAGTTCGAGTCAGCTACTATTGCTTATCACCCGCAATCGAATGGAATGGTGGAACGGTGGCACAGAACATTTAAGGCAGCGGTGATGTGCAACGAGAAGGTACCCTGGCCTGATATTCCACCAACGGTTTTGTTGGGTTTGCGTACGTGTTAAAAAGAAGCATTGAAAGTGTTGTGTATGCGACGAGAAAAAAAAAAAAAAATTAACAATAAAAATCTCTGAGGAGTTTTACAAAAAATTGTTGGAGGAGCAGCGTGTCTTCACAATGAACGTGCTACAGGAACAGTAGGCATGGATGGAAAGCTTTACGAAGTCTCCAGGTAAAGATACCACACTTGTTCCAGCATTCGTACAATTCAATAGTCAGCAGCAGAAATGGGACTCTTATTTGTAACAATTAAAACAACATTTATCTGCCAACGCTGTAATTGACGCCAACAAGCAGAAATAATTTTTCTTATCTTGGATGGGCAATGAAGCATACGAAACTCTCAAAAAGCTAGTCGGCGTTGATGAACTACAAAAACAAACCTTTATAGAACTTTCTGGCAAGTTAACAGAGTTCTATAAAAAAAAAATTCACGTCGTGACTGACCGCTATGAATTTCATAAAGCTGAAATGGGCAGTCGAACATACAAAGAATGGATAGCTGAACTACATAGCATATCTCGGCAATGTGATTTTGTTTGCAAAAAAGAAAATTGTTTACATGATTACTCCGATGACATGATTAGAGACAAATTAATAGTAAAATCACCGCACGATGCTGTTCGAACAGCTGCCTTGCAGAAGCCGCAGGCAACGTTGAAAGAAGTGCAGCTAATCGCCGAGTCTTTCGAATCAACAACAAAAACTGTAAGTACAATCAAAGACAAAACGGACACGGCACAGGTCAAAGACAGCAACGGAGTTTATTCGATGACAACAAAAAACACAGAAAAAACTAACATACGTAACAAATACAAAAAGAACAACACATAATCGAGACGATTGTAAATTTAGAAGCGCTGTTTGCAAAGGCTGTGGTAAAACAGGCCATATATGTAGTAGCTGTGTGCTTGTCGAATGAAAACAAAAACAGAATAAAGTTACCAAAAACAACAAAAGTGAGAAAGGTGACAAAATAGATTACATTACAACGGCATTTTCGGTAGCTAGCTCAACAAACAATAAAAGTAGAAAACGTTTTGTGCAAGTTTTGGTAAATGGAAAGAAGACAGAATTTCAAATGGATTCTGGTGCGGAAGTGTACGTCATAACATTAGACACTTACGAAATATTAAATAAACCACAAATAAAGCCATTTAACTTAAACTTTAGCCCGGTCGCGGGAGGTTTTTAAAAAATATCCTCACTAAACCGTTGCTTCAAATGATGAGTCAATTATTTGGCAGCATGACTGCTTGGCAAACAAAAACTGAACTGACTTTCTTTATTATTCATCTTTTATACAATTTCATGCTTAAGCCTAGATACAATATTTAAGCCTAACTTCTAGGAACGGAAATGCGATAAACAATACGTTACTTAAAGATAACCAATACTTCACTTAAATTCCTATTTCCAAAGAAAGCGGACCATATGTGTCAAGCGACATATTTGACACATTAGCTTAGAAGTGTAATCGTTTACATTATAGGTAAGTGGCATGGGCCAATGCGTAGAAGTATATATGTTTACATTATGGGTAAGTGCTATGTGTAAGTGGTGGCGTTAACTCCCCCACCTCTAAATCGAAGCGTCCCGTCTTCGAATACAAAGCGGTTAAATGATTTATATGATTGGACAACTTCAATAGAGTTTCTTCTTTTTCTTTTGAATTTTTTAATTTCATTTTAATATTAATGTGTACGATTAATTTATAAATTAAATATGTAGTTATTGTTATCAACAATAAAATAGTAAATGACCACCAAAAAGGATTTCTTTTTAATTCCTGCCTTATTGGGTTAAGTACATTGAAATTGTCCAACCTCAAATCTACATTTTTTGTTTCGACATATTCTTTAACAAAAAATGGTTTAAATTTTCCTTCTTTTAAATAGTTCAAAATTTTTCCTGTTGGGTTTTCATATTTTTTATTGTCGATTATTACATTATCTTGAAAAGTTATCAAATATACCCCATCTATTGTTTGATTATTAACTTTATGTTTTCCTGATGCTATTACTGCACCGTCTTTTAAAATTTTTACTGACTGGTTTTTTTCATTTATTTTTGTGCAATTAGCATGTTTATTGTTTAACATATCAGACAAACATGTGTTATTTTCTTTTATCATACAAAATGCATTATTTAACTCTTTTTTACAAAATTCAACTGAATAAAATTTTTCATTACATTTTATTATTTCATTTTCTATTACTAACTTTCCATCTTTTTGCGCTACGGCCATTGCTTTAAATAATTTGCATATGTTCTTTACCTTTGGATACTTAATGTAAATAACTATTAAATTGTTTTTTTGTACAATTTTGAATTCTGAAACATCTACAAGATCTGATATTGTTACATTTACTCTTTCTTCGCTTATTATCTCCTTTATTTCTGCCATATCCAAAATCAAAGGATTTAATATTCTTACTTTTGACAATGTAATGGTTTCCACTGTGTTTTCAAGTTCAGTGATTATTAATTTATTTCTCTGTCTTAAAACAGTTTTTTCATTGGAACTGCCTTGTATTTGCTTAAATATTTTGGTTAGTTCTGTGATTGTTTTAAACATTTGTGAATTTGTTGTAAACTGCCTATTATTATTTTCTATAAGATCATTTACTTTATTTGTGATCTGCATAAAATCATCATGGTCAGGTTTACCCGAAATCCATTTCCAAACTGTACCGAGTTCATTTATTCCTCTTTTCGACCTACTATTATCAACTTTTAATTGTTTCAGTAATGTTTCTATCATTTGCATTTCATAAGCATAATCTGCACTTGAACTGTCAATTGATATTGTTTCTCTATTGATTTTATAATTTTCTACGATATTTTCAAATAATGATAAATTTGTTAAATGGTATATTGATCCATAGCATTCAAAAATTGCTGCATCTTCTTCTTCCACAAGTATATAGTTTTCTCTTGTATAATCTATTATATCTGACGTGGTAATAGTGATATAAAATAATATCACCGAAATCTGTATAAATTTTTCCATTCTTCCTACAAAACGATAAAAATAAACTTTAATATTGTCTTTATGAATTATTCTGTTTCTGCTTTGTATTTTAACTTTATTTCCCAAATCTTCTACTACTATTTGTCTTTTGTATTTGGGGTTTAATTTATTTCTTTCCCCATGTATTTTTTCGTATATAATTTCCCCTTTGTGATAACTTTTTTGTAGCCTTTTTTTGTTATGATAATCCAGCATTTTTCCTTGAGCTTTTTCCAATATGTCCTTAACATTTTCATGAGCCTCTTTATTAAACAAAATATTATAAGGTTGTTTACCTGTTACCGAATGTATCGTTTTATTATACTGCTGAACCGCTCTCATAATTGATTCAAAATTACTTATTAAACTATGTTCTTGCTTCAAACAACGAGACATTTCTATTAGTGTTGAATGAACCCTCTCTATTTGTCCATTGCTTGTACTATGACGTGGTGTACAATAATAAATCTGAATGTTAAACCTTTCCATCAAGGATTTGAACTGTATTGTGCTAAAACCTGGTTCATTATCTATAACTATACTCCTAACATCTGGAAATGTTTGTAAAAGTTCTAAAACTTTATCTTCCAAGTTTGATTTATCCTCAATATATCTTACAACTAAATATTTAGAATAAGAATCGATACACGTAATAAATTTTAACTTTTGTGCGAAAAAAATGTCCATATGGAGTTGCTCTCCTTCTTTTTCCGGGATAGGTGCCTCTCCTATCGGAATTAATTTGGGGTGCCTTTCGTATTTATTACTATTGCAAATTTTACAATTTTTCGCATATTGCTTAAATTGTTTAATCATTAATGGCCAGTAATATTGATTCTTTATTTGAGCCAGATTTTCCCTATAGTTCCTGTGTGCCCTATTATGCGTCTGTTCAATAATTGCTCCCTGATCCTCTCTATTAGGAACATCATTAGCGAATAACTTTGTATATAAAAATTTTATTGTTGGAAATGTTTCCCTTAAAATGTTCTTTATTGCATAAAGCACTTCGGGCGTGCAGTGTATTCCCGTAACTATTTTTGGATTTACGTATTCCTTTAAAACGCCTATTATATTTCCTGGTATGTCATATTCAATTAAGAATCGTTTATTATTGAAATTAGAAATTGTCTCTAAGACAGTTATCTTGCGCCGTTATCTATTAATATTTGTTGTTTAAAATGATTTAAGTAATGGTTTTTTTGTTTCATGAATCTGATACTCATCGCTGCTTTCTGCAGAATGTTGAGTATTTACGATTGAATCACTTGAGCGGCTTGACTCTTCAGAACTAGTTAAATTATTCAGTATCTGCCTTGATAGTGCGTCAGCATCGACATTTGTCGCCCCTGGTTTGTAAATTATTTTTGGCGAAAATTCTTCTATAAATGCTCTCCATCTTTTAATTTTAATATTCGGATTTCTTTCAGAAATCGCAAACGATAGAGGCTGATGGTCGGTGTGCATTTCCAAGTCATTCACACCGTAAAGGTAATTTCGTAGGGCCTTTAAAGCCCACACTATAGCAAACAATTCCTTCTCATTGGTTGCATAATTTAATTCAGTAGAATTCAATGTTTTTGAAATAAATATAATGGGTTTACCTTCCTGTGATAACACAGCCCCCAAAGCAACATTTGACGCATCCGCAGTCAAAACAAATTTTTTATTATAATCAGGTTGAGTTAATTCCACCTGTTGAGACAACAAACCTTTCAACTTTTCACAAGCAGCCACTCCCTCCTGATCGAGATTAACATCCTTCTTTTTTGATAGATATTGGGAAATTCTTCCATTCTCCCCTTGCAAATGCTTAGTTAATGGATTTGATACTACAGAGCAGTTTTCTATAAATTTCCCATAATAACCTGTCAATCCCAAAAATCCTCGCAATTGACGTAATGTTTTTGGTATTGGATAATTCTGTATAGCCTCAATCTTTTTTGGATCAGTTTTGATAATGTTATTTGCTACAACATATCCCAAAAATTCCACCTCCTTTTGATAAAACTTTGACCTCTCAGAAGATATTTTCATATTTGCCCCCTTTAGTATGTCGATCACCAAACTTAAATGTTTTTTGTGATCATCCAAACTTTGTGAAAAAATTATAACATCATCAACATAAACATGACAAAATTTTCCTATATATTTTCTTAGTACATTATCCATAGCCCTTTGAAAAATACTCGGTGCATTTTTCAATCCAAATGGCATTCTTAAAAATTCATATTTTCCATTATTCACAGAGAATGCCGTCTTCTCTATATCGTCTTCTTTCATTAATATTTGATAAAACCCAGACTCTAAGTCAATTGTAGAAAAGTATTTTGATTTTCCCAAATTTGAAAGTATTATTTCCGGGTTTGGCATCGGGTATCTATCCGACGTCGTTTTCTCATTAATTTTTTTGAAGTCGATGACTAACCTCAGCTTCGGACTTCCGTCATCATTTATCCCTTTCTTTGGAACCACCCATACTGGAGAATTGTATGGACTTTTGCTTTCCCTAATTATTCCCTTTCTCAACAAATTCTGAACTTCATCATTCACAAAACCGTTCACCGACATTGGATAAGGATATTGTTTGGACCAAATTGGCCTTTCCTCAATTGTTCGAATCTCTGCCTTAACATCCGTACGAAACGGTAAATCTAGATTCACATCACTATGTGTCGTCAAAATTTCATCACTTATTTCTTTCTGCAAGCTCTCAATTAATTATTTTCCTTATTTGCTCTGAAGGTTATCCATGAAGACCCCTCATTTAATATATTATTTAATACGTTCCTATTTTTAGAAACATCTTTGTTTTTTGTTCTGGTATTTACCCCAGTCGAATTTTCAACAGTTATTTCTTCCGGAATCTTTTTAGACTTCCTTTTTAATTTCTTAGTTTTAGTTTCATTGTTTTCAAATATTTAATTTTCCGAAATATCTTCTAGCACAGATTTATTCTTTATCTTGCCGGTATTACCTTCGGCTGGCGCCTTAGGACTCTTTTGTCCCAAGGGGTTCAAATTATTTTTAAAACTTTTCCTCACATATTCATTTTGAATTTTTTCTTTCGGTTGTCCGGTACTATCATCGGCAGGCGCCTTAGGACTCTTTTGTCCCAAGGGGTTTAATTTAACATCATTTAAAAAGTGTATTTTTTCTGTTTTTTCATTTCCATAAATCAACACATGATTCGGAATATCAATTTTGGCTCCGATTTTGTTTAGGAAATTGATTCCAATTAAAAGATCGCAATCCAAATTTTCAATCTCATAAAATCGCTCCTGAACACCAAATAAATTGATATTATGGAAATATTGGATGATGGTCGAACCATGAATAGTTCTTACCCTCTTCTTAATGGCTAAAATGTTTTTATTAATGTATATTCCCGCCCGTATATATGAACTGGTTGCCCCCGTATCTATTAATATTCTGAAGATTTGCCCCGTCCTCGTATCAGACTTAACAATATAAGGCAAATCATTATTTACTCTAAAAAATGGCTCTCATTTAAATTATTAATCCTTTGTACCTTCTGTTGGGGCTGAGTGCTGATTTGCACACTTTCATTAGCTCTTTTAGGTACACCAGTTTGACGATAATTTGGTTGCCAACTATTCCTACTGACGCGTGCTTGCGGCTGACTTGCCTGTACATGATTAGGTCTATTTAACACCTGCACAGAAGGGTCAACGTCCATTGGTTCCGGACGATTCAGAAAGGTATCATTCCCCTGGGCATTTCTTTGCGGATACCTCAAATTATTTTGAAAATCCGAAGTCCTCCGATTTGCTTGTGGGGGACCTCGTGGGTTAATGGTTTGGTTATTTTTATAAAAATGCAACGCAAACTGCGCTCGCATTTGATTCGAATGTAACTCTTGCGCTTTAGCAAGAGCGTTTGGCAAGTCGCTAGGTGCCAATGTGAACAGAACTTGACCCAATGGTGGATTAAGCCCAGTTATAAACGTGCGAAGAGCTGTTTCTCTATTTTTTACGTTTAATTCTTTTGTTATGGCCGAATTGGTGTCATGAGTCATTATTGTTTTGTTAATTAATAAAGTTAACTTCTTGTTAACTTCGTTATAAAATTCAATCAATGTCCTAGGACCCTGTCTGAGGACACTCATCTCCTGCTCTATTATGTGACAAGGTCTCTTGTCAGCATACGCGAAATCTAAACGGCTCAAAATTGCGTCCAAATTCAGAACCGTCCCGTGGTTTGTCAAAATATCATTTGCATCCTGAGTTATTTTATTTCGCAGAATGGTCAAGGCAGCGAAGTACTTCCTGCCGCCTCTGGTATATAACGACATTGAGTTATTAGCGGCCTCACGCCAACTAACGTAATTATTTATTTTCCCTTTAAACTCTGGGAGGGATTTGATGACGTCTAAACTCTCTCCGCAATCTATATTTTCATCTATTGTTTCTACAGTATATTCAGTTACACCATTCGAGGTGCTTAAGCTTTGCAATTGGCGTTTAACCTGCTCCAATTCAGTGCGAAGTGAAGCAGTGCTAGCCGCTATAAGCCTTGATACGACATCCATATTGGATGCGTTATTTCCCCCATTATTAGTTATAGACATCCCTGCAAGTTTATCTAATAATCCTTCCACTGTCACGATGTCTACAAAAATTTATTTATTTATAATTTTTTATTCTTCGGGCAGTCACTCTTTTTATGGTTTTCGTTACACCTTTCACAATGATATAATCTTTCGTATCCTAATCTACTGGGACCGTTTCCCATTAATTGCTCTTAATATACTTATTCTAAAAGAGTTTTTTCAGTGAAATTTCCTTGTTAGTATAGGAGCTGCATTGAATAATGAACACACCTGCTGTAACCTTGAGAATGAGTTATCCGGAATCACAGGCTTGATGAGTCATCCACAACTTCACGATTCACTTCCTTGACAGTTTTATGATACTTCCTTGTGCATTAAAACGATGTATTTTTCCTTGCGTTGGTTTGTGTTTTTGTTTTTATTTTTTTGAGTAACAGTGACTTGTGTCTCTTTATGTTAAATGTTAAAAACAATTTTGTTTTCACTTTTCTCGCATTACTTTGGCGATACTTGTTTGTATGTTTTTTTCGTAACAGAGATTTTTGTCTCTTCAAATGTTAGGGAAAAAATTTGATTTCACTTTTCTCGCATTACTTTCGCGATACTTGTTTGTATGTATTTTTCGTAACAGAGATTTTTGTCTCTTTAAATGTTAGGGAAAAAATTTGATTTCACTTTTCTCGCATTACTTTGGCGATACTTGTTTGTATGTTTTTTTCGTAACAGAGATTTTTGTCTCTTCAAATGTTAGGGAAAAAATTTGATTTCACTTTTCTCGCATTACTTTCGCGATACTTGTTTGTATGTATTTTTCGTAACAGAGATTTTTGTCTCTTTAAATGTTAGGGAAAAAATTTGTTTTCACTTTTCTCGCATTACTTTCGCGATACTTGTTTGTATGTCTTTACAGCAACAGAGATTTTTGTCTCTTTAAATGTTACCGAAAATTTTTATTTTTTGGTTTTGGTCCACCAGAGATTTTTACTAGTCTCCTGGCAGGATCGCCACTTAAACTTTAGCCCGGTCGCGGGAGGTTTTTAAAAAATATCCTCACTAAACCGTTGCTTCAAATGATGAGTCAATTATTTGGCAGCATGACTGCTTGGCAAACAAAAACTGAACTGACTTTCTTTATTATTCATCTTTTATACAATTTCATGCTTAAGCCTAGATACAATATTTAAGCCTAACTTCTAGGAACGGAAATGCGATAAACAATACGTTACTTAAAGATAACCAATACTTCACTTAAATTCCTATTTCCAAAGAAAGCGGACCATATGTGTCAAGCGACATATTTGACACATTAGCTTAGAAGTGTAATCGTTTACATTATAGGTAAGTGGCATGGGCCAATGCGTAGAAGTATATATGTTTACATTATGGGTAAGTGCTATGTGTAAGTGGTGGCGAATTATATGGGTACGGTCATACACAAATAGAAACGCTGGGAGAAATATCGGCAAAAATTCAGTGTGGTTCAGTGGAAAAAATACTGCCGCTACTAGTCTCAAAAGTGGGTGGCTCTAGTTATTTATTTGGAGTAGATTTGTTTGAAGAATTGGGCTTCAAGATTGTACAATCTGACTGTTAAATCATCTGAACAGTTGCAAACACTTTTGGCTACTTTTGAAGATGTGTTTACTCCCGCACTTGGTACAATGAAGTCATTCAAAGCTTCAGTTAAGCTTAAGCAGAATGCAGTGCCTAAGTTCAGCAAAAGCAGACCCATTCCTTTTGCTCAACTACCAAAATTTAAACGAGAAGCACAACGGTTGACACAAGCTGGTATTTGGAAGCAAATAACTTTCAGCGACTGGGCATCCCCCATCGTTTTAGCAAAAAAGCCGGACTGCTCGATACGTATTTGTGGAGATTTTAAGAAAGGGGTAAAACAGCTTTGATGTAGATCAATATTCCCTTCCTACTAGAGAGTGTTTACTCCATACCGTATGACACGGCAAATATTTTTCAAAGATCGATTTGCGTGATGCATACCTACAAATGGAGCTCGACGAAGATTCCAAAAAAGTGCTGGTGGCCAACACACCGCTTGGGTTATTCCAATACCAGCGATTACCGTATGGCGTAGCTAGTGCTCCCGCCATGTTTCAGAAATATCTCGAGCAGCTATTGTGTGGAGTTGACGGATGCGCAAATTATATAGGCGACATTATTGTGGCCGGAGCTAACGAAACAGAACACAATGAGCGCTTAGCCAAAGTACTACAGATACTCCAAAGAGCGGGTATCAAATGCAAGAACGAAAAGTGCGAGTTTTTAAAAACTTAATTAACATATTTGGGCCGTGAAATAAGCGCAAACGGTATTCTGCCAGACGAATCTGGTATCCAAGCAGTTAAGAACTTGCGGCGCCCGAAAACCTTAAAAGAAGTCGAGGCATTTATGGGAAAAATAAATTTCTACCACAATTTTATACCGAATTATTAGCAACTCGCAACATAAACAAATTGCGACGGAAAGACGTAAAGTTTGAGTGGAAGTCTGAGCAGGACCATGCGTTCAATGCCCTTAAGGGGCATATCGTAAAAGCTACAATGCTGGCTCATTTTCGAGAAGATTTGCCAATAGTGGTGGCGACCGACGCATCATCGGATGGAGTTGGGGCCGTGCTCCCCCACATCTATCCTGATGGGACAGAGCAACCGATCGCATTTGCCTCCAAGACCCTCAATCGTCATCAAGAAAACTACAGCCAAATTAAGAAAGGGGGGTTTGGCAATAATATATGGCGTGAAAAAGTTTCATCAGTTCTTATACGGGCACAGATGCACGCTAATAACGGACTACAAACCATTGGTCAGTATCTTTAGTCCGGATAAAAACCTTCCAACAATGACGGCTCAACGTATTCAGCGGTGGGCTATTACGCTCATGGGATACCAATTTGATATAAAATATCGCAGCACAACAGATCACGCAAATGCCGACGCCTTGTCAAGATTACCGTCGGGTCCAGACGAAGACTTCGACAAGGGCGAAATCAATCAGGTTCTTGTCGTGGAAACGCCAATTGATGCTGACGTAATCCGTACGAACAACAACAATGACAAACTACTGCAGCGAGTTAAAGAATTCATTCAGAAAGGATGGCCTGCAAAGTTGACTCCAAACGATGAGGATCTTCGGCCGTTTTTCAATCGTAAGTTGTCATTGATTGTTCAAAATGATTTACTCTTATTATAAGTTTTTATTATTATTTAAATAGTTTCAGTTGACGGATGTCTGTAATGGAATCTTGCAAGTTAAATTTGATACACTTCCCGATGTCCGATTGAGCTGAAAGTCTGCACCTATGTATCACCCCGATGACAATGCAATATTATGAAATAAAAATTCCGGTAGGTGGCGCGAAGGTCGCTCTATTTAAGAAATTCGAAGGTCTGTTTTCGGTGTCGTTTAATTCATTTTTCAACGAACTTCCCGTTAAATTTAAAAAAAATAATTCCGATAGGTGGCGCACGGGTAGCGATATTTTAAAAATTTCATTTCCAGAAATTTTGTTTTCGATATTGTACCAACTTCCCGTTGAGCTGGGGTTTTCAAATTTTCACCATCGTTCAGGTTTCGCGGACAATGCATTATAAAATAAAATTAAAGAAAAAACTTTTTTAAAAATAAGCTTTTATTATTGTTTAATAAAATTAAATAAAAAGGAAATTAATTTAGGAAAAAAGCTTTTCTAAGAACAAGCTTATGGGTATATTACTTGTTGATAAACAGAACTAAAAAGTAAAAAATAAAATTAAAGAAAAAAACGAAGAAGCCTAATTATCGGTAAAGGTTACAATGAACTTATAAAGAGTTACATTTCTTTACAGTGAATTTATTTATTACTTTTTAGTTAATTTTATTAAACAATAATAAAAGCTTATTTTTAAAAAAGTTTTTTTTTCTTTTATTTTACAGAGTGATGTTACACGGCTTATCATCCCACGAGTACTGCGAGAAAAAATTCTGCGTCATCTACATGATGGACATTGGGGCGTGGTCAAAATGAAGCAACTAGCACGACACCATTGTTGGTGGGATGGCATCGATAAAGATATTGAGACAATGGCAGCTCGATGCGAAAATTGCAAGATAGCAGGTCCAAGTGATAAACGGCGATATTCACGCTGGCCTGAACCGCAAACACCTTGGCATAGGATCCACATTGACTTTGCGGGCCCGATTTTTAGTTCCATGTGGCTTCTGTTCTTTTTCACAATTTCCATTTGTTCGCAAGCTAGCAAATACAACGACTGGAGCAACGATTTTCGCATTAACAACCATCTTCGCTGCTGAAGGCTTGCCAGAGACTATGGTTAGTGGAAATGGCCCGCAACTGACAGCAGAAGCGTTCAAAACATTCTGTGCGCAAAATGCTATTAAGCACCCTCCAATTTGCTTGCTGAAAGATTGGTACGTACTTTTAAAACTGCCGTTAAAAAGAACTTAGATGACGGCTTACAAGTAAACGAAGCTGTTCTCAAATTTCTTACATCTTATCGCACAATGCCCAATGCAGAGGGCCTATCACCAGCACATCTATTACATGGCCGCCCTGCACGTACTGTCTTTTCGCAGATGTTTTCTGTAAAAAATAGCAAAACTTATGGTGAAGAAAATACAACCAAATTTGCACCTAAAGACAGTGTATACATCCGCAACTATGGGCGATGAGAAAAGTGGTTAAAAGGGTTTGTCGGCAGACGTCTTGGAAAAGTTATGTATGTGGTAAAAACTAGTTTGTGCTACTATAAGCGTCATCAAAACCAAATGAAGTATCGCCTTGCTAACGATTTAACACCTATTGAAGAAGAGGGAGAAAAAGCATATCCAATTACCAACTTATCGCTACCAGTTACAACTGCAGATGCTGATGAGCATTCTCAAGAGAAGTCAGCAAGCACACAAGAAGTTCGACGAAGCAGCCGTACACGCAGGTCGGTACACCGCTTTCAAGCAGACGATTTCCGTAAATAAAGCGGGGGATGGTGTTGTGTATGCAAATCCAAATTTACTATCAACAATGAATTTTTATTCTCAGTGTTTAACTAATATTACTATTTGATATATTTGACATTATAACTTTGATAAAATGGCAACCCTGAATTAAAGCCATCGAAATAAAAGTCAGTAGGTTAATAGCAATCAACGCGTGCACATCTTGGTAACAAAGTAACGTGAGTATAGTTTGTCACCCCTCACAAAACTTACAGAAAGCATCAGCTGCCGAGATGGTATATGGAGCTCCACTGCGGTTGCCCAATAAATTTTTTGACGACGTTGAATCAGACGTAAGACCCAAGACACTTCTCAATTTTCTTCGACAACACATGCGCCAAATACGAACAACTCAAACAGTTCACCATACTAACAAAACCCCGTTTCTGGGAAACAACCACTCGAGCCAACGTACAGTGGGCCTTTTGAAGTGGTAAAAAGAGAAAATGATCAAGTATACAAAGTAAAAATCAAAGTCAAGTTGGTGGCGCGAACTAAAGTCAGTGGAATTAACGTCAGTGAAGTTAATTCGCACCCTAAAAGCGAATTAATGTCAGTGACATTAAGACGCATGCCAAAAGCGAACTAAGGTCAATATTTTTAGCGAACTAACGTCATTGACATTAATTCACATTAAGAAAGCGAACTAAAGTCAGTACATTTTTTTCATATTCCAAATTTTCATTTTTCATTATCACCTTCGACTTATGATCATTATATCATGAATCTGGGATTTAAAAAATGAATCTGGGATTGACTTAGGTCAGATCCGCAATTCGGGGATCTGTGATAATGTGCAGAACTCCTTTCCGCTAATTTACCAAAAATGAAATTACTATTTTTAAAGTGTGAATTTGGGTGTAAAAAAAGAATATAAGAAAAGTTAATTAAAATGTTTGTTATTTTCAAAAGGTCTCAAGGTGTAAGGTACTGGACATGGTGTACTAAGAAGGTGTACTGGAAAATTATAACTTCTCAGTTCCCTGCTAAAAAAGTATGAACAATCTTTAAAGAACTATACATAAGGGAGTACCTTGGCAGAACAACTTATGTTGGGTCAGCTAGTTTACTATATTTATACCTAGTAGTGCTTCGCACACAAGGTATATTAACTTCATTCGCCTAACGGTAGTATGTAACGGCATAAACGAATCGAGATAGATATTGACTTATATATATCAAAATGTTCAGGAGGAAAAGAGAAATTGATTGAGCCATGTCCGTCCGTCCGTCCGTCCGTCCGTCCGTCCGTCCGTCTGTAAACACGATAACTTGAGTAAATCTTGAGATATCTCAATGAAACTTGGTATGCAGGTTCCTTTTTACTTATCTCTGAACGCTATTGAAAATAGGCAAAATCGGTTAAAAGCCACGCCCACTTTCTATATATATAATATTTTCGAAAATACAAAAAGAGTGATTATTCAGTACATAATACACCTATAAGGATAAAATTTGGTGTGTACCTTAGCGTTAAGGCAAAAAATAAATTTCTGAAGAAATTTTTAAAAAAGGGCGTGGCACCGCCCACTTTTGATTAAGTCAAATTTGGAAATATTATTAATCATAAATCAAAAACCGCTCAAGATAGGCAAATAAAATTCAGCACACATATTTCTATTAGTACAGGCAATAATTCGAAAAAAAATTAGCGAAATCGGATTAGGTCCAGGCACAATTTTATACGAAAGATTTTGAAAAGGATCATGGATATATTGAATATGCTATAACTTTGCTTAAACTAGCTGTATATCATTTCTATTTCACCCCTAAAGTGTTCGTGGGCAAAGAAAGTCGAAAGCACCAAATTTTTGGAAAATGGGCGTGGCCCCGCCCCTTTATGGGGGATTATTCCACAAAACTTTCCATGCCATAACTCCGGTAAAAATTGACTTATTGAAACGATATTTAGGGAAAGTGTTCAACATATAAAGCTAACTCTTTGCTGAAAAAATTAACAAAATCGGTGAATGGACACGCCCACTTTTTGAACACAGTTCCAAAAAATTTCTTCGTAAAATTAAAATCGCGATATTTCCTTAATTGTATAAGTTATATAAATAAGATTTTACACACATAACAAGCTTTTTCAGCAAAACAGAACTGTATAAAAATTTTGTGTATTTTGGTGAAGTAGGCGTGGCGCCGCCCACTTTTTAGCATAAAAGGTCAGCTATTTTCAAAAGCAATTGCTTGAAATTTCAAGAAGGTATTTCAATGAAAGTTAGTGAGATGCTTCCCAATAGTATATAGTATACTCCTGCCAAAAATTACGCAAATCGGATAGCAAACACGCAAAATATACGGACAAGTAGTTAACACCCTACTGCCTTTTTATACCTAGTAGTGCTTCGCACACAAGGTATATTAACTTCATTCTCCTAACGGTAGTATGTAACGGCATAAACGAATCGAGATAGATATTGACTTATATATATCAAAATGTTCAGGAGGAAAAGAGAAATTGATTGAGCCATGTCCGTCCGTCCGTCCGTCCGTCCGTCCGTCCGTCTGTAAACACGATAACTTGAGTAAATCTTGAGATATCTCAATGAAACTTGGTATGCAGGTTCCTTTTTACTTATCTCTGAACGCTATTGAAAATAGGCAAAATCGGTTAAAAGCCACGCCCACTTTCTATATATATAATATTTTCGAAAATACAAAAAGAGTGATTATTCAGTACATAATACACCTATAAGGATAAAATTTGGTGTGTACCTTAGCGTTAAGGCAAAAAATAAATTTCTGAAGAAATTTTTAAAAAATAGCGTGGCACCGCCCACTTTTGATTAAGTCAAACTTGGAAATATTATTAATCATAAATCAAAAACCGCTCAAGATAGGCAAATAAAGTTCAGCACACATATTTCTATTAGTACAGGCAATATTTCGAAAAAAAATTAGCGAAATCGGATTAGGTCCAGGCACAATTTTATACGAAAGATTTTGAAAAGGATCATGGATATATTGAATATGCTATAACTTTGCTTAAACTAGCTGTATATGATTTCTATTTCACCCCTAAAGTGTTCGTGGGCAAAGAAAGTCGAAAGCACCAAATTTTTGGAAAATGGGCGTGGCCCCGCCCCTTTATGGGGGATTATTCCACAAAACTTTCCATGCCATAACTCCGGTAAAAATTGACTTATTGAAACGATATTTAGAGAAAGTGTTCAACATATAAAGCTAACTCTTTGCTGAAAAAATTAACAAAATCGGTGAATGGACACGCCCACTTTTTGAACACAGTTCCAAAAAATTTCTTCGTAAAATTAAAATCGCGATATTTCCTTAATTGTATAAGTTATATAAATAAGATTTTACACACATAACAAGCTTTTTCAGCAAAACAGAACTGTATAAAAATTTTGTGGATTTTGGTGAAGTAGGCGTGGCGCCGCCCACTTTTTAGCATAAAAGGTCAGCTATTTTCAAAAGCAATTGCTTGAAATTTCAAGAAGGTATTTCAATGAAAGTTAGTGAGATGCTTCCCAATAGTATATAGTATACTCCTGCCAAAAATTACGCAAATCGGATAGCAAACACGCAAAATATACGGACAAGTAGTTAACACCCTACTGCCTTTTTATACCTAGTAGTGCTTCGCACACAAGGTATATTAACTTCATTCGCCTAACGGTAGTATGTAACGGCATAAACGAATCGAGATAGATATTGACTTATATATATCAAAATGTTCAGGAGGAAAAGAGAAATTGATTGAGCCATGTCCGTCCGTCCGTCCGTCCGTCCGTCCGTCCGTCCGTCCGTCCGTCCGTCCGTCCGTCTGTAAACACGATAACTTGAGTAAATCTTGAGATATCTCAATGAAACTTGGTATGCAGGTTCCTTTTTACTTATCTCTGAACGCTATTGAAAATAGGCAAAATCGGTTAAAAGCCACGCCCACTTTCTATATGTATAATATTTTCGAAAATACAAAAAGAGTGATTATTCAGTACATAATACACCTATAAGGATAAAATTTGGTGTGTACCTTAGCGTTAAGGCAGAAAATAAATTTCTGAAGAAGTTTTTAAAAAAGGGCGTGGCACCGCCCACTTTTGATTAAGTCAAATTTGGAAATATTATTAATCATAAATCAAAAACCGCTCAAGATAGGCAAATAAAATTCAGCACACATATTTCTATTAGTACAGGCAATATTTCGAAAAAAAATTAGCGAAATCGGATTAGGTCCAGGCCCAATTTTATACGAAAGATTTTGAAAAGGATCATGGATATATTGAATATGCTATAACTTTGCTTAAACTAGCTGTATATCATTTCTATTTCACCCCTAAAGTGTTCGTGGGCAAAGAAAGTCGAAAGCACCAAATTTTTGGAAAATGGGCGTGGCCCCGCCCCTTTATGGGGGATTATTCTACAAAACTTTCCATGCCATAACTCCGGTAAAAATTGACTTATTGAAACGATATTTAGAGAAAGTGTTCAACATATAAAGCTAACTCTTTGCTGAAAAAATTAACAAAATCGGTGAATGGACACGCCCACTTTTTGAACACAGTTCCAAAAAATTTCTTCGTAAAATTAAAATCGCGATATTTCCTTAATTGTATAAGTTATATAAATAAGATTTTACACACATAACAAGCTTTTTCAGCAAAACAGAACTGTATAAAAATTTTGTGGATTTTGGTGAAGTAGGCGTGGCGCCGCCCACTTTTTAGCATAAAAGGTCAGCTATTTTCAAAAGCAATTGCTTGAAATTTCAAGAAGGTATTTCAATGAAAGTTAGTGAGATGCTTCCCAATAGTATATTGTATACTCCTGCCAAAAATTACGCAAATCGGATAGCAAACACGCAAAATATACGGACAAGTAGTTAACACCCTACTGCCTTTTTTTAATAAATTTTTTTTATTTTCATACCTTTCATGAACATGGGGAAAGCTATTTATATTTTGTTATTTAGTGATAGTTTAATTTACCACTTACAATAGAAATGTTTTTATCGAAAACAATCAGTTGCCTTTATAACAAATTTTCAGGTATGTATTATAATAGACCTGAGTAAATTAGGATACCAAAACAGATCACTACTAGGTATTTAATGTTCGGTTACACCCGAACTTAGACTTCCTTACTAGTTTTCTTAATTTTTTTAGATATATACATACAAATTACGACTGGCTGAGAACAAGTTGGGTGATGCTGACTCCTGTCGTTGCCTACGCGCGGGAGGCGGGTTTGGTTTGAGCAGCTGACCAGCACTGCCCTGCCCTTGGCTGCACTGAGCGGCGTTTCCAGCTAGTCCGAAATCTGGATCATCCCCCCCTCGCGATGCGTAGTTGCATTAAGAACTGCGTCCACCTCGTTCAAAGCCAATCGTGCCTCCGATACTAAACGCCTCAGCTTATCTTGGCGCTGTCGAGCCGACCGGCTTTGCACTGCCCGTTGGCGAGGTTGCATATGTGAACGTCGAGTTGTGTGGTCCGTGCGCCGAGGAAGATTGGTCGAATTCCGAGCCAAAGTTTTTAAAATGAGGGCTGGAGAACATATGTTACTGAGGGTAGCTGATATATCTTTGACGATGGCAAAATGGCATGACAGAAAATAACGCCAGAGGATTGAAGAGGTATGGTGGGTTAGCACAGGTTAGGCGGTTGACAACAGGCACAGTTTGGCAATATTTCGGGTGATTACTCCGTGTTCGGTTTTTATTTCAACGACTCGAAAATTTTTATCAGAGCCCGGGTGTACGGTAATTACACGTCCCAAACGCCACTCATTCGGTGGTAGTAAATCATCCTTTACTACGACTAAATCTCCAACCTGAATATTGCGTTCAGGGCATTTCCACTAATACCCCTTGTGCAGCTCATTGATGTACTCATTTTTCCACCGAGTGCTGAATTGACGATGAAGTACTTTGAGTTTCTGTCATTTTTTGACCAAGGTGAGATGTTCCGAGTTTGGCTCCGGCAATGACAAAAGTGGTGCCCCGCGTAGGAAATCCAAGGTCGTTAAGACTAGGGGTTCCAGCGGATCGTCGGACATAGGGGATAGCGGTCTGGAGTTGAGGACCGCTTCTATTCGGACTAACAGGGTGGTTAGATCCTCAAAGAAGAATTTCTGGTGGCCTGCGACTTTCGTAAAATGTTTTGAAGCTTTTCACGGCCGCTTCCCACAGACCACCCATATGGGGAGCATATGGAAGGATGAGCTTCCATGAAAAGCCATGAGTAGCATACTTTTATGCCACATCAGCAGCTACTTTCTTGAGGAATGTTGGGAAGTCTCGCTGGAAGGCGCGTTGGGCACCCACGAATGTTTTTCCGTTGTCTGATAATATTTGTTGAGGTAGGCCACGACGGCCAGTAAATCGGGCGAATGCTGCGGTGAAGGCATTCGTGGTGAGGTCGGAGCACACTTCTAAATTAATAGCCCTTGTAGAAAAACAGACGAACACTCACACATAGGCTTTCACGTAGGAGGCTCGACGTAGTGGAGCAGTTTTAACAAAAACTCTTGATGCTTCAGCCTCGAGTTATCATTACTGTAAACGTGTCGCCAACTAGCGTTGTCAACGTTTTTCAGTACGTTTTCCAGGTATAGGGTGGCTTCTCGAGCCATCCTAGTACGATGACTGAAGAATGAGTTCGTGTGGGGATAGATTCAGCTCACTTCGAAGCTGTTTCACTAGTTTGAAAAGTAAAAAAGCTCCACAGAGTTCTAACCGTGGAAGACCCACGGTTTGAAGGGGTGCTACTTTGCTTTTTGCCGCTAGCAAATGTGATGAAAACAGGGTTTCATGGGTTTGTACCCGTTAATATACATAGGCACAAAATGCTTTTTCGGAAGCATCGGAGAATCCATGCAGCCATACTGTAATCACCGAGGAATGTTAATTTGTTTGATGTGGGTTAAGTTTTCATAAAAATTAGTCCATTTCATCAACATACGTTTCATGGAGTAATATTTCCTTTGCAAGAGGATATTCGTCATGACAGTCTTCGGCGAGTTGGTGCAGGGTTCATATCGCCAAATATAGCGCGCAATTTACACCAAATGTGACTGTTTCGAAAATCTTGTATCGGCAGAGTTGGATGTTTGCGAAAAACGATTCGCTAAAAGTCCTCATCTTTCTTTTAGACAAGAATTTGGCGATACATTTTCTCAATATCGCCGTTAAATACAAACTTATATAGACGCCATTTCAGTATGAGAAGCATTAAGTCATTCTGTAGTATGGAGCCCGTGTATATATTTGTATATTTTTCAAGTCGCGATAGCTCAAATAGCAAGGATATTCGCAAATTTCGAAGTCAAAGGTAAGGAAAATCAGATCGTGCTTGGAAAACCCTGGATCAGATAACTGGCTGTAATTAATTGCTTTCTGCAAATCATCAACAAAGAACGTATCCAAAAGACTACTTCCTCGCTGTGTGAAGTGGGTAGGTATTGTATCGTTGAGGGGAAATAGGCCAAGGGATTAAATATTCAGTCTAAAAAGACTTTCAGTGAGTAGATCACTATTAAAGTCGCCTGCGATTACGATATTTTGATAGCCCACAACCATAGGAAGAAAATCGATGAATTCTGTAAAGCTAACATTACGGTTTGGCCTATAGGCACAACCGACGAGTACTTTGTCGAAATTTGAAGACACTTCAACGAACTCGTATTTAATATAATCACTATCAGCCGATACACACTTCAGTTTACAGGATAGGCTACTTTTAATATAGATTGCGACGCTTCCCCCACGACTGCTTCTACACTGAAATAAAAAAGTTGAAAGTGCACATTGAAAGTAACATATCAAAACCACTTTCAAGCGATTGATGGTAATACTGTAAATATTACAGTATTTACTGTAAAATTGGCAGTAAAAACATGAGATTTTTGCATAATGATATAAGTCCACTTTAAAATTTACAGTAATTCATGTCAATATGATAGTATATTCGAAGAATGATAGGGGCTCACTTTCAAAATTTATATTACCCAAGGTGGACGAAAAATGACAGGGTTTACTATCAATTTGACGGCCGTTTACTGTAGATTTTTTTTTCAGTGTATCAGCACGATATACTTGATATCCATCTACTTTGACTAAAGTATTGCTTTGCATCTACGAAAACCATGTTTCAGAGGCACACACAATATCTATGGCTGAGTTTTCAAAAATGTATCTGACATATTCTCAGTCCTTTAGCTTGCTTACTAAGAACTCGAACCATGTTATGTAAGCTGTCTTTGGAGCGTCATGACCTTGACCAATCATTAGATGAGGTTAATATCGATTCCCCAGCACTGCATATGCGATTTAAGATACAAGTTGATAAGCTTAGTTTGAGAGTTGAAGAAACATTATAAAAACGCGTAAACTAAAGGTATTTTCTTAATAAAAGATGGAAAAAATTTAAAATATCTAAAATATATATATTGCATCGGTTAATCCTCACAATCCTTGGGAGTTTCTGTGTTGGAGATTGCAATGCTCTCATTGGTCGGACTGATGCCACGAAAGGACTGAACCTCGCAGACAGACCCATGCTTAACCAGGTTCTGTAAGTCTTGCGTGGATTTAACAAGATGCGCAGTTGAGCTAGGAGCGCAATTTGCAAACACTTTGCCGCGCCTAGTAAACACAGCCACCAATTCCTCACCCTTCTTCATGCGCAACACAGATTTAAGAACTTGATGGTTCAGTTTGCTTAGCGACTCGTTCAAGTATATTGGCGTACTTGAATTAATTCCAACCTGGTGCAATTGAAGAGGACGTTCATTGACTCGTCTAAAAATAGCAACCGCTTTTAGAAGCTTAGTTCTATCTGTTGGCGCTTGAAACATAATTATAGCAGCGGGATCTGTAGCCGTATGTTGCAGTTGCCGTGTCCGATAATTATTATATATTGGCGGTGGTTACAGTTTAAGCAGAAAGCATAGATGATGAAACATGCTTTGCAAATTCTCACCTTCCTCGTAGGGTATACCCACCACGCGAGCATCACTGCGGCTGAGTCTTCATCATGCTTATCCGATCAGCATTCGCGAGTCTTGAATACGCTTCGTAATCTCTTCAGTAGTTTATTACTTACACATTCTAACGCTTTACCCTTTAGTGCCTTTTGTAACCGAAGCATATTTTCCTCATGCGAAAATCCACATATTCTGGTTGAGTGCTCAGACTTACTAATGAACAATGGCCATTCTTCAGGCTTCCCTGCGAAGCTCGGTAGCTCTCGCCCGCTAACTTGACGAGCATACATTTCTTTACTGTCCAGGCTTGGGACGACTCGTTGCCTTGACACCCTTGCCTGATACTCTAACTACCTTTGTACCTACCTTGGATTTTTCGCTGGCGGTGTGTGCTACATCCGACACGCCTAGCTGGTTGGCTGCAAGTTTTGTGATTTCTGTCTTTCCATTTGAAACCTCTTTGCCTTGAGTCAATTTACCTGGTTGGTTGTCAGCAGTTTTCGTGACAACTTGCTTTTCCATCGTGAGCTCTATACGGCACTCATCGTTTGCCAGTCCTTTCACCGATGTCTGCCCCTACCCCGGCGCAAGTTAAAGTCTACGTAAATGTAATGTAGTTAACAAAATGTTCTATGTGGTAAATTTCAACTTACTTCGGCTATTTCACAATTAGTGGTTGAAAAATGAGCCGTATACCAAATGTCATAGAATACAAAGTATGAATAATCGATAGAATTATTTTATATCTTAGCGACCCAACTTTCAGGGTGAGCCGAATTCGTAACACTTAGTTTCTTGTCAAATACTATGCCTAATATTTTCAGAGTATTGGAGTGGGGTATTTGGATATTAAGCCACGTAAGGGAGGGAAAGGAACAACTGTGTTTCCTGCTTATATGAAAAGTAGAACTCTTATTGGCTGCGATGTTATCAGTTCAGACATTAGACCAGTCGGCTATGTCATTTAGGATTCGTTGGAAAATATGTTCTACTTGATTTAAGTCTTTTGTTTTGGAAAAAATTAATACATCATAATTGAATGAATTTAATGTTGAGATTAGTTCATTGAAGGCTATCATAAAAAGTGCGACATAGAGTGGAGAGCCCTGTGGAATGCCATTATATAAGTTATTTAAATCATATTTGTAGTTGTTAATTCTTGCAATAAACTTTCTGTTTTGCAGAAAAGATTTGATTATGTTATAAATTTTTTCTCCGATATTCCAACGTTTAAGCTCTCTGTAGAGGTGGAAAACTATAGACGATAGTATCGATATATCGATGGTTTTCCCCCATCGATACTAATATCGATGGTTTGTGACTATCGATACTATCGGCTAACTTTTGAAACCCCATTCCTAGCTTCATTTCCAATTTGCGAGAACCAACCCTATTGTGAAAAGTAAAAAGTGTGTGAAAAAATTGTTTCAAATGGCGCAGGTGCAAAATAAAAAAGCTAAAATATCTGGAGTATGGTCCAGTTTTTGTAAAACGGCTGATAATAAGTCAGTGTGTTGCTATTGCAAAAAAGGGTTTAAATCCAGAGGTAACACGAGCGTTGCTCAAGCTATAAGCAAACTGATACGTGTGCATCCGCGCCTTCCACTGCTTCCAGACCGGCACAAATGTATGAAATAATTTTGATTAGCTAAACCGCTTCCGGATTCATATTACTGAGACCAAGACGCGTGTTTTGGTACCACTTTTATAATTTTAGCAAATTTTTAGCAGTTGTATGCTAAAGGCAACTATAATCAAAATACTTTTTTTATATTTTAGAAAAATAGAAACTTTTGTGAGCAACGTAAGTCAGTACGATACCGAAAGTCGGCAAAAAAAGGACATAGACGAAGCGGTGGTTTCAATGGTAATAAAAGACCTTCAGCCATTTAGCATTGTTAATGATGAAGGCTTTATTAATCTAATGAAAACTATGGACCCAAGATACCACCTCTCGTCCAAAACAACTTTAAAAAACGTCCTAATTGAAAACAAATATAAAGCACTAAAATTGAAGATGTGCAATGAGATGTCAGCAGTGGAATACATCTCCGTAACTTGTGATCTATGGACCTCCAAGGCAATGGAGTCATTTCTAACAGTTACGTGTCATTTCATCGACAATGAACTAAATTTACAAACTAAAGTTTTATCAACCAAACCTCTGCTATCGCTGACCAATCATTGCTCGCAAAACATAGCCGAATCCCTAAGGGAAATCTTTGAGGAATGGAAAATTAGCCAAAAAGTTATTTGTGTTGTAACTGACAATGCAACATCCATGATAAAAGCGTGTGAGATTTTAGATAAACCACATTTATCATGTGTATGCCACTCAATAAATCTTGCAGTTCAAGACTGCTTGAAAATAGAAAATGTTGCTATACTTTTTAAGAAATGCAAAGAAATAGTTAAGTATTTCAAGTCAAGCACCATTGCTATGGCAAAATTACTGTCAGAGCAACGTAGTGAGAACCCTCTGAAAGTGATTCAGGAAGTTCCAACACGCTGGAATAGTTGCTACGCTATGATATCGAGGATTATAAAAATTAAAGATCCCGTAAATATAGCTCTTTTGAACTGCAGCAAAAATGCCCCAAAAGCGCTCGCAAGTGAAGAAATTGAAGCCCTGATAGAATTGGAAAAGATTTTAAAAGTTTTTGACGATATCACACGCCAACTATCCAGTTGAGCGAACGTTACATCGTCACTGATAATTCCACTTATATGTGGATTAAACATTGAGCTACTGAATATTGGGAAACAAATAGAAACTTGCGAAGGAAAAGATTTTCTTGCCTATATCTACTGCGGAATACAAAAAAGGCTTGATAGCTACGAAGGCAAAACTATGCTTCAGATTGCAACAATTTTAGATCCAAGATTTAAAAAGGAGGGCTTCAGACAGAGGGACAATGCCTGGAACGCTTCAAAAAAGTTAGAAGCTGAAATGCTTTCATTAGCGAAATAAGCCGCAAATGACACCGATGTTGAACAAACATTAGATCCGCAGCCTTCAACAGCACCCAATCTATTCTCTTTTTTAAAACAACGAGTAAATTACAAAACCAGCAAGGCGCCAGAAGTTGCTGCGTTGACCTCAAAACAGAGGTACCTCGAAGTAGTCAATTTTCATCCTGCAAGTAATCCTCTTTTGTTTTGGAAGGTACGTTTTCTTCAGATGTAAGATGTATTTAGTTATACTAACTTTTAAATATCTTCTCCAGGAACCCAACAACAGGCAATTCGATCCATTGGCATTATTGGCGCAGAAGTACCTCTGTATACCAGCATCATCTGTGGAATCAGAGAGGGTTTCGAGCAAGGCAGGATTAATTGTAAGCGATCGCAGAACTAAACTGAAAGCAAGCACGGTAGATAAACTTCTTTTTTTACAAAAAAATTTGGAATGATTTTGACATGTGTTTAAGCGACTTAAACAATTTCTTTCGTTTATTTCATTTGCAACCCCTTTTATAATTCTCACCCAGCTTATGAAATATTCTGAAGATATTGTTTTTGGCTGCCTTACCCAAGTGGGGTTTTTCCAAACGAAAATGAGTCAGCAAATCTCGTGCAATGCCTCAGAGCCAACAGTGCTCGCCCCCAATGAATACATACATGGTGTAACAGGTGCTCTGCATCCTCCCAGTTCTATATAGAACACATAAATTAAATAAATAATAAAATAATAATAAAGAAATATGAAAAGGGCTCCCTAGTTAATATGTGCTCTGCACGCCCCCTTTTCCACCCCAAATAAATAATATAATATAAAAATTAAATAAATTCAAAAAAAAAACTTCTCGCTCCCTCAAAGCTTAGACATGGTCCTTCGAGCCGGATGGATTCGAACCGGCGACTTCCAAATATCACTAGACGACTAAGCCGTCTAGGGGGGCGAGAATGTTTAAGCGACTTAAACAATTTCTTTCGTTTATTTCATTTGCAACCCTTTTTTATAATTCTCACCCAGCTTATGAAATATTCTGAAGATATTGTTTTTGGCTGCCTAACCCAATTGGGGTTTTTCCAAACGAAAATGAGGAAGCCAATCTCGTGCAATGCCTAGAGCCAACAGTGCTCGCCTCCAATGAATAATGTTTAAGTCGCTACTGCTCCTTACAAACAAGGCTTGATAGCCATGAAGACAAAACTGTGCTTCAGTAATATAATATAAGATCAAACAATGCTAAACAAAGGGATAATGCAGAAAATAATATAGCATTAGTTAGTACTTTTATTGACACTACGTCCCCATTTTAAGTCTGATTTTAATGAGCCGTACACCGTTGTTCATGGCTTGGAAGCCGCCACCTACCTAATCATTTTTTATTCCGAGTAGAAATTCTAGTAGTGACTGTCGGTATCTCGTTTCACATCATACCTAAATTCCATTTTTTTTTCGTCTGTCGAAAAGGCCTTTAAATTCTGTGAAACTTTTTCTTTAACAGTTACTACTTTTGTTCATAACTAAAAAAGTTATAAAGGTTTCAAAAATCCAAATATAACCCTGTGTTAAATTTGGCAATTGTGCTACAATTGGCAACACTGGTTACTATTACTTTTAATTAAATGTTTTTTGTTTATGATTACTCAATTTTCTCTATGATAATATTTCAGTTTTTTATTTTTTTTCTCTCTCCTCACTAATTTTGTTTTTTAATTATATGTAAAAAATATTGCATCACTTGTTGGTTTTTATTTTTTTCTATATCACACGCTTCAAACGGCATTTTGTGATTTTTTTTAACTTATTTTTGTATTTGATTTTACTTCACTTCACTTTTGTTTCTTTGTTTGTCTTTAAAAGAACACAATTTAATCTACGTTGTTTACTTTGCGAAAGCTCAAAACCGATTGATTGATTGCAGATCAAAGCTTTAAAAAAATGCATTCTAACGCACGGAACAATAATTTTTAAATAAATAGAGGAAAAAGAAAGAATTTGTCATAGAGATGATACAAATACTTATAAGGTAGAACCGTATATGACATCTATGACAATTTTTCACAAAATCCTAAATTCTCAGTAGCTCACAAACATTTATATTAGATATATATGGATTTTTGAAACCTTTATAACTTTTTTAGTTATGAACAAAGGTAGTAACTGTTAAAGAAAAAGTTTCACAGAATTTAAAGGCCTTTTCGACAGACTAAAAAAAAATAAAATTTAGGTATGATGTGAAACGAGATACCGACAGTCACTACTAGAATTTGAACTCGGAATAAAAAATGATTAAGGTAGGATTTGTGGCGGCTTCCATGCCATGAACAACGGTGTACTGATCATTAAAATCACTTAAAATGGCGACGTAGTGTTAAAAAAAGTAAATAGCCCATCGGGGGGCGTGGCAAAAAAAAAACAATTTTTTTTGGGATCGCCTTCAAAATATCTTTAATCCTAGGGGTGGACTGGAAACACTTTTTTTGTCGATCCACCTTAATGTCCATCATACATAAAACCAAATGTAAATATTTAAAATTGATTCAATAAAATTTTTCTGATCTAAATTATATAAGATAATATGTAATAACAAAAAACTAATCAATTTCTTTTTACAAGAACAAATGTAAACCTATTCCTTAACTTTTTAAAAATTGCATTCATACATATGTACAACAAACATAAAACCAAATAAAAATTTTAAAATGATTCAGTTTTTAAGGAAACTATGGATATATGTATGTATACCAAAAGTATAAATACATAAAAATTCTTTCAAATTAATATGTATGTGAATTTATTTAATGCAGTTGGATTTTGTAAATGACACAAAAAAATATCATAGCATAAGTTTCATCTTCGTGATTGTTGATCATTAGTTCCTTCTATTGGATCTCAAAAAAGTATACATAAACTTTTTTATTGAAGTATATTAGTTGAAAAACCTTCCAATTATTTATGCATTCCATATTTGTGTGGTAACTGAACATTGGTAGTACTTTGTGATTAGCTCAGTTCTGGTTTAACCATATCTTTTTGTAGTTGAAGTGCTGGTACTTTTGAGATTAAAAAAAATCCGATAGTATCGATATATCGATAGTACCCCTTGATACTATCGTCGACTATCGATGGTCCGGAATATCGATAGTTTTCCACCTCTAGCTCTCTGAGGACTATGTGCGAACCGATTCTGTCGAAGGCCTTCTCAAAATCTATGCTCAAGACTGAGACATGATTTTTTGACATTGAAGAAGTAGATGCAAAGTGTTCCAAGAGCAGTAGAGGTTCTCTGACTCCAAATCCTTAGACATGCAAGGCAGAAGGGATATGGGTCGATAGCTAGATGTTATGGAGGTAGGTTTGTTGGACTTGGGGATAGGAATGTTTAAGGATAATTTCCAATCTTCTGTATACATACCACTATTTAAATGTTCATTGTAAAGACTAATAAATCTTAATTTGACGATGATAGGAAGGTTTTTGGGGATAGGGTAGGAAATTTTATATTTTGACCATAGAGACTTATTTTTTCTACTTAAAGTTGTGAGAAGATTGGACCAATAAGGAAGCGTGGTGTTGAGCTTTTTTGTGCTATTTTGCGGTATGGTTTGGTGGGATGCTGAACGGATGATCCGCTTTAAACTGGCTGCCTTGGCGTTAAAGTTTTTTGAAGATTTTACTTTATCTGACAGGGATGTGGCACAAGATTCAAAATTTGTCCAATTGGCCTTGTCGGATAAAATTTGGATGAAGGCTTGATATGGGACCACCTTGGTGTAGCAAGTCATGTAACGATCGGAAAATGATCGCTGTTTTGGAGGTCATGACTTTGCATATTGGGTGTCCATTGCGATTTTCTCTTTTTATACCTAGTAGTGCTTCGCACACAAGATATATTAACTTCATTCGCCTAATGGTAGTATGTAACGGCATAAACGAATCGAGATAGATATTGACTTACATATATCATAATGCTCAGGAGGAAAAGAGAAATTGATTGAGCCATGCCCGTCCGCCCTTCCGTCCGTCTGTCCGTCCGTCTGTGAACACGATAACTTGAGTAGTTAAGTCTTGAGATATCTCAATAAAATTTGGTATGCAGGTTCCTTTTCACTTATCTCGGAGCGCTATTGAAAATAACATATTTATATTAATACCGGCAATATTCCGGAAAAAAGCTAGCGAAATCGGGTAAGGTCCACGCCAATTTTATACGAAAGATTTTGAAAAGGATCATAGATATTAGATTCATATTGGAACGAATTTCCGTCGTCCCTTGTCAATTTTGGTATTGTAGCAAACTGGTTTCGTCGATGCGACATCTTCAATGCTTTATTTGCTTCGAAATAAAGCATTGAAGATGTCGCATCGACGAAACCGGTTTGCTACAACACCAAAATTGACAAGGGACGACGGAAATTCGTTCCAATATGAATCTAATATCCACCCTGTCGGAAAACACAACAACCAAACAAACGCGATCATAGATATATTGAATATGCAATTACTTTGCACAAACTAGCTGTATATCATTTTGCCACTACGCTTTAGGTTTGCAAAATGTTTAATATTTGCTGATGACATAAAATTACACAGGCCGACAAGAAATTTGACCATAAACCAGACCATACTTTCCTGAAGGTTTTCGATGTGCTGAATTCAAATCTGGACGCAGAATTGCTCTATCACGTCAGGATTTTCAGATATCCTAACCTAAAAGTGCAAAAAACACCGTTTTTGCCTATTTTTGAGGTTATATATATACGACAGATTTTTTTTTTTTTTTTTAAAAGGAAACATTGCATCTTAAAGAATAATTCTTCCTCTTACGAATGGCGTTGAGTTTGCTCAAATATCTTTTTTTTCGCTAAGATAGAGCAATTTAAAAATCTTTCGTATATATATAACCTCAAAAACAGGCAAAAACAGTGTTTTTTGCACTTTTAGGTTAGGATATCTCAAATGACGCGATAGAGCAATTCTGCGTCCAGATTTGAATTTAGCACATCGAAAACCTTCAGGAAAGTATGGTCTGGCTTATGGTCAAAAATTTTGGTCTCGGCCTGTGTTATTTATCAAAGTTTCGCAATATTCGGCCTGTCTTAAGCTCGAAGAAGATCTTACAAGCTTTCATTCGTGGTGCGCGTCAAACAATTTGAAGCTTAACGTCAACAAGTGATGTGTTATTACATTTTCTTGAATGAAAACACCAATTGTATTTCCATACGAAGTAGAGAGTTGTCAATTGACTCGTAAACAAGAGGTAAAAGACTTGGGTGTGATATTTAGCTCCAATTTTAGTTTTGATAGCCACTACGACTATGTTATATCCAAGTCTTACGCTATGGTCGGCTTTATTAAGAGAAACAATCAAAGCTTTGCAGACCCTTCGACAATAAAAGCTTTTTATGTATCCCCCGTTCGTAGTTTAATTGAGTATTGCTCTGTTGTTTGGAGCCCATTCTACGATGAACCTTCAAATCGTATGGAGAGAATCCAAAGAAACATTACTAGGTATGCGCTTAAAAAGTTGTATTGGCCAAACGGTTTACCACCATATGATAGCAGGCGCAAACTTCTAGGCCTTCAATCATTAAAAGACAGAAGAATCTGCAGCTCTGTTTTATTTGTGTATAATATTTTATCGTCTTATATAAACTGTGTCGAACTGTCAAGTTATTTTTTAAAATACAATCCGCCCAGAACTCTTAGGCAAAATAGACTCTTAGTTAACATAGCTACACTCCATAATACTAATTATATATTAAATGAGGGTATTAATAGATATATTCGTTTGTGTATTCTTTATAGAAGTTCCTTAAATTTTAATGAAAATGTAACTCAATTTAGGTTAAGTCTTTTTAAACTATTCAATTAGTCTGTAAGGTTTAAGTACCAGTAGACTGAAACGTAAATAAATAAATATTTTACCTCTAAAGTGTTCGTGGGCAAACAAAGTCGAATGCACAAAATTTTTGGAAAATGGGCGTGACCCCGCCCCTTTAGGGTGGATTATTCCAAAAAACTTTTCATGCCATAACTCCGGTAAAAATTAATTTATTGAAACTATATTTGGAGAAATAGTTCAACATATAGAGCTTACTCTTTGCTGTAAAAATAAACAAAATTGGTTAACGGACACGCCCACTATTCGAACACAGTTCTGAAAAATTTCTTTGTAAAATTAAAATCACGATATTTCCATAACTGTATTAGTTATATAAATAAGATTTTACAAACATAATAGGCTTTTTAGGAGAAACTAAGCTGTAAAAAAATTTTGTAGATTTTGTTGAAGTAGGCGTGGCGCCGCCCACTTTTCAGCAAAAAATGTCTGTTATTTTCAAAAGCGATTGCCTAAAATTTCAAGAAGGTATTTCAATGAAAGTTAGTGAGATGCTTCCCAATAGTATGTGGTATACTAATGCCAAAAATTACGCGATTCGGATAGCAAACACGCAAAAAAAAAATATACGGACAAGTGACAAGGAGTTAACACCCTACTGCCTTTTTATACCTAGTAGTGCTTTGCACACAAGGTATATTAACTTCATTCGCTTATCGGTAGTATGTAACGGCATAAACGAATCGAGATAGATATTGACTTATGTATATCAAAATGCTCAGGAGGAAAAGAGAAATTGATTGAGCCATGTCCGTGCGTCCGCCCGTCCGTCTGTCCGTCCGTCTATGAACACGATAACTTGAGTAAATCTTGAGATATCTCAATGAAATTTGGTATGCAGGTTCCTTTTCACTTATCTCGGAGCGCTATTGAAAATAGGCAAAATCGGTTAAAAGCCAAGCCCACTTTCTATACATATAATATTTTCGAAAATACAAAAAGAGTGATTATTCAGTACATAATACACCTATAAGGATAATATTTGGTGTGTACTTTAGCGTTAAGGCAAAAAATAAATTTTTGAAGAAAGTTTTAAAAAGGGGCGTGACACCGCCCACTTTTGATTAAGTCAAATTTGGAAATATTATTAATCATATATGAAAAACCGCTCAAGATAGCAAAATTAAATTTCAGCACACATATTTATATTAATACAGGCAATATTTCGAAAAAAATTCGGATTAGGTCCACGCCCAATTTTATACGAACGATTTTGAAAAGGAGCACAGATATATTGAATATTCTACCACTTTGCTTAAACTAGTTGTACATCATTTCTATTTCACCTCGAAAGTGTTCTTGGGCAACGAAAGTCGAAAGCACAACATTTTTTTAAATGGGCGTGACCCCGCCCCTTTATGGGGGATTATTCCACAAAACTTTCCATGCCCTAACTCCGGTAAAAATTGACTTATTGAAACGATATTTAGAGAAAGTGCTCAACATATAAAGCTAACTCTTTGCTGTAAAAATAAATAAAATCGGTGAAAGGACACGCCCACTTTTTGAACACAGTTCTAAAAAATTTCTTCGTAATATTAAAATCGCGATATTTCCATAATTGTATAAGTTATATTAATAAGATTTTACACACATAATAAGTTTTTTCAGCAAAACTAAACTGTATAAAAATTTTGTGGATTTTGGTGAAGTAGGCGTGGCGCTTCGCACACAAGGTATGTTAACTTCATTCGCCTAACGGTAGTATGTAACGCATAAACGAATCGAGATAGATATTGACTTATATATATCAAAATGCTCAGGGGGAAAAGAGAAATTGATTCAGCCATGTCCGTCCGTCTGTCCGTCCGTCTGTGAACACGATAACTTGATTAAATCTTGAGATATCTCAATAAAATTTGGTATGCAGGTTCCTTTTCACTTATCTCGGAGCGCTATTGAAAATAGGCAAAATCGGTTAAAAGCCACGCCCACTTTCTATACATATAATATTTTCGAAAATACAAAAAGAGTGATTATTCAGTACATAATACACCTATAAGGATAATATTTGGTATGAACTTTAGCGTTAAGGCAGCAAATACATTTCTGAAGAAATTTTCAAAAAGGGGCGTGGTACCGCCCACCTTTGATAAAGTAAAATTTGGAAATATTATTAATAATAAATCAAAAACCGCTCAAGATAGCAAAATAAAATTCAGCACACATATTTATATTAATACCGGCAATATTCCGGAAAAAAGCTAGCGAAATCGGGTAAGGTCCACGCCCAATTGTATACGAAAGATTTTGAAAAGGATCATAGATATATTGAATATGCAATAACTTTGCTCAAACTAGCTGTATATCATTTCTATTTTACCTCTAAAGTGTTCGTGTTCAAAGAAAGTCGAATGCACAAAATTTTTGGAAAATGGGCGTGGCCCCGCCCCTTTATGGTCGACTACTCCAAAAAACTTTTCATGCCATAACTCCGGTAAAAATTAATTTATTGAAACTATATTTGGAGAAATAGTTCAACATATAAAGCTTACTCTTTGCTGTAAAAATAAACGAAATTGGTTAACGGACACGCCCACTTTTCGAACGCAGTTCTGAAAAATTTCTTTGTAAAATTAAAATCACGATATTTCCATAACTGTATTAGTTATATAAATAAGATTTTACAAACATAATAGGCTTTTTAGGAGAAACTAAGCTGTAAAAAAATTTTGTAGATTTTGTTGTAGTAGGCGTGGCGCCGCCCACTTTTCAGCAAAAAAGGTCTGTTATTTTCAAAAGCGATTGCCTAAAATTTCAAGAAGGTATTTCAATGAAAGTTAGTGAGATGTTTCCCAATAGTATGTGGTATACTCCTGCCAAAAATTACGCGAATCGGATAGCAAACACGCAAAATATACGGACAAGTAGTTAACAGCCTACTGCCTTTTTATACCTAGTAGTGCTTCGTACACAAGGTATATTAACTTCATTCGCCTAACGGTAGTATGTAACGGCATAAACGAATCGAGGTAGATATTGACTTATATATATCAAAATGCTCAGGAGGAAAAGAGAAATTGATTGAGCCATGTCCGTCCTTTTCACTTATCTCGGAGCGCTATTGACAATAGGCAAAATCGGTTAAAAGCCACGCCTACTTTCTATACATATAATATTTTCGAATATACAAAAAGAGTGATTATTCAGTACATAATACACCTATAAGGATAATATTTGGTGTGCACTTTAGCGTTAAGGCAACAAATACATTTCTGAAGAAATTTTTAAAAAGGGGCGTGGTACCGCCCAACTTTGATAAAGTCAAATTTGGAAATATTATTAATCATACTAATGCGTGCATAAAATTTAGTTAAAACCATCGTCATGGTACCCTTTTGGTAAGTTGCAATGGTTTTTTGAAAATACATATATGAAGGGCGAGAGTGCAAAAGGGCCTAACCCACAATTTCAAAATTTTTCAAGGCGCGAGAAAAACGTTTGCATTTTTCGAATTTTCAGTGTATTGATCTGAAAGTGAAATCACTTTTAGATCTTGATAGCATTTCTTAGGGGTTCAAATTTCATGCGATTCGGTGCAGTAGTTTCGGAATTACGAGACTTCGAATTTCTCATGGGCCTAACCCAAGGGGTGCCGAGAGTGCAAAAGGACCTAACCCGAAGGTGCCTTTCACTTTGCCGGCGTCAGCTATTGTTCATTTCCTGTTTTTATTTAATTATTATTGCACACTCACATCAACAGTCGGAGACTGTTTCGCACTGATGTTTTTCCCCTTGGCTGTCGTATACGCGGGACCCTGGCGTCGCGACGAGAGTCTCGTTGTCTTGGCATTTCTCCGCTAGTTTTCAATCTAGAGAAATGCAATAAAGTGGAAAATGATTAGTGGGGATTACTCCACAACGCCTTGATTGCGGTTTTTTGAAATTTTGATTAAAAATTGCTAATACAAAACGATTTACATAAACGTCAACATACCGATCGCACTTTGAACTGTCACAACATAACCTAGGAAATCACAATCAAAAAACACTGTCGTAGGATAATTACTTGAAGCTTCTCATTAACGCTAAACACCCTAGATGTCGTCGCAGGCTTATGGTTTTTGTTTAAACTTGAGCGATATGAACAAAAACACGGTTTCCCCATAAGGCGCAATGAGGGCTTAGGCCCTTTTGCACTCTCGCTACCCCGCGGGTTAGGACCTCGACCAACTTTGAAAATTCATAAAAAATTCAAAAAAAATTTTAGAATTTTTTGGTCAACGCCTACGTGACAAGACGTGTTTTGGCAAACTGAAAAAATTAAAAACTCAATTTCGAAAAAAGTGTGGGTTAGGCCCTTTTGGACTCTCGCCCTTCATATAATAAATACAATTGTTCCAGGCGCACCTTGTCACTGTGGACAAATTAATAACCAGCGGATATGAATATATGGCAAAATATACCACATACAATTTCTCCCGATGCACCTTGTAAATGGATACAAATTTAGAACAAACGGATTATCCAATGGAGCCTATCGCTGGCTTATGCTTATGCCACAAAATACGATGGGCTGTGGGGTACGATTTTTAAAGAATTTGAAAGTCCGATGGAGTACCGTGACACATGATTATATTCAGCCATCACATCCAGTCATCATTTCATGTTGTATGCGGACGTTGCTGTAGGGTAAAACCGGGATAGATGCCCCAACGGGATAGATGCCCCATATTCAAAAAATTTGACTTCCCGAGCTCGTGACTAACAATTAATTTAATAATTAGCAGCAGCAGCCACAGCGCATTTTAGTTATCTAAGGGCTTCGAGCAGTGAACACGTGTTTTGTTAGTATGAAACATTTTGTTTGCGACGAAATTGAAATACCCATAACAGTTTTAAAGGTAAGTATTGTGCTTTGTATAACTTTATAAGTAGTAATAAATTCCATTATAAATTTTAGTACCTTAATAAACTGATTCATTGAGACTGCATCTAACTAAAAATAGATGTTTTTTTGTTTATAATTTATTCAAAAAATTCGTAGGCATCTATCCCTGTCAAAAAGGATAGTTGCCCTGGTTTTTCGACTTATAGATGCCCCTAAGGGCATCTATCACTCCATGAATCACAAAGGAGTAAGTATATATTTTTTACATACTTTTGGAGTCTGATATATGTTTTATGTACTACTTTATGGACTTTTAACAGTTTTCAGCAAAATTATGCCGCGAAAGTACAAAAGGAAGGGACTACAGAAAGCCTGCAGGCCGCGTTCGACGAAATGAACAAAAATACGATGGGGATAAACGAATTATCCCAAAAATATGGGATTCCATCGAGGAAATTAATTCGACGATATGCTGCTAAAAAAACAAAAAAGGGATATAATAAACGTTTATCTAACTATTCGCTGCCTCTAGTTTCCTATAGATTTACTAAGTAGTTTTTATTTGAGTGTAAGATTGTATGTAAAATGTATTTTTATAAAAATATAATTTTTATTTTTTTCTAAATAAACACGTACCTATGAAATTGAGTTTAATAAACATATATAACCATGCATGTCAATTCTTGAAAGCAAACGCTTCAATTTAATAAGGTAGGTATGGCCATTGATGTACCTTATACTAGATTTAGGTATCTTCTAATAATAGTAATTAAAAGATTAAAAACCCAACATGTTTAATTTATTATGGTTTTGAGTAGGGGTAGAACTACATACGTTGCGTTCGATTTTTGTTTTTCGCTTACATGCCATAAAGGGCATCTATCCTTCGCAATATTTTCATGGTGGGGCAACTATCCCTAAGGTAGGCATCTATCCCTCAAAAAGAAGGTTTCAGGAAAAACTAATTTCTGGAAAAACTGTGTAAGATAAGTAAACCAAAATTTAAATAATTAAAGTTAAAATATTGAACTAGCTATATTAAAAAAAGTTATGCAAATAAAACTAATATTTTCAAATTTAGGCAGCTTTTCCAAAAAGTGGGGCATCTATCCCGGTTTTACCCTATTTTTAGCTAGATGCAGTCTCAATGAATCAGTTTATTAAGGTACTAAAAAATATAATGGAATTTATTACTACTTATAAAGTTATACAAAGCACAATACTTACCTTTAAAACTTTTATGGGTATTTCAATTTCGTCGCAAACAAAATGTTTCATACTAACAAAACGCGTGTTCACTGCTCGAAGCCCTTAGATAACTAAAATGCGCTGTGGCTGCTGCTGCTAATTATTAAATTAATTGTTAGTCACGAGCTCGGGAAGTCAGATTTTTTGAATATGGGGCATCTATCCCGGTTTTACCCTAGATGTTTTTTTGTTTATAATTTATTCAAAAAATTCGTAGGCATCTATCCCTGTCAAAAAGGATAGTTGCCCTGATTTTTCGAGGTATAGATGCCCCTAAGGGCATCTATCCCTCCATGAATCACAAAGGAGTAAGTATATATTTTTTACATACTTTTGAAGTCTGATATATGTTTTATGTACTACTTTATGGACTTTTAACAGTTTTCAGCAAAATTATGCCGCGAAAGTACAAAAGGAAGGGACTACAGAAAGCCTGCAGGCCGCGTTCGACGAAATGAACAAAAATACGATGGGGATAAACGAATTATCCCAAAAATATGGGATTCCATCGAGGAAATTAATTCGACGATATGCTGCTAAAAAAACAAAAAAGGGATATAATAAACGTTTATCTAACTATTGGCTGCCTCTAGTTTCCTATAGATTTACTAAGTAGTTTTTATTTGAGTGTAAGATTGTATGTAAAATGTATTTTTATAAAAATATAATTTTTATTTTTTTCTAAATAAACACGTACCTATGAAATTGAGTTTAATAAACATATATAACCATGCATGTCAATTCTTGAAAGCAAACGCTTCAATTTAATAAGGTAGGTATGGCCATTGATGTACCTTATACTAGATTTAGGTATCTTCTAATAATAGTAATTAAAAGATTAAAAACCCAACATGTTTAATTTATTATGGTTTTGAGTAGGGGTAGAACTACATACGTTGCGTTCGATTTGTGTTTTTCGCTTACATGCCATAAAGGCATCTATCCTTCGCAATATTTTCATGGTGGGGCAACTATCCCTAAGGTAGGCATCTATCCATCAAAAAGAAGGTTTCAGGAAAAACTAATTTCTGGAAAAACTGTGTAAGATAAGTAAACCAAAATTTAAATAATTAAAGTGAAAATATTGAACTAGCTATATTAAAAAAAGTTATGCAAATAAAACTAATATTTTCAAATTTAGGCAGCTTTTCCAAAAAGTGGGGCATCTATCCCGGTTTTACGCTATACGAATTCAGATATTCTAATTTTGAAATTATGAATAGCACGAAAATAGAATGCGAATTGCATGAATATATTTCAAAATAGCCTGATCATCCACTCAGCCGTCGAATACATGTTTTTTAATGTACGCAAAATAGTTTTTCTGACTTTCAAGAAAATCATACAATTTCGGAAATTTTAAGTTACAATACATTTGATTTATTGCATTTCGAATAGATATGTTTAACATTTTTGTAATTTTATATAAATGTTACAATCTTTTTTTGTAATTTAAAAAAGCTAGCACCCCTCTAACTAAAACTTAGCATCGAATTTGTTTAAAGCGCGAGCGTATTTAATAATTAATTTTCTTAGCACCAAAGTTGCCCGATGACGGGTTGATCTCGATGGTGAATGCATTACTGGCGGCTCCGTAATCTATGGTGTATTTGGTTAAATGGAAAACATTGATAACTGTATAGAGTTAAGGACGAGCAAGAACAAATTGTGATACAGTGTCTTTATTACAATTGAAAAGTTGTTGCTGATACAATAAAGTGGTTGCTACGAAAGTTGCTGTGCGTGGCTGTTGAGCCGTATACCTCACAATACAAAAGATGTTGTTACGGGTGGTGTAGTGTGAAATTATTGTTGTGCCATATAATAGCGCAGACGGTGTTGGTTGGTTTTGCTGGTTGTGTAAAGTATTGCAATCATGAAATTATTAAAAATAAACCTTTTATTACAAGAAGTGGAATTTTTATAAGTTTTTGTGACCCATTATCCTTTGCTTTGCCCTTTGAATCCTAAGCCGTCTGTTGAGGTTTTTCACAAGGAAAAAAATCCTACATTTTAAAAACAACCGCTTAGCGTCAACGGGCAGATCTACGCCTCTGCTTTTGTGCATTAACTGCTGGTGGATGTTTTTGCTATGCGCTATTTCTGTAGAATTTTCAGTGTGAAATATATTTTCTAGCGACACAATTCCATGCAGAAACTGTGTCGACGGCTCTTCAAATAGCCCTTCGATGGCAGGTCTACATAAGAGGAGGTGTATTCGGTGGGTCGATGTTCCTCCAGCTAAGTTTTTTTATTATAAAGCTTGTAACATACTCCAATGCATCTTTTTTAAGAGTACCACAATCTTCTGCTTGGGAATCGTTCAAAGCAGTGCCGACATCTGTCTGAATACCAAAGTCAGGTTCTGTGTCCCAATCGATTCCGTCCAAGCACTCTAATTTGGAATTCACCCACTCTGTTGTGTCTGTTTCTACGTTGCCTGTCCCCTGAAGGCACTTTGTGTTACGCGCTATGAATACAAAAAGGCATTAGTGAATATTACACGCACCTAAAATGTACTTCCGGATTCTGTACTTAAACTCCTGTGGTGATGGATGGTCGTTTAAGCCTCCTTTGCTCCCAAAGGCTCCAAAGAAATGTTCCAGAATATCCTGGTTTAGCAGATTTGTTAAAATGTATTCCACGTTTGATTTAGTTTTAGCATAGTCGAATTAGTTTTAGTTTTCGGAACAAGGATGTGAAACCACGGTTTGTCTAAAAATATTGTAAATAAACTGAAAAGCCCGAAAGACATTGTCCTTACCGGAAATTAACTTGCCAATATGAAAAACCACACATTGATCTGATGGACTTACTCTATCTCTATTTAAAAAATAATAGATAAGTGGCAACCATGTAAACCACCAGATGCTCAAGATATCCCTTAAAGGATCAAAAGTTGTAACACATCTGGAAATGTGGATATATAGAACTAGCTTATACCCGTGGGTTTCACCCCTACTGTATTCATTTAAGTGTTTTCATTAAAAATCTGTATTAGAAACTAGATAAGTGGAAGTTTCAAAGTTTGCACAAAGTTCAGGAAAGTTGATCAATTTTTGCAAAATTATCATCAACATTTTGGACTTTTTTGTTACACCTTGTATATAACGAAAAAAAATTAGCCTATAACAATCCATGGAAGGTTTTCAGTGCATGTTATATATATATGTACATATATAAAATAGTGGGAAAAAATTTATAGTATTGTGTTTTGTTTGTACTTCAATAATGTCCAAAGTTTATGGTGGATCTCTTTTAAACTTTTCAGATCGGTTAAGAAGATTGTTGTGTACGATTTAGGCCTTATTAATTTATGGAAAAGTGAGCGGTATCACACCCCCAGGCTATATCAAATTTTAAGTCTTTATAACTCTGAACATATTTGGTATAAATGAATGATTTTTATGTCTTATTCTATATAAAAATGGTAGGAAAAAATGTACATTAACTCATCAATTGAGAACGGCTGGACCGATTTGGATCAAATTTTTTTCAGTTCTTGGCAATTGCCAGGAGATGGCTTTTACGAAAGAACCCTGCGGAAAAGTCAGAAAATTGGAGAAATCGGTCCAGCCGCTCTCAATTGATGAATTACTATACATTTCTTACACCATTTGGCAAAGTCACATGCTTTAGGAGAGATGGCATCAAAAGTACTCAACCAATTTTTATGAAATTTTCAAAGTATATTCTTGGGATCATGGGTTAAAGCCCCAGGCTCTATCAAATTTTAATTCTTCATAATTTTGAACATATTTGGACTTAATTAATGATTCTTCAAACAAAAAGTTCTCACCACCAGATGGCGTTGCTGGTCATGAATTGGTACAAAATTAATTGAACGAAAACTTCTTTATTTCAAAGTTTTTCAGGGTAAAAAATGCTAATTTTTTGGAATTTTCCATTGTCAATTGAAGTTTTGGTTTGGTGTTACTCTTTGTGTTGCAATCGAACATTCAAAATTTAATGCGCCTTGGTCCATTGATATATGTATATACATATCTTACTAATATATAAAAACGTAAGTGTGTGAGTGACTGCAAATTTTTGTGACTCTTTCACGTCTAAACTAATGCCTCAAACTTTACGAAATTTTGCACTAATTCTTTGAAGCACAGAATAGATAACAGGCATAATTATTTTTCGATATATTTATCGATAACAGAGTTATCGGTCAAAATGTAGTTTTGCGTAAACTTTGGAATATTCGCACAAAATTCTTATCAAACGAAAGTGGAGCAACACCGCTTTCATTTGGACGTTGGTTCACTTCGATATATTTCTCGATAACCGAGTTATCGGTCAAAATGTGGTTTCAGGTAAACTTTGGAATATTCGCACACAATTGATATCAAACGAAAGGGAAAGACGACGGATTTCATTCGGACTATGGTTCATTTCGATATATATGTATATCGATAATTGAGTTGTTGGGTCAACTTAGAAATATTCGCACAAAATTGATATAAAAAGAAAGGAGAAGGCCACAGGTTTCATTTGGACTTTTTTTCATTTATGGAAACATCTATTTTGAGAACGGCTGGACCTAATACACATAACTAAATTTGGAAGGTAGATTTTGTATCCGCTCGAGATGGTTATAAGCTAAAAAAATAAAGACATTTGGAAAGGTTTTGGAGATGCCCCTAAAAATGTTGACCAGGGTAACCTTATAAAGTGTTCTTTCAATATGAGCCCGTTTTCGAGATATTGGTCAAAATATCAACCAGGAGGGGGCTTCGATGGTATTGGTATGATATGGGTATCAAATGAAAGGTGTTGACAAATGATTTAACATGTTTTAGCTATTTTCCCATATAAAACGAAGGTTTTTAGATATTAACCAAAATGTGGACCAAAATTGGAGCTAGAAGGTTTTTGTGAAAAAATGGGTCTAAAATTAAAGGTTTTGATGAGAGTTTTAAAATGGAGTCATTTTAAGTATTTTTGGGATTAGGATTGAGAAAGGGATAGGTATATGGATGACAATTAAAAACCTACATATATGAAAAGACAAAAGCATATGAAGAGGATTGACGGAGAGAAGGATGTGGAGCTGAAATTAGGAGGGCGACTCACATATTTTAAATGCAAACAAGTTAATGTTTGGGCAGGACAACGTCTGCAGGGTCTGCTAGTTCTATATATGGGTAAGTCCTGTGTAATGGCATCATAAGCAGCAGAATTAGGGGATATCATAATGTTTTCAAAGCACAACCACAATGCTTCATTCCATAAAAATTTTTTGGACCTTTAACATTTAACAACTTATATATATCTATAAATAATGCTGTTCGGACGCAACAAGAAATGGAAGTAATTTTTTAATGCTTGTGAAAGTACGTAAAACTTAGCGAAGTTTAGGGGAACATTTATATTCCTCAAATGAGAGATTAAAGGTCAAAGAAGACCCTTCCTTCGAAGATTCACGAAATCTGAAATATGTTTTCAGAACATTGGATAATAAGCGAAAGTCCTGTAACGGACGAGACAAATTTTTCTCGATGAATAATAATAATAACAATTTCACGCAATATACCTCCACAGAAGCTAAGTCAAAGCTTCTCTTCTAATTTGTGATGTGCTACATCTTTTCGATTTTTCCTACCAGTTGGTGGAATCTAGAAAATGAAAAACCTTTCAATGTAAATTACGGCCACCCAATGAATAATATACAGTTATTAGGTTAAGGCAAGTTTTTTTATTTTCTAACGAATCCGAATTAATAAACAAAAATCCCAATTCAAATGCGGGAATATAAATACTAAAAATAAATGTTAAGCAAGGTTATGTACATGTTTTTAATTTATTGTATTTTAATTTTCTTTTTAGTTAAAGAAAAGTGGTGATAACTTCCTATAATAAATTTGTTTTTGAATTGAGACGTACTTCCGTCCGTCATTGTGTCCTTTTTTTATTTTCTGCACGATCTTTGAAATAAAACAATAAACATCATGTTTATTGTGGCTTAATTTGTCGCTAATGATTGCATAGGATTTGGTTTCACTCAAAAGCCAAGCAACACATGTGAAGATAGTGACTTGGCTATAACTAAAATGCGCTTCTTGTATTTCGTTTTGGCAGGACAAACGATAGTTTTCTGCAAAGTCAACTTGCAAGACTAGTGCATTTGTTTCTAAATTGGCTTTCCTGTTTTCAAAATACTTCTGTTGGGACCGTTTAATGCAACAGTGCAGTTTAAAAGCTGGTTACTGAAGTTGTAGATCATGTATCAAATCGGCTAATGGAGCTATAGTTTCATTTAACGTCAAGCGATCGTCCACTTTCCTCCACTGTTTCCATTTAACTTCCCTGTTCATTCGTTTTAATAGCCCTATGAGAGTTATATCATGATTGATATCACGCACGCAGCTCGCACACACATTGGTCATACACTCTTCACTATTTACGTCACAGCAAACTGTTGGCAGCCTTCTAGTAAAAAATTCAAATTATCGTGATGCTTACAAACACACATGTTATGGGGCAACTTGTTAGATACTAGAACGTACGATGGCCTTGATTTAAAAAAAATGTTCTGCTTACATTTTCAGAAGGAAATTCAGTTTTAAATGCTTTGTATGCTTCCCCTAGCGTCATAAGCATAAAACGTTTTGCAAATACTTGCTCCTTCCTCAGCACTGTGTCCTTTTTACCAGCGGCTTGCACGCTAATTGCTCTTTTCTTTCGAAGGTTTTTTGGCAACGCAGCCTCCACTTTTTTACAGCTTTCCCCTTCGTTTGCTTACATGTGTTCTGCACATTCTCAATTAAATCAGCTCTCTTTTTTCGCCGCAATATTTGCTGTCGCAAGCGATCCTTCTTTCGCTTTTCGCCAAGCAGATTTCGGTTTGATTTTAGTTTTTCCTTGTGTTGTTTTCAAAACTTCCGTTCCTTTCTGCTTCTTTGCGCTTATATAATTGCCACTTACAGTCACTTTCCTTCATCTTCTCCCGCCACTTCTTTATTCTTTCGGAACTCTTTTCGTGTATTTTTGCACATGCCTACTTAGCATCTGAGAACTTTCTTTTTTTGAAGTGCATATTTGCTCGTAGGAACAACTTTTGTGGTTTTTTTGTAACGGACGGGACACAAGGATAAGTATAAAGTCAAATAAGAAAAACTTCGATTTCTGAAATTTGTTCGATTTTATTTTATTGTTAAATGGAAGTACAGAAACAGCAAACTTACAGATATAATATGAATCTAGTTTGAACCAGCTATCTTTAAAATAAATGGAAGCAGTACATTTCTTAAAAAAAAGAGAGTAATGAAAATTCCGAAGATGCCTTTTTAAAAGTTAGTTTTCTCTCTGTAGGATTACGGGAAATTATTTATCATAACTAATCCATATCACGTACATATTCAGCTTTCAGTGCAAAGCAACAAAAAGAAAATCCCACCAATTTAAATTTTCCGTTCTTGGTGGACCTTATTTGAGATTCACCTATATATAACTAGTAAGGAAGTTTAAGTTCGGGTGTAACCGAACATTAAATACCTAGTAGTGATCTGTTTTGGTATCCTAATTTACTCAGGTCTATTTTAATACCTGAAAAGTTGTTATAAAGACAACTGATTGTTTTCGATTAAAAACAATTCTGTTGTGAGGGGTAAATTAAATTATCACTAGATAAGAGAATATAAATAGCTTTCCCCATGTCCATGAAAGGTATGAAAATAAAAAAAAGGCAATAGGGTGTTAACTACTTTCCCGTAAACCTTGCTTGTTTGTTATTTGATTTGCATAATTTTTGGCAGCAGTATACTACATACTATTGGGAAGCATCTCACTAACTTTCATTGAAATACCTTCTTGAAATTTCAAGCTATCGCTTTTGAAAACAACAGACCTTTTTTGCTTTGTGAAATTAACAAAATTTTTTTACAGATTAGTTTTGCTTAAAAAGCTTATCATGTTTGTAAAATATTACTTATATAACTTATACAATTAGGAAAATATCGCGATTTTAATTTTACAAAGAAATTTTTCAGAACTGTGTTCGAAAAGTGGGCGTGTACGTTCACCAATTTTGTTTATTTTTACAGCAAAGAGTTAGCTTTATATGTTGAACACTTTCTCCCAATATCGTTTCAATAAATCAATTTTTACCAGAGTTATGGCATGGAAAGTTTTGTGGAATAATCCACCATAAAGGGGAGGCGCCACGCCCATTTTCCAAAAATTTTGTGCATTCGACTTTCTTTGCCCACGAAGACTTTGGAGGTGAAATAGAAATGATATACAGGTAGTTTAAGCAAAGTTATTGCATATTCAATATATCTATGATCCTTTTCAAAAAATAAAATTGGGCGTGGCCTTACCCGATTTCGGTAATTTTTTTTCGAAATATTGCCTGTAATAATATAAATATGTGTGCTCAATTTCGTTTTGCTATCTTGAGCGCTTTTTGATTTATGATTAATTATATTTCCAAAATTGACTTAATCAAAAGTGGGCGGTGCCACGCCCCTTTTTAATAATTTCTTCAAAAATTTACTTTTTGCCTTAACGCTAAAGCGCACACCAAATATTATCCTTTTAGGTGTATTATTTACTGAATAATCACTCTTTTTGTATTTTCGAAAATATTATATATATAGAAAGTGGGCGTGGCTTTTAACCGATTTTGCCTATTTTCAATAGCGCTCCGAGATAAGTGAAAGGGAACCTGCATACCACATTTCATTGAGATATCTCAAGATTTACTCAAGTTATCGTGTTCACAGACGGACGGACGGACAGACGGACAGACGGACGGACGGACGGACGGACATGGCTCAATCAATTTCTCTTTTCCTCCTGAGCATTTTGATATACAAAAGTCAATATCTATCTCGATTCGTTTATGCCGTTACATACTACCGTTAGGCCAATGAAGTTAATATACCTTGTGTGCGAAGCACTACTAGGTATAAAAATGGTGGTGAAAATGTATAGCAATTGTTGAATTACTATACATTTTTCACACCATTTGACAAAGTCACATGCTTTAGGCGAGATGGCGTCCAAAATACTCAACCAATTTTTATGAAATTTTCCAACTATATTCTTGGGATCAAGGGTTAAAGCATAGGCTCTATTAATTTTTGGGAAAGTGGGCGATACTACTACCCACCAATATCAAATTTTTATTCTTAATAACTCTGAACATATTTGGTTTTTGGATATGTGGGTCCTGTGGTCAATATTTATAAAATTTTGGAAAAGTGGGCGGCGCCACGCCCATATCTTTTCTGTTTTGTTTGTATTTCAATATTGTTCAAAGTTTATAGTCGATCTCTTTGAAACTTCCCAGAGCGGTCAAGAAGATTGGTGTGTACAATTTAGGCTATATTAATTTATGGAAAAGTGGGCGGTGCCACACCCCCAGGCTATATCAAATTTTAACTCTTCATAACTCTGAACATATTGATTTTTGTATATGTCTGTCCTTGGTCACGATTTATATAATTTTGGAAAAGTGGGCGGTGCCACTACCAAATTTTTTGTGTTTTGTTTGTACTTTGTCGGGGTTAAGCTGATGCGGGGTGTGGAACACTGGCCGTAACCTTCACGAAGTGACCCTGTTTGCACAGAACACTACGGATCTAGACCCCCGTTAGGGCGCAACGAGACCGCAGATCTGCGGCCAAGATAGTCTCGCGACTGGGTAACTTGCCTCCCAGCGAACTAACGGAGGACCAAAAGGCCTCCCTAACTTGGGCAACCAACCTCCTCGCCGCTAGGCAGGAGCGAGAAGCCGGAAAGCCGCCGAGGGCACCAGCCTCTAAGAGACAACGTTCTCAGGAAAGCACCGCTAGTGACTCCGAGAACCGCTGCGGTGAACCCACCCAGACCGTTCAGTGAGGTGGCCAAAGAGCACCTCACCCTCACGATACTGGACAAGGGGCACCCAGATGGGAACATAACACCAGACAACTGGAAGTCGGTGTTAATTGGTTTGTGCGGGGTCTACGGAAAAGTCCTCGAGAAGTTTCCGAGCCCTTTACCTAGCATCCGCGATGCCGGTTGGCATCAGCGGAAGATCAAGTTGGTCTCTTGCGCCGATGAGCGATCGGTATTGCTATACAAGGAGGCAATCCCCGCGTTAGGCGAACTGTGGTCCGGGGCAGACCTGGTAGCCATGCATAGGAACGAGATTCCTTGCAGGCTACGGGCCTGGGCCTGGATTCCAGCAGCCGGACTACCCACCAGGGAATGGAGGGTAGTTAGGGTTAGTGAGGTCAGGGAGAAGCAACGCTATGTGACTCTAGTCATTAGCGAAGACTCTCTCCCTGCTCTGGAAGCCTGTGGTGGAGTCCATCACCCTGCGCATCCAAAAGAAGGGTGAACCCGCAACGGATGAACCTGGAGCGGAAGAGCAACCAGGAAACACCGCGAGTGGACCTGGTCCCTCCACTATAGCCAGCGATGGGAGTATTTCAGACCTTAACGCCCTGAGCGGAGCGGTTGTTGCCTCCATCGCCGCGGAGACCGTCTCAGGCGGTGAAGGTCCCACGGGAAGCACCTTGAGTGAACCTGCTGGGAAGGCGCACTCATTGGCCGGGTATGATACCGTGAACGAAGATTCCGATAGCGACACGGCTTCGGTGTCGGGCTTCGTCGGGTCTACCTTCGGCTGGTGGGTGCACCAGTCCGAGAGCCAGCTACTGGACTCTGATGCGGAGGACGCGGCACTTGACATTACAGTCATCGCCGCTCCCGAACGCGTAGAGACGGTGGCGATGGACGAGGGCTCTGACACTGACCTGTACATTTTTGATGATGCGGTTTCTACAAATTAACATGCATCACTCTAAGGCAGCTTCGGCCTCCTCTGGCGCCTCGGCGAAACAGCTGAGGAGCTCGTATTAATCCAAGAACTTTGGATCGTTGGCAACAAGGTATGCGGACTAACTTCTGATGTCTACCAGGTGGTTAAGACCCCAGCTATAGGTAGGAGCAGAGCTTGCATCCTTGTTAAAAAGACCCTTTCTTACTTTCTGTTATCCAATTTCAGCGACGCAGACACAGTGAGCATCAGCCTTGAAGTAGAAGGCAGGCAAATCTGGCTAACTGCAGCCTATATGGCGCACGATGCCCCCCCATTAAATTCCAGCTGCCTTGTAAACGCAGTAAAGGAGGCAAACCGACGGAAGCTGGCGATAATAATAGGAGCTGACGCCAATGCGCACAATACAGTGTGGGGTTCTACGGATACCAGCCCTAGAGGTGAGTGCCTTCTTGATTTTATTTTATTACATAACCTGTATATAAGCAATTCTGGAAGCGAACCTACGTTCGTAACCGCCAACAGAAAGGAAGTCCTTGACATTACGCTAATCTCTGACCCGGCACTGGGTCAAATTGAGAACTGGCACATCTCAAAGGACAAATCCTTCTCTGATCATAAATACATTTGTTTCTGTTTCCTTGTGAGACCATCCACTCTTGCAGCTTACAGAAATAGGAAAATAACGGATTGGAATGTTTTCAAGAACGTTCTATCACATTCGCTTTGTAAACACGCTTCTCACGGTAGACTCGGTATACCGCAATGATCTGATGAAGCGCACATCCATCTGGAAAGCGGGTCGGCTTCGATCGGTGAGCTCGACTCATCGTCTAAAATTGACGAAGCGATAGACCTGATCACAGAGTCCTGTAACGCTGCCTTTAACGTCTCCTGTCCGGTTACCAGACCGAGGAACAAGACGAGACCACCTTGGTGGAGCTCCGAAATTTCTCGACTCAGGAAAATTAGCAGGAGAATGTTTAATGAAGCTAAGCGGACTGGTTCTTGGCACGAATATAAACAGGCCTTAAAAACTTTCAAAAAAGCAGTCAACAAAGCCCAGAAGAATTCATGGAGGGACTTTTGTACCAACATTGAAACAAACTCAGAGGCAAATAGACTGCGTGAAGTCCTATCTAAAAGTCCCACTGTTCCGACCTTCATCTAGGAACCCGATGGAGACTGGACATCGTCCAGCGGCGAAATGGTCGACCTCCTAATGGAAACGCACTTCCCAGGCTGTTCCATGGAGCCACCAACAGCGGGACAATTTACAACTCTATAGGGGGGATAATCACCCCCCAAAAAGTCAAATGGGCAATTGGAACCTTCGAACCTTTTAAATCTCCGGGACCCGGTAACATATTTCCCGCCGAACTTCAAATGGCCAGAGGCATTCTCTGTCCCATTCTGTCTGAAATCTACACATCATGTCTTAGGCTATGCCACGTTCCGCACAAATGGACCGAGGCGAAGATAGTATTCATACCGAAAGGAGGACGAGTCTCGCACTCAAAACCTAAGCACTTTCGGCCTATAATCCTTTCTTCGTAAAGTATTGGAAATAATACTAGATGCACACATTAGGGATAATCTGCGCCCTCTTGACCTCTCCAAGGCTCAACACGCATACTCTAAGGGCAAGTCCGTGGAAACAGCACTCCACTATCACCTCAAAGATAGAAAAAGGGCGTGCCTTCAAGGAGTACACGCTGGGTACCTTTCTCGACATTGAAGGAGCCTTCAATAACGTACTCCCATAGGCCGTCATCCAATCCCTTCGGGGAACGGGACTGGAACCCCCGCTTGTGGGATTCGTTAGTCAGCTCCTGGCAAAGAGAACTATCCAGGCTAATCTGGGTGAGGCCTCAATAGTGCGATACGCATCTCGAGGCACCCCTCAAGGGGGAGTTCTATCTCCTCTACTGTGGACCCTAACCGTTAACACCGTGCTTCTGGAACTGGAAAACACCGGTTTCCAAATCATTGCCTACGCCGACGACATCGCTTTTACGGCCACTGGCAGGCATCTTCAGACCCTAAGTGAACTGCTCCAATCGGCCCTGAACCTCGTGGAGGACTGGGCCATGGCAAGCGACCTTAGCGTAAATCCCTCTAAAACGCAAATGGTCCTTTTCACAAGAAAATACAAAGTACCAGCTTTTACACCACCCCGTCTGAGCGGGGTTAGGCTCAACCTCTCCCAAGAGGTCAGGTACCTCGGCGTTATCTTAGGTAGCAAACTCAACTGGAACAAGCATGTTGAGGACAGATCCCGGAAAGCTATCACTGCCCTATACGCACCCAAAGCGGCCGTATGGAAGAAATGGGGCCTGACCCCCGGGTGATGCATTGGCGTACACAGCTGTGGTAAGACCCATCCTCATCTATGGTGTTGTTGTATGGTGGCCTGCACTAGAACGTAACAGCATCATAGGAAGGATGCGCAGGGTACAGCGGTCTGCGGCGGTGCTCATCACGGGGTCACTCCCATCCACGCCTACTTTGGAGGTCATGCTCGACCTACTCCCGGTTGACTTGTACGGTAAACTCCAAGCAAGCTACAACGCAGTAAGACTCAGCGCTGTTCAACGATGGAGCGACACCAGATTTGGACACGCAAAAATCTTGGAGATCATACCCCAAAATCTGAAAACCGTGGACTACACTATTTCAATTCTTTATATTCCTGCATGTATTTGCTTTAGTGAAATTTTAACGAACATATGTTCATTAATCTTAATGAATGCACCTCATTTTTTATGGTTTGTGTTGCAGTTTATACATATCTGGAGTATTAAAGGGTGTACAGTAGTGCGGATCGGTTCCCATACAAAAAAAAAAGTTTTTTTTTCTGTAACTTTTAACACCTCGCCGAGTATTAAGCTTGTCGCCTAATTTTGCCGTTTGCTCTCAACTAAACTGCGATTCTGTAACTTTCCTTAACACTTTTTAATTTTATGTATGTATGTATATCCGTTCAAATTGAGGGGAAAACTGCACACATCTTAAGTACAGCATTTGGCAGCGCAGCATTTTGGGTCGCAGTAGCGCAGATGATAAGCGTTCGGACTACAATGTGGTTAAAAGTTACAGAAGTGTTAAAAATGGTGTTAGGCGAAGTTAACGCTAACACTTGGCGTTAAAAAAGTTACAGAATCGTGCTACAGGACTTAAGGGTCGTGGTGCCATGTAAGCTTTACAGTTTGTCTGCTCGATAAACCCAAATTTCGAAAGTTGAATAAAAGACGACTCTAAAACCATTTATTTTTCCAATATAAATTATAGAATTTCTTTGTATAAAATATTTGAAGTTCTACCCAAATTACAAATTATAAACAAATTTTCTAAGTGTCTGACCCTGTGACTTATTTATTGTCATTGCGAACAAACGGGAAACTGAACACTTTTGAATTGAAAGGGATATTTGTTTGGTATTATGGGTATTGGTGGTATGAAAACCACTTCACCTACTCCACAACCCGTTAGAATTTCCGCTTCTATCACATTATTTCGAACCGATTTAACTTTAAGTCGGGTTCCATTACATAACTTTGTTGGGGTTAGGTTTCGAAGCAACATAATCGGAATACCAACTTTTAAAACGATGTTATGCGCTGGTAGTCCGAGTGCTGAAAGAGAGTTAAGAAACTCTACTGGGTAACTGGTAGTATCGGTTCTGTCTAAAACAATGTTGTTTGACGTGTATGAGAATTCTTCTCCATAAATTTTTTGTAAGACACTTTGATATATGGCTGCTGCTTGACCATTTTTTGGTGTAAGTATTGCTCGCTCACAAAGCCAAGTATTGTTCTCACGCGTTATCTGAGATACTACTCCATAATATAAAGCAAGAAGATCCTCCATTGATAGAACAATAGTACAAAGATTCTTGGAAATGATACTAATCCATTTGATTCGGGAATGTAACCCTGACCGATTTTAAGTAAAACGTCCGAAAACTCCTGCGCCCAGGGGTTTCCACCTAGGTTCGTTCTAATAATACGCGTTAGACTCAGTTTCTGTACACGTGGCCAGCGACCAGACCGTTTCAGACATGCCGCCACCTCATCAACTCTAGTTCCGCGAGCTACAACTAGACGAGTTTGGCGGAAGTCACCACAAAATAAAACCGTCACTTTTCCCATGATGTGATCGTTACTACGAATCTACTGCTTCCACGGCCTTCTTCTGTGCCATCGTGCACTCATCCCAAACTATTAGGCTGCACTCAGAATCTTTGCCTTTTCACTGTTTCGCGATATGGCACAAACTGGGGTCTCATTTGTTTCGAGGTTCAATGGTATTTTAAACATAGTTTGTAGTATGTAGTAGTTACTGCTTCCACGGCCTTCTTCTGTGAAATCGTGCACTCATCCCAAACTATTAGGCTGCACTCTGCTAGAATCTTTGCCTTTTCACTGTTTCGCCATATGGCACAAACTGGGGTCTCATTTGTTTCGAGGTTCAAAGGTATTTTAAACATAGTATGAGCGGTTTTTCCTCCAGGAAGAAGAGTCGTAGCAATACCCGAAGAAACGACTGATATTGCTATTTTACCTTGCCTTCTTACTTCAGCCAGTAAGAGGCGAGTCAAAAAGGTTTTGCTTGTTCCACCAGGTGTGTCCAAAATAAACCTTTCTCCATCCTGTTGACTAACACTTCGTAGTACCTTGTCGTATACTGACTTCATCTGTAAGCTTTCCAATGTTATTGTTTACAATTTCGGCCCATTTAGATCATTCAATTCCAGCTCACCCTGCATGAAAGAAGGCAACTACATAAAGAGATTTCCGAAAAGGTTCGTTAACGAAACTCCTACAGCTGAAAATGGATATCCATCGTACCGGCGTCGCTCACCTGAAAATAGTGGATTCACTATTGATGTTAACCTGCGCGGCCAATGTATTACAGTTGACAATCGATGGGTGGTGCCGTATTCACCAGTACTCTCACGTATTTTCACGTGCCTTTGAAACCCATTTCAATGTAGAGTATTGTGCTAGCGTGGAGTCCATAAAGTATATCTGCAAGTATGTGAATAAGGGGAGCGATCAGGCGACATTTGGTTTGCGTCTACCCACCCTTCATTTTTCCGTCCGAACTTTTTGAAGATATATAATTGAAATCATTTGAGATATTTAAATTAAGCGCATCGCATATAACAATATTCATTTGCACCATTCGTTTGATACCCATATTGTACTAATAATTTTTTTTTGCAAATATTCGTCGATAACTTCGAGATATCTCCGAAACCATTTGGAATATTTAAATTGATCACATCGCATATTACAGCACTCATTGACACCTTTCGTTTGACATCCATATTGTACTAAGACATTTTTGGTCACCCCTGGTCCACATATTGGGCGATAACTCCAAAACCGGTTGAGATATCGCAAAAAAATATTATAATAAACTTTAGGTTGAGCGTCTAACAACCCAATGAAGAGGTTTCATTCAATTCCATTCAGTACTTTTAGTGATACGACCACAAACATACATACAGACATGGGCCACATATTGGGCGATAACTCCAAAACCGGTTGAGATATCGAAAAAAGTAATATCGTAAGAAAGTAAATTTTAAGTTGAGTATCTGGCAATCCAACGAAGAAAGTTTCATTCATTTCCATTCAGTACTTTCACAGTGATATGACCACAAACATACAGACAGACAGACAAAAAAAATTAGAAAATGGTTGATTTGGGTTCTACTCGTTTAATAATGCTTCCCCCAATAAATTTTTTGTTGATATCTGCCATGTACAGACATCGACCTGTTACAATTTTATTATATGTAGAGATAACTTGAAAGTCGGTCAAGCCGTTTCGAAGGATTATAGCCACATAGATTCTACTACTTGTTACCTTGGTTGGCTCCTGTATTTTCCCTCCAGAAGAGAATTTGAAGTTCGGTGATCCGCTCGGGTACTCTCGCATGCCGACTCCGTTCGCCGGATTGGGGTGGGTGTTGTAGGATCACCTTGGATGTGCTTGCATGAACCGCCGTATCAATAAGAAAAAAACCTCGTACCCTCCGCGCTACTATTGCCACTGCCAACCCCCCCTACTCACTCTGCGGTTTGCCTCCAATTCGAGACCGACCTTTCCGCTTCATAATCCCTCCCTGCCATTGACAGCCTTGGCCCAAGTTAGTTGTCCCACACACTCCTCCGTCCTTACGCCCGTCTGTCTAGATGTGTCCCTCACAATCATCACCCAGTATTTCTTTAATCATCAATTCATTCCATTGATAATTCAAAATAAATATTCATAACAATAGCTATCATCTTATACAATAGTGTTATCTGTTTGTGGTAAGTCTCTACTCACTTCCACTCCTACTCTATCACCCCTATTCTGCATTTCGACTTGGATCGAAAATTTCTCCGCTTGGCATCTTTGGTATTCTGCGTTTCAATTCCGCTACGTTCAACTTCGAAACTTCCAATTCTGCTAATTCTGCCCTTCGATCGTAGCTCCGTTTTTCTACATTGGAATTTTGTTGGCGGATAAATGCTTGTTTTTAATTTTGCAAACAATTTAAGATTAATTCCAGCGATTTTTTGTTGAATTTAAGTAAAACTCGTATGTAAAAGTTGTACAACGCTCGCTATATTTTGTTTTTGTGCTCTAATGATGTTTTTTGATATGTTTGCAGGGTAATTGTTTGCGACCGTTGGCGAGTGCTAATATTTGTCCAAAAATGTAGAGAGGGGTATCAAAAGACGCGTTTCGATCCCAGTTGTAAACAATTACAAATTGGACTAGCATTCAAAACACCAAACAATATTACTAACGAAATTAAAACTAAGGTAATGGCTTTGACTTTGCCATTATATCCAAACGTGCACCACTCCACAGCACCCACTCATACTCTGTAAACTTCTTTGTCAGTTCCGGGGCGGCCAATGTCTTCCTGCAGCGAAAAGTACCACCTGCGGTCAGACTTAACACTGACATGTCTAATGTTTGCTCGGCGTATGTTGTGGCCCCACGATGCGACGCCAACCATCTGTGTACCTGTTCGACAAAGCGCACTCTCCTAGCACTAACTCTATAGAAAATACCAGCTACCTACTGACGATGTGGTAACATCCACCAACAGTGTCCTCTTGCTTTTTGTTGATAATTCGTTGTCTGCTACAATCAGTCAATTGATCTATAAAATCTCACTCAATTTATTCAATAATGCTCAAAAATATACAATTAAGTTTATAAATCATAATAAAGCTTTACTTTTATTTCAAAAGTAATAATTTGTGTAGTTTACATTGCTTTGTTATGTTTCAATTTCACACATTCCAAGGAAAACAGCTGACTTCGAAAAACTTATAGCTCTTCCTCTTCTTCTTTTGATCCAAGCGTAACTCAGAATGCATATTTACGATCCAAGCGCAGCGTAGAGCGGGAACGTAATTGTAATGCAGAATAGGGGCGTATATTTACTTGGCGAGAGCCACGAACAACCCTGCTCATGCTGATGTGCTTACTTAAGAGTACAAATATTTCTGGATTCAAGCTCATTCATGACCCCGTATTGTAGGGCAAAAAAAAAAATCTATTAATAACAATAATAAAACTATACGCGCACTGGCGATTATTCAACGTATTCCAGTTTATAGCTAAGGCCTACTATGGGCTCACCCTCATGAAAGGGTAGACTTGCGGTTGTGCGAATTGTCACTATCAATAATAATAATAGTAAGGCCACTTATCGGGCCAGGCGTATGGGTGTAATGCGCCCACGCCTTACATCGGTGCATACGAACTATGATCATGACTGCGTGGCCTCGCATTCAACTGTATGTCCGTGGTGCAACTGACAATCTTTCTGCTACAGTATTAACCTCAAGATGAGCGCTCACAAGTTGCTGGGGTTAAAGACTCCCCTACACGACTTACTCTGCTGAGATTGACAATTACACACACGCATATTCATTTGAGCAGTCTACAGCTCGGTCACAATTGCACTACAACAGTGAACTGGCAAGGCCTGAACATCAGCACTTGGCGTATTGTCAAAATAACATTAATAACATATGTAAAATTTCACAGTGCCATACTCGACCTTTCAGGAGACTTCCACTTGCGCTTACGTACTAGCTACTCAACAGGGACTTCAATCTATTCACGCATTTGGATTTTGTTTAAGTGACCAGCGCAACTGAGACTACTCTACTCAGCGCCGCTCATAAATACTCAGTCCTACCAGTGTGTGATCCTAAGGCGCCCTCGGATGTAAACTAGTAACAGACTGGTGGCACTTGCACGGGTATTTACTTGCCTGCACTATTGACTACTCAACACTTATCACTTCGCTTGTGCCTTACGCTCACAATTCACAGACTTATTATATCTCTAATCAACTTCCTCACCAATTACACTCATCGCTATACCTACACATACATATATTTAAACTAGCTGCTTGGGGTGCTCCTGCCCTGTCAACTTCTCTTCACGATGTATGTAACTTCAAGTGTAATCTGTCCTACGCAATGACACCGTCATGTTAAAAATGTTATTTCTCCTTTTTAAATACCTGAACTGCTGCTAGCTGCAAATGTCTCCTTCGCTGTCTTTGATCAAAAGGCCGGATATGAGAGAACGATGACTTAGCTGCGGTAGACATTTGCCTTTCGAGTGCGCTTGCAAAGCAGTTCTGCCTTACCGATTGCTTGAACGCATTTACTTACCGACTTAACTTAGGGTGTCCGCACATCTTCTCTCAACATACTTGAGCTGAAACGAAGTCAATCGTTTTTTGTAGTTGTTTGTTATAAACCCCACCTGTTGTAGCGCCCAACTTTTCACAACTGTGAAACCAATGTTATAGATAGCGCTAATAATATCTATCAAAAGATTCGTTGTCATTTTTTTATGTTAAGATAAAAGAATTTCCGACAACATGAAAACAAACTTTTCACTGTTCAAATAACGGAAGATCTGTTAGCTTTAGAACACCAGTTAGTGCTGTTAAAATAACAGTCACACCTGTTGCTTTCTGAGTAACAGTAATACCTGTTGAAATAACAAAATGCGGTTAAATACAGTTTTAATTCAATTCATTTATTTATACATGGTTATAGATATAAATAAAACAAAAATTATATTGAAATTTTTAATTAATACAGTATTGTACATATAAATAGCATCATAAGTCGACTTATATATATATATAAGTTAAGGACTGAAGGTCCTGGTATACTAAAAAAATTAAAGGGCCAACTTGCCCTGGAAATGAAACACAAGAGATTAGGGTTTTACAAGTTTAATGAATTAATTCTTTCACCAAGACTTAAAGTATGATTACTAATAAGGTTAGTAGTCCACACGCAACTGCCCCTAAATTCTGCGCTGCTCCCATTTATAATGTTTAGCGCTGCTGTCTTCAAGCGCAGAGTTTTGGTGCGCCGGCTTAGAATCCCGCTTCCCACGGTTAGCATGCACCGATGTCATGTGCAGGTATTTCACAATCGTGTGAAACATATTTTGCTGACGCTATGTCTGGCTGGGTTCCTATTGCATGAGCCCACAGGTAAATACGGTGGGAAGCGACTGGCCTTGAGTTAGGGTGTTAGGTTGTAGCTAACTGCAATTATGCTGACATGGCGGCACGTGTATTGGTATAGTGTGGGAATGCAACATGTTGGGTGCCGCAGTGTGTTAACTCCTCCCCCTTTAAATATCTGCGTCCCGCAGATTAGATGGCAAGGAACGGTTCCTGGTCCTTTGACTGAGCCGATTCGCAATGTTGATTTCGGGTAAGTGAATCTTTCCTGTGATCTTCTTCCAAATACACCAAATGAGTAGCAAAAGTAAAAGCAATCCTGATCCTTCTGATAGCGCGAACCAATTTGTCTTATCCTTGAGGTATTTCAATATTTTCAAATTGTCTATCGTCATTCCGTGTACCAAATCCAAATTTAGTGCAACCGTGCGGTTCGTCACATTGGCCAAAATAGGTGGAAGTACCTGTACTCCTGACGCGGTGATGCCGGAGTATGTTTTGTTGTTGATTATAACGGTCTCGTTGTCCATCTGGAGAATATAAGAGCCGTTAAGGTTAGCAGTGGTCTTACCCGATCCTTTGGTACCAACAAAGTTGTCAAGAAAAATAGTATCCTCTTTGATTACTTCAACGGTAGATTCGTTGCTTTTCACGTAGGCACAGCTAGTTTTTCCGCCCATTAGGAGACGTGCCAAACAACCGGTCTCCGGCAGCAAGTCCAAGGATTTCTTCTCGCACACAATTGCCGAGGATAGGTGTAAGCAATTTATTCTTATGCCATATGTCTCTCGTTTGTTTACGAGGACGGTTTTGTAAGCCAAATCTATTCGTTGACCCGCTTCCACGTTAGCTCTTGTAATAAGATGATTAAATCTCTCTTCTGTAACCTTGGGCAGGGATAGCACATATAGCAATAGCGTGTTGTTAGTGTAGATCGAAGGATTGCTGTATTCGATTGCTTCAATGACGTTGCTGTATGGTAGGATGTCGATTTCGCTAACAAGTTGGTTGACTTCTTCCTTGCTCAAGAGATTGCTGTTTACAATGCCAGCCTTAGCCATTTGGCAGGCGCGTACCAATTCATTGACGTACTCCCCCAGGATGGTGATTCAATTTTGGAAGTCCCGCTCAAGTCTTTCGATGTTTCTTTGACCAACAACGTCGTTCGTAACCGACACAATGGTATTTAGCTTCTGCAATAGTTCATTAGTTTTCTCGAAAATTGCATTATTTACCTTATATTGTTGTTGGTTGTTTTCATTGAGGGAGTTTTCGTTGTTAAGGACCTTATCCCAATCCGTGGCGTCAGGCGAGCCAGCTATCCACTTCCAGGCGGAGCCTATCCAATAAATGGATCGTTTTGACCTTTCAGGTTGCTGCCCTCTTAGCTCCTTTAAGTGTGTGCGGACTTTGTTTAATTGGAACAATAGGATTTCCGTTGTTGTCGTTGTTTCGTTGAGAATTGTTAATGTATTTTCTAGCTGATTTGCTGCCATGTCGTAACGCTCCAGGTCTATAACGTGAATTAGTTTAAAGTGTCCATCGATGATCCACCCGTACCCATCTCGTATGGTGGCTATTGGTCAGTCTATTTAAGAGGCAGATGCTATGAATTATAGTAGTGTTAGTAAATTGTGTGCTTATCCAAAAAATTTTATTTTATTATTACTATCTATTCTTATGGTGCTAGTCAATTTTAAATTAACTTATTTTCGTTTTCTTAAAGGTTATTCTATAAAGTTCATGATTTATTGAAATTTTATCGTCTTAATGTCTATTCTATAAAGTTCACGACTTATTGACATTTTATTTTCTTAATGTTCACTTTAAGAATATGCTAACTTATTGGTTATTTTTTATTCTAAAGGCCTATATTAATTTTGAGTTGCGTGGGGAATGTAAGTTAGTAAAAGCCGGTGGGTTTGTTAAGTTAAAAATGTTAGGTTTAAAATGTTAAGTTAAAAATGTTAGTTGAAAATGTTAACCCTCCGTCGGGCGCAACCGATCTGTCAGGCACAGCACGCACATTTTTTTGTCTCGCCGCTTCGTTTTTTACCGCTTATTTCGCTAGTTCTCAGTAGCTGAGTTTGTTGACGTTCTCTATTCAACAAACCACTCCAGTTTGTGTTTGCCTGTCAGAGTGTAAAGTTATAGGAATTTTGATCTGAGAAGCTCATTGCGCCCCAACTCGTAATTTTTTTAAAGTAAGTATTTTTTAAATTTCTGCATTATAATTAGCTACTGATTGTCCAAAAAGAACATATAATTATTCAGTATTTTATAATTAGTCGGAAATAACCCGATTTTTTGGTCTGGCCTGAGCGGCACATTGCGCCCAAACTCGTTATTCATATTTAAATCCTTTTTATTTGTTTTTAGATTTTTTGTAAATATGTCTCGTAGACGCTACAATTTAGATGATTCAAAAAATGTAAAACACCACTCTGTTTATCACATACAAGCATGGTGTGGGAACTGTGCTATGCACCAGACTATGAAGATACTCTTTCTGAATAGGCCTATATTCAGCACCAGAAAAAAATTATTTCACTATTATATTTTTATTTTACTTTCACTTTTATAGTTTTTTTAAATATTAAACTTTTCAGCTAATGACTTCTTAAAACTTTTTTTATTATTTTACATTTTATGTTTTACCTATAAATTTTTAACCCTTTTTTATGACTTTTGTTATAACTAATAAATTTTTGTTAAATAAATAGAATCCTATGAAAATTTTTATATTTTTTTCCTATTTAGATCTCTAACTATCATGTCTTAATTTCTCAGATGCATAAACAATAAAATTATATGTTTATTAAGCGTTTAAAACGTGTGCCTGTTAGGCACATTGCGCCCGAAGTTGAGAGCTTTTATATTGCGCCCGACGGAAGGTTAAGCTCAAAATGTTTTAGTTTCTAATAGGTTTGGGAACCCAGTAGTGAAGTGGTTAAGTTATATTAGTTGCATGCCATTAGTTCGATGCGTATTAGCTAAACTAAAAATTAGCAGAGTTGTTAGTTCACTAATAGTTTCATGCAAAATTTCGTTTTTGAGAGTAACCCTTCCCCTCTTTGTTTTTTTTTTTTGGCGCTTTTTGCGCATCTTTGTGTTGCGTTTTTGCAACTTATATTTGGCTTTTGGCGCTTTTTGCGCATCTTTTGTGTTGCGTTTTTGCAACTCATATTTGGCTTTTGGCGCTTTTGCGCACACGTGCATTTTGCCTATCTTGTTTTTGCGTTTTTACGCATATTTGTGGCAATTTTCATTTTATTTACTGCATTTTTCTGCAGTTGTATGTGTTTTGTATTTTTGCATTGGAATATAGGTATTGACTTGACTCTGGAAGGTCCGCGTTGATCCCTTTTAGTCGTAAGCGTTTATAATTGCAAACGACCTACTCATGGCACGGATGGCTTCACGCATGTAAGCAGAAGATCATGTTGGAGGAATTGAACCCCTTCGAATCAGTCATCCCACACCAGTGCGAAAAGTGGAATTGAACCACTATAACTTCAACGACTACAAGTGCAGAAACAGTTGCATTCCGGACCCCCGGATTCTAATGATCCTAAGCTTATGACTAACCTTTTGACCAATGTTATCTACACATTTTTTACATCAGTTTTGTGGAACTTTTTTCCACTTTGAGTAACAACTGTTACATTTCCATCTTCAGCGACGGCCTCTTTTTGTAAAGAGCCTTTTGCTTACTTTTTATTTGTTTGTTGGCGACGAATAACTCATCGCCGCAATTAAAATTGCGTGGTGGCGAGCGTTTGGAATTGATCCTCGCATTTCTAGTTTCCTGCTCATGTAACAACATTGCCTTAATGTTCTCATGAGTTCTATCCCTAAAGTCCCTCAAGCCTTGATAGTTAACCCTAGCTGTTCTGTTAAAGAATACATCTACCGGCTTCCTTTTTGTTGTGGAATGGACGGTATTGTTGTACCTGTCAACAACTATCGCTATCTTTCCTTTAGGGGTCATCCTAGGGAAGTCTTTAGAAATAAACCGATAAATTTCTATTAGGGTTGAGTGCAACCTCTCTACTTGACCATTGGCTTCACTCCGTTGAGTGGGCGTTTGATAGATTTCAATCCCGAGGGATCTAATATAGTTGAGAACGAGTGGGGTGAGGAATCCCCTCTTCCAACAAGTTTCATTCATTTCCATTCAGTACTTTCACAGTGATATGGCCACAAACATACAGACAGACAGACAAAAAAAATTAGAAAATGGTTGATTTGGGTTCTACTCGTTTAATAATGCTTCCCCCAATAAATTTTTTGTTGATATCTGCCATGTACAGACATCGACCTGTTACAATTTTATTATATGTAGAGATAACTTGAAAGTCGGTCAAGCCGTTTCGAAGGATTATAGCCACATAGATTCTACTACTTGTTACCTTGGTTGGCTCCTGTATTTTCCCTCCAGAAGAGAATTTGAAGTTCGGTGATCCGCTCGGGTACTCTCGCATGCCGACTCCGTTCGCCGGATTGGGGTGGGTGTTGTAGGATCACCTTGGATGTGCTTGCATGAACCGCCGTATCAATAAGAAAAAAACCTCGTACCCTCCGCGCTACTATTGCCACTGCCAACCCCCCCTACTCACTCTGCGGTTTGCCTCCAATTCGAGACCGACCTTTCCGCTTCATAATCCCTCCCTGCCATTGACAGCCTTGGCCCAAGTTAGTTGTCCCACACACTCCTCCGTCCTTACGCCCGTCTGTCTAGATGTGTCCCTCACAATCATCACCCAGTATTTCTTTAATCATCAATTCATTCCATTGATAATTCAAAATAAATATTCATAACAATAGCTATCATCTTATACAATAGTGTTATCTGTTTGTGGTAAGTCTCTACTCACTTCCACTCCTACTCTATCACCCCTATTCTGCATTTCGACTTGGATCGAAAATTTCTCCGCTTGGCATCTTTGGTATTCTGCGTTTCAATTCCGCTACGTTCAACTTCGAAACTTCCAATTCTGCTAATTCTGCCCTTCGATCGTAGCTCCGTTTTTCTACATTGGAATTTTGTTGGCGGATAAATGCTTGTTTTTAATTTTGCAAACAATTTAAGATTAATTCCAGCGATTTTTTGTTGAATTTAAGTAAAACTCGTATGTAAAAGTTGTACAACGCTCGCTATATTTTGTTTTTGTGCTCTAATGATGTTTTTTGATATGTTTGCAGGGTAATTGTTTGCGACCGTTGGCGAGTGCTAATATTTGTCCAAAAATGTAGAGAGGGGTATCAAAAGACGCGTTTCGATCCCAGTTGTAAACAATTACAAATTGGACTAGCATTCAAAACACCAAACAATATTACTAACGAAATTAAAACTAAGGTAATGGCTTTGACTTTGCCATTATATCCAAACGTGCACCACTCCACAGCACCCACTCATACTCTGTAAACTTCTTTGTCAGTTCCGGGGCGGCCAATGTCTTCCTGCAGCGAAAAGTACCACCTGCGGTCAGACTTAACACTGACATGTCTAATGTTTGCTCGGCGTATGTTGTGGCCCCACGATGCGACGCCAACCATCTGTGTACCTGTTCGACAAAGCGCACTCTCCTAGCACTAACTCTATAGAAAATACCAGCTACCTACTGACGATGTGGTAACATCCACCAACAGTGTCCTCTTGCTTTTTGTTGATAATTCGTTGTCTGCTACAATCAGTCAATTGATCTATAAAATCTCACTCAATTTATTCAATAATGCTCAAAAATATACAATTAAGTTTATAAATCATAATAAAGCTTTACTTTTATTTCAAAAGTAATAATTTGTGTAATTTACATTGCTTTGTTATGTTTCAATTTCACACATTCCAAGGAAAACAGCTGACTTCGAAAAACTTATAGCTCTTCCTCTTCTTCTTTTGATCCAAGCGTAACTCAGAATGCATATTTACGATCCAAGCGCAGCGTAGAGCGGGAACGTAATTGTAATGCAGAAAAGGGGCGTATATTTACTTGGCGAGAGCCACGAACAACCCTGCTCATGCTGATGTGCTTACTTAAGAGTATAAATATTTCTGGATTCAAGCTCATTCATGACCCCGTATTGTAGGGCAAAAAAAAAAATCTATTAATAACAATAATAAAACTATACGCGCACTGGCGATTATTCAACGTATTCCAGTTTATAGCTAAGGCCTACTATGGGCTCACCCTCATGAAAGGGTAGACTTGCGGTTGTGCGAATTGTCACTATCAATAATAATAATAGTAAGGCCACTTATCGGGCCAGGCGTATGGGTGTAATGCGCCCACGCCTTACATCGGTGCATACGAACTATGATCATGACTGCGTGGCCTCGCATTCAACTGTATGTCCGTGGTGCAACTGACAATCTTTCTGCTACAGTATTAACCTCAAGATGAGCGCTCACAAGTTGCTGGGGTTAAAGACTCCCCTACACGACTTACTCTGCTGAGATTGACAATTACACACACGCATATTCATTTGAGCAGTCTACAGCTCGGTCACAATTGCACTACAACAGTGAACTGGCAAGGCCTGAACATCAGCACTTGGCGTATTGTCAAAATAACATTAATAACATATGTAAAATTTCACAGTGCCATACTCGACCTTTCAGGAGACTTCCACTTGCGCTTACGTACTAGCTACTCAACAGGGACTTCAATCTATTCACGCATTTGGATTTTGTTTAAGTGACCAGCGCAACTGAGACTACTCTACTCAGCGCCGCTCATAAATACTCAGTCCTACCAGTGTGTGATCCTAAGGCGCCCTCGGATGTAAACTAGTAACAGACTGGTTGTAGTGTGTCCAATATGAATACATATCTACATACAAAATACGCAGCACGAGCGCCGTCTAAGTTACTTGGTCGCAAACGTAAACAAACTGCAACTAAGTAATTGCTGACGCTATGTATTTCTCTGCTGCGACACTTTCCCACGACCAAAGCGTTGAAGTAGCTTAGCGCTATACACATATGTAAATACGTGCATATGTGTGAGCGTGCGTTGGGCTTCATGCCTTATGTTAGGCTTAGCTATGTAAGAGTTAGAGTAAATATGTATAATAAAATGTTTAGATTAATTTACTATAAATAAGCCTGAATTTTATAATAAAGAGAACATTCTTTATTCGGCATTGAGCCACGAAACATTTTCTTTCAATTAGTAACTTCCTCCTTTTACATGGCGATCCTGCCGATAACCTTAAGCTGCCGAAACTAAATTGGCAGTCTCCTTCCAACATCCTTGTCTGCTGCTTGAAATATAGGCAGACCTCCTTTTTTTTTAAAAAAAAACCTTTATCAATGGCTGCTGACCAAAGGCAGACCAAGGAATAATAACTAAAATAAAACAGCAACAAAAACCTTTGCCAATGGCTGCTGACCAAAGGCAGACCATGGAATAATAAATAAAATAAAAACAACAACAGGGTCCGCCGAGCAACAATTGTCCAAGGCGTTATAGAAAACAAGGCGGCGGTGGTAACACTGATGAACAGGGATGTTGGTCATGAAATGCAAACAACTGGCCAAGCGCATAAGGGCGGCATAAAAAAAGTGGAATATAAATAAATCCCAAGGAGCAGCACCTCAGCAACATCTCAAAGGGCGGCATAAAAAAAAAGTGGAATATAAATAAATCCCAAGGAGCAGCACCTCAGCAACATCTCAAAGGGGCGGCATACAGATACCAAGGACCAAGCAGATAGTTTAAGTATTCACTTTAAATGTATTTTCAAAAGCATATAGCAACCTAACGGCTGCTGCCACTACGGGCAAAAAGTAAAATTTTTGCTATTAAAGATAAGATTTTTTTTTCTATCTCTTAATTGTTTCTTCTTTCTCAATGAACGAGGATATTATAAGTCAGGCAGAATTTGACGCGATATTCTTGCGTTACAGCAAATTAATAGAAGAAGAAGAAAGTAAGGTAGAGTTAGAAATAAAACCGCAAGAGGTAGCTAAAACAGAAAAAAAAGAAGTAGTAGAAATAATTAAACAGGGCCCTAAGGCAATTACAATAGAAGAATATAGGAATAGAATTAAGCCCCCAAGAATAGAGGAACCAGTAATCCCAAAGGTAACTATAGGCAAAAGGAAGAGAGGGGGAAAAAGATTTAACGTTAGGAAAGCAGTAGCCATTCTATACCAAAAAATTAATTTGACCACAGATACGGAGACAAGAATCCGTTTAAAAAACGAAATTAGGCAAATTCTTAACAGTGCTTAAAGAATTTTTTTTTTTTCTTTTTTTTGGGAATTTAATAATAAGATCTTTTTATGGAGAACGCTTTACCAGATAACCTTGATTACGAGGCTATCAACAGTATCGTTGATAACTTGGAATCAGAAAGCACGCAAAAGGCAATTCGAAAATTAAGGAAGATAGAAGCTTATAAGCAGGCAGAAAAAGATATAGTTTGGCTTAGGAAATGGTGGGAACTAATTGGAATGCCTGAGGAACCCACAATCCAAAACGTATTAGAACCATTCTTGACCCTTGCTGAGGAAACGTATAGGTTCGAGGTCAAATTTATGGGACGAACAGACTAACATTAGAATAAGATATGCAGTTGTAAGAAAAGAAAGAAAGCATTAAATAAGGAAAGAAACAAAAGAAAATTGTTGTTTTCATTTGTGGTATTTTTTTTTTTTCTTTTTCTCAATGGGAGGCCAGGAATCGAAACTGGAAGAGCCTAATGCGAATGTGATCAATTCCATTCAAGTAGTTGACCACACTGAAGCATTAGAATTTATTAAAATCTTGCTAATAATATTAACAATTTCAACTTGTTTGAATTTATTCCTGAAATTGTACTCTGCTCACAACAAATTTTTAAAGAAAAAATACTTGAGCCGAGCAGATGGTCTAGATAAGGTCTAAACCAGAGAAAACTATATATGTATATATCCCAATGGACAAATGGGAAACCATTCTGAATACCCTCGTAGAAGAGAAGACTTTGGCGGAAAAGTCTTATAAGTGTCTTAATAAAAGTATATACATACAAAGGGTGACTATTTTAAAACACCTCACAATAATATTAGAATCATTGAACAATATAGGAAAAACCACACAAAAGGTGCATAGCAAGTTAACAGCTAACCACAAGCTAGAGGCACTACAAATTTTTTCCAATGTCAGGGACAAATTAGTATCCCTATTGAGTAGATACAACGTTGAAACAACAGTCCCAACGTCATATGAAGGGGAAATAGAAATAAATTTTGCAACCCTATTGCCTGAAGCTCAACCACAAACAGAAAGCATCAAGATGCCAATGACAAACATAGAATTTATTAAAACCGCATCATCGATCTTACCAGATTTCGATGGCAAATCAGAGAATCTATCCAGTTTTCTGGATGCCCTTGACATCCTGGAACAAATCAAGGATAGTCACGAGGCTATCGCTGTATCTATGATTAAGACTAAACTCAAAGGAACAGCTAGAAACATTATAAGTACTGAATCTACCATTCAGGAAATAAAACAAAGATTAAAGTCAAAAGTTAAGGGTGAATCAGTCGAAGTTTTGTCGGCAAAGCTCCTGAACATCCAACAACGCAGTAAAACTGCAAATCAATACACTTCTGAGATTGAAAAGCTAACAAAATCATTGGAGGGAGCATACATATCTGATGGACTAACACCTGAGTTAGCAACCAAGTATGCTACGCAGTCAGCTGTAAAAGCTATGTGTAAAAACTGCTCCAATGATAAAGTAAAAACTATAATGCAGGCTGGAACGTTCACCACAATGAACGAAGCCATATCAAAATTCACTAACAGTTGCACAGAAGTAACTGGAAATCCAAATTCGCTGTTGCATATTCGCCAACAAAATCATTTCCGAGGTAACTTCCGCAGGAATTACCAAAACAATAGTTACAGAGGAAATCAAAGGCGTACATTTAACAATTACGGCAATAATAATAATAACAATAATAACCGATCAAATAACCAAAGATACGGTCGAAGTTTCGGATCGCGTGGAAATGATCGCACTAATACTAGGAATGTCCGAACTGCTACGCAGCAGGAAAACCAACAAACTCCACCTCAATAAATAAAAAATTATATGTTTTCAATTTACACCTAAATAGCTACATATCTTCCAAAACAACTCTAAATGATTCTATTTCAACTCTCCTAATCGATACAGGAGCGGATATCTCAATTATAAAAAAGGGTCAAATTGACGATCATGTCACTATTAACAATTCACAAAAAACAGACTTAAAAGGAATTGGCCAGGGCATAACAAGCACTATTGGCACGGTTAAAACAGATTTAAAAGATGATTATCTATTGATTAAACACAAGTTTCATATAGTAGAAGACAATTTTCCAATTCCATGTGATGGAATACTGGGTTTAGATTTTATCAAAAAATATAATTGCATTTTAGATTACAACAAAGACGGAGACACTCTAATACTAAGACCGTATGATTACCCAGAAAACATAATAATTCAGATGAGTAGCAACTCAACAATTAATAGTATTTCAATACCAGCAAGATCAGAAGTAGTAAGACAAATTAAAGTTAAAAATAATCAATATTCAGAATTACTAATTCCACAACAAGAATTGGCTGAAGGTATATTTATTGCAAATACCTTAGCAGATTCACACCAAACATTTATTAGAATTATAAATACAACAGATAAAAATGCAACATTCCATGAATTTAATATAAAGACAGAAAATTTGAATGATTATACAATAATTAAAAATAATAAAATAGAAAATGAGTCCAACAATAAAGAAAAATTAGAAAGACTAAATAAAAACTTTCCACAATTTGCAAATAAATCACTTAATGAATTATGCACAGAGTTCATTGATATTTTTTCATTAGAATCGGAACCAATTACCACTAACAACTTTTACAAACAAAAACTTCATATGAAAGATAATAATCCAGTTTATGTTACAAACTATAGAATACCAGAAGCTCATAAGAGTGAAATCAATAAACAAGTAAATAAATTAATTAACGATGATATAATAGAACCCTCAATCTCTGAATTTAACAGTCCAATTCTATTAGTACCCAAAAAATCACTCCCAAACAAAGAAGAAAAAAGATGGAGAATGGTTGTAGATTACAGACAAGTTAATAAAAAATTAACCGCAGATAAATTTCCGTTGCCGAGAATTGATGACATACTAGATCAACTAGGGAGAGCTAAATATTTTTCATGCTTAGACTTAATGTCAGGCTTTCATCAAATAGAACTTAGCCCAGAATCGAGAGATATCACGTCATTTACGGCCGACAATGGCACGTACCGCTTTAAAAGATTACCGTATGGTCTTAAGGTAGCACCAAACTCATTTCAGAGAATGATGACATTAGCATTCTCAGGCTTAAAACCTTCACAAGCATTCCTATACATGGACGATTTAGTCGTACTAGGATGCTCCGAAAAGCATATGATCAAAAATTTACGAGACGTTTTCGCAACTTGTAGAAAATATAATTTAAAATTACATCCAGATAAATGCATATTCTTCAACCAAGAAGTAACTTATCTTGGTCATAAATGCACAAGCAAAGGCATTTTGCCAGACCCCAGTAAATTTGAAACTATTAAAAATTATCCAACCCCTAAAAATGCGGATGAGGCGAAACGATTCGTCGCATTTTGCAATTATTACAGAAGATTCATCCCAAACTTTGCAGAATATTCTAGGATAATAACAAGGCTTTGCAAGAAAAATGTGGTTTTCAACTGGACGGAGGATTGTAAAAAATCCTTTGACTATTTGAGGGCTGCGTTAATAAGCCCTAATATCTTACAATACCCAGATTTCAATAAACAATTTTGTATAACAACTGACGCCAGTGGTTATGCTTGCGGAGCAGTACTAAGCCAAGAGTATGAAGGAAAACAATTGCCAATTGCATATGCATCAAGATCATTTACAAAAGGAGAAACGAATAAGGCAACCATTGAGAAAGAATTGGCGGCCATTCGTTGGGCCATAACATATTTTAGACCATACGTTTATGGTAGAAAATTTTTAGTCAAAACAGACCATAGACCTTTAACATTCTTATTTTCAATGAAAAACCCCTCATCAAAATTAACTAGAATCAGACTAGATTTGGAAGAATATGACTTCGAGGTGGAGTATATAGCAGGAAAACAAAATTATGTAGCAGACGCACTGTCACGCATAGATATTAAAGATCTTAAAGAAATTTCAGTAGAAGCGTGTAAAATATTAAAAGTTACGACTAGATCGGAAACTAATAAAAATTATAATGATAATACAAATTCCAGTAGTAAAAATGAAGAAATAAAATGTCACAAAGAGAACCCAATAATTTATGAAGCTCTGAATAAATGTGAAGTAAAGAGACTAGTCCAGCTCGTTTTCGATCCTCCGAAATTATGTTTCAAAAAAGGAAAGAAAATTTGTAGTGAAATTAATATTAAAAACCTTATTGTTGAGGCGAAGATTGACTTAGGTCAATTCTTTGCCAGGCTTATGAAGGAAGCCGGCAATTTGGAAATTGTAAAAATACAGTTGTCCCTAGGAGACAAATTGTTTAAGCAAAATTATACCCGGGTAGACACATTTAAAGAAATTGGTACCAAAGTTCTCAAAAATTTAACAATTGCATTGACTCCGGAGGTTATGCATGTGACAGAAAAAGAAACTATTGAAAAGATTCTTCAAAAGTATCACGACGATCCTGTTTTTGGTGGCCACCCAGGAATAAATCGTACGTTAAATAAAATAAGACAAAAGTATTACTGGAATAATATGAAAAATGACATCAGAAAATATGTTAAAAATTGCAATCACTGCAGCAAAAATAAAACTAACAAACATATAAAAGAACGAATGACTATAACGGAGACGCCACCAAAGGCTTTCGATATAGTACAGATAGACACAATAGGGCCATTACCAAAATCGATAAATGGAAATGAATATGCGGTTACTATCATATGTGACCTAACCAAATACTTGGTTACAGTACCCGTCCAAAGCAAACATGCTGTAGCAGTTGCTAAGGCTGTATTTGAGCATTTCATTCTGATTTATGGTTGTATGAAAACAATTATAACGGATATGGGAACCGAATACAAAAATAGTTTGTTTGAGGAATTGTGCAAACTCTTAAAAATAGAGCATAAAACATCAACACCCTACCATCATCAAACTTTAGGTACTGTTGAACGTAGTCATAGAACATTCAATGAATATGTGCGTTCTTACATATCCATTGACAAAGACGATTGGGATGAATACCTTAAATATTTTTCGTATTGTTACAATACAACACCTTCAACAGTTCATGGCTATTGTCCTTTTGAACTAGTTTTTGGAAAGACTCCTCTGACTTACGAATTTTTAAAAGAAAATATAATTAGCCCAGTATATAATCATGAGGCTTATGATAAGGAAATTAAATATAGGTTACAATTAGCACAACAAAAAGCTAGAAAGTTAGTACAAGAATCTAAGGAAAAACAAAAAATTAGTTACGATAGGAAAACACAATATAAGGAGATAAATATAGGAGATTTAGTGTTAGTAAAAAATGAAGCAGGTCATAAGTTAGACAATAGGTATAAGGGGCCCTTTAGAGTAGCAAATATTGATGAGAAAAATAACTACAGTTTAATTCCTTATAAACTAGAAAGCAAAGATAGAAATAATAAGTATATTATAAGCAATGAGAATAAGAAAATTTTAATTCATAAGAATAGACTTAAACTGTTAGAATAAATACACTGCATTTTAACTCAAATGTTTACTCATAAATTTTTATTGTACACTGACACATAAACCCATAAATTCAGAAATTTATTGTATGCAAATAAAAACTTTTTAAAATAAAATCATGTCATTAGCCTCAATGTAACTAAACATTTAAGAAAAATGTATCGCATAAATAAAGAAACATACAAACAAAAAATCAGAAATAAATAAATTAATGTATTGTCCACTTGAAAATAAGGTAAACACAACCAAAACTTTGTAACAAAAGTAAACACAGCATATATAAAAATAAAACAAAAAGTCAAAAAGTCCAACGCGCCAGAGCTATTAAATGAAATAAGATCGGTCGCTCATTAATTGTAAAAGGCGAGCTATAAAACTCAAACCTATTAAATGAAATAGAATCGTTCATATAAATATGTATATAAACGATTCTTTTTAGGAAAGGAGGTGTAGTGTGTCCAATATGAATACATATCTACATACAAAATACGCAGCACGAGCGCCGTCTAAGTTACTTGGTCGCAAACGTAAACAAACTGCAACTAAGTAATTGCTGACGCTATGTATTTCTCTGCTGCGACACTTTCCCACGACCAAAGCGTTGAAGTAGCTTAGCGCTATACACATATGTAAATACGTGCATATGTGTGAGCGTGCGTTGGGCTTCATGCCTTATGTTAGGCTTAGCTATGTAAGAGTTAGAGTAAATATGTATAATAAAATGTTTAGATTAATTTACTATAAATAAGCCTGAATTTTATAATAAAGAGAACATTCTTTATTCGGCATTGAGCCACGAAACCTTTTCTTTCAATTAGTAACTTCCTCCTTTTACATGGTGCACTTGCACGGGTATTTACTTGCCTGCACTATTGACTACTCAACACTTATCACTTCGCTTGTGCCTTACGCTCACAATTCACAGACTTATTATATCTCTAATCAACTTCCTCACCAATTACACTCATCGCTATACCTACACATACATATATTTAAACTAGCTGCTTGGGGTGCTCCTGCCCTGTCAACTTCTCTTCACGATGTATGTAACTTCAAGTGTAATCTGTCCTACGCAATGACACCGTCATGTTAAAAATGTTATTTCTCCTTTTTAAATACCTGAACTGCTGCTAGCTGCAAATGTCTCCTTCGCTGTCTTTGATCAAAAGGCCGGATATGAGAGAACGATGACTTAGCTGCGGTAGACATTTGCCTTTCGAGTGCGTTTGCAAAGCAGTTCTGCCTTACCGATTGCTTGAACGCATTACTTACCGACTTAACTTAGGGTGTCCGCACATCTTCTCTCAACATACTTGAGCTGAAACGAAGTCAATCGTTTTTTGTAGTTGTTTGTTATAAACCCCACCTGTTGTAGCGCCCAACTTTTCACAACTGTGAAACCAATGTTATAGATAGCGCTAATAATATCTATCAAAAGATTCGTTGTCATTTTTTTATGTTAAGATAAAAGAATTTCCGACAACATGAAAACAAACTTTTCACTGTTCAAATAACGGAAGATCTGTTAGCTTTAGAACACCAGTTAGTGCTGTTAAAATAACAGTCACACCTGTTGCTTTCTGAGTAACAGTAATACCTGTTGAAATAACAAAATGCGGTTAAATACAGTTTTAATTCAATTCATTTATTTATACATGGTTATAGATATAAATAAAACAAAAATTATATTGAAATTTTTAATTAATACAGTATTGTACATATAAATAGCATCATAAGTCGACTTATATATATATATAAGTTAAGGACTGAAGGTCCTGGTATACTAAAAAAATTAAAGGGCCAACTTGCCCTGGAAATGAAACACAAGAGATTAGGGTTTTACAAGTTTAATGAATTAATTCTTTCACCAAGACTTAAAGTATGATTACTAATAAGGTTAGTAGTCCACACGCAACTGCCCCTAAATTCTGCGCTGCTCCCATTTATAATGTTTAGCGCTGCTGTCTTCAAGCGCAGAGTTTTGGTGCGCCGGCTTAGAATCCCGCTTCCCACGGTTAGCATGCACCGATGTCATGTGCAGGTATTTCACAATCGTGTGAAACATATTTTGCTGACGCTATGTCTGGCTGGGTTCCTATTGCATGAGCCCACAGGTAAATACGGTGGGAAGCGACTGGCCTTGAGTTAGGGTGTTAGGTTGTAGCTAACTGCAATTATGCTGACATGGCGGCACGTGTATTGGTATAGTGTGGGAATGCAACATGTTGGGTGCCGCAGTGTGTTAACTCCTCCCCCTTTAAATATCTGCGTCCCGCAGATTAGATGGCAAGGAACGGTTCCTGGTCCTTTGACTGAGCCGATTCGCAATGTTGATTTCGGGTAAGTGAATCTTTCCTGTGATCTTCTTCCAAATACACCAAATGAGTAGCAAAAGTAAAAGCAATCCTGATCCTTCTGATAGCGCGAACCAATTTGTCTTATCCTTGAGGTATTTCAATATTTTCAAATTGTCTATCGTCATTCCGTGTACCAAATCCAAATTTAGTGCAACCGTGCGGTTCGTCACATTGGCCAAAATAGGTGGAAGTACCTGTACTCCTGACGCGGTGATGCCGGAGTATGTTTTGTTGTTGATTATAACGGTCTCGTTGTCCATCTGGAGAATATAAGAGCCGTTAAGGTTAGCAGTGGTCTTACCCGATCCTTTGGTACCAACAAAGTTGTCAAGAAAAATAGTATCCTCTTTGATTACTTCAACGGTAGATTCGTTGCTTTTCACGTAGGCACAGCTAGTTTTTCCGCCCTTTAGGAGACGTGCCAAACAACCGGTCTCCGGCAGCAAGTCCAAGGATTTCTTCTCGCACACCATTGCCGAGGATAGGTGTAAGCAATTTATTCTTATGCCATATGTCTCTCGTTTGTTTACGAGGACGGTTTTGTAAGCCAAATCTATTCGTTGACCCGCTTCCACTTTAGCTCTTGTAATAAGATGATTAAATCTCTCTTCTGTAACCTTGGGCAGGGATAGCACATATAGCAATAGCGTGTTGTTAGTGTAGATCGAAGGATTGCTGTATTCGATTGCTTCAATGACGTTGCTGTATGGTAGGATGTCGATTTCGCTAACAAGTTGGTTGACTTCTTCCTTGCTCAAGAGATTGCTGTTTACAATGCCAGCCTTAGCCATTTGGCAGGCGCGTACCAATTCATTGACGTCCTCCCCCAGGATGGTGATTCAATTTTGGAAGTCCCGCTCAAGTCTTTCGATGTTTCTTTGACCAACAACGTCGTTCGTAACCGACACAATGGTATTTAGCTTCTGCAATAGTTCATTAGTTTTCTCGAAAATTGCATTATTTACCTTATATTGTTGTTGGTTGTTTTCATTGAGGGAGTTTTCGTTGTTAAGGACCTTATCCCAATCCGTGGCGTCAGGCGAGCCAGCTATCCACTTCCAGGCGGAGCCTATCCAATAAATGGATCGTTTTGACCTTTCAGGTTGCTGCCCTCTTAGCTCCTTTAAGTGTGTGCGGACTTTGTTTAATTGGAACAATAGGATTTCCGTTGTTGTCGTTGTTTCGTTGAGAATTGTTAATGTATTTTCTAGCTGATTTGCTGCCATGTCGTAACGCTCCAGGTCTATAACGTGAATTAGTTTAAAGTGTCCATCGATGATCCACCCGTACCCATCTCGTATGGTGGCTATTGGTCAGTCTATTTAAGAGGCAGATGCTATGAATTATAGTAGTGTTAGTAAATTGTGTGCTTATCCAAAAAATTTTATTTTATTATTACTATCTATTCTTATGGTGCTAGTCAATTTTAAATTAACTTATTTTCGTTTTCTTAAAGGTTATTCTATAAAGTTCATGATTTATTGAAATTTTATCGTCTTAATGTCTATTCTATAAAGTTCACGACTTATTGACATTTTATTTTCTTAATGTTCACTTTAAGAATATGCTAACTTATTGGTTATTTTTTATTCTAAAGGCCTATATTAATTTTGAGTTGCGTGGGGAATGTAAGTTAGTAAAAGCCGGTGGGTTTGTTAAGTTAAAAATGTTAGTTGAAAATGTTAACCCTCCGTCGGGCGCAACCGATCTGTCAGGCACAGCACGCACATTTTTTTGTCTCGCCGCTTCGTTTTTTACCGCTTATTTCGCTAGTTCTCAGTAGCTGAGTTTGTTGACGTTCTCTATTCAACAAACCACTCCAGTTTGTGTTTGCCTGTCAGAGTGTAAAGTTATAGGAATTTTGATCTGAGAAGCTCATTGCGCCCCAACTCGTAATTTTTTTAAAGTAAGTATTTTTTAAATTTCTGCATTATAATTAGCTACTGATTGTCCAAAAAGAACATATAATTATTCAGTATTTTATAATTAGTCGGAAATAACCCGATTTTTTGGTCTGGCCTGAGCGGCACATTGCGCCCAAACTCGTTATTCATATTTAAATCCTTTTTATTTGTTTTTAGATTTTTTGTAAATATGTCTCGTAGACGCTACAATTTAGATGATTCAAAAAATGTAAAACACCACTCTGTTTATCACATACAAGCATGGTGTGGGAACTGTGCTATGCACCAGACTATGAAGATACTCTTTCTGAATAGGCCTATATTCAGCACCAGAAAAAAATTATTTCACTATTATATTTTTATTTTACTTTCACTTTTATAGTTTTTTTAAATATTAAACTTTTCAGCTAATGACTTCTTAAAACTTTTTTTATTATTTTACATTTTATGTTTTACCTATAAATTTTTAACCCTTTTTTATGACTTTTGTTATAACTAATAAATTTTTGTTAAATAAATAGAATCCTATGAAAATTTTTATATTTTTTTCCTATTTAGATCTCTAACTATCATGTCTTAATTTCTCAGATGCATAAACAATAAAATTATATGTTTATTAAGCGTTTAAAACGTGTGCCTGTTAGGCACATTGCGCCCGAAGTTGAGAGCTTTTATATTGCGCCCGACGGAAGGTTAAGCTCAAAATGTTTTAGTTTCTAATAGGTTTGGGAACCCAGTAGTGAAGTGGTTAAGTTATATTAGTTGCATGCCATTAGTTCGATGCGTATTAGCTAAACTAAAAATTAGCAGAGTTGTTAGTTCACTAATAGTTTCATGCAAAATTTCGTTTTTGAGAGTAACCCTTCCCCTCTTTGTTTTTTTTTTTTTGGCGCTTTTTGCGCATCTTTGTGTTGCGTTTTTGCAACTTATATTTGGCTTTTGGCGCTCTTTGCGCATCTTTTGTGTTGCGTTTTTGCAACTTATATTTGGCTTTTGGCGCTTTTTGCGCATCTTTTGTGTTGCGTTTTTGCAACTCATATTTGGCTTTTGGCGCTTTTGCGCACACGTGCATTTTGCCTATCTTGTTTTTGCGTTTTTACGCATATTTGTGGCAATTTTCATTTTATTTACTGCATTTTTCTGCAGTTGTATGTGTTTTGTATTTTTGCATTGGAATATAGGTATTGACTTGACTCTGGAAGGTCCGCGTTGATCCCTTTTAGTCGTAAGCGTTTATAATTGCAAACGACCTACTCATGGCACGGATGGCTTCACGCATGTAAGCAGAAGATCATGTTGGAGGAATTGAACCCCTTCGAATCAGTCATCCCACACCAGTGCGAAAAGTGGAATTGAACCACTATAACTTCAACGACTACAAGTGCAGAAACAGTTGCATTCCGGACCCCCGGATTCTAATGATCCTAAGCTTATGACTAACCTTTTGACCAATGTTATCTACACATTTTTTACATCAGTTTTGTGGAACTTTTTTCCACTTTGAGTAACAACTGTTACATTTCCATCTTCAGCGACGGCCTCTTTTTTGTAAAGAGCCTTTTGCTTACTTTTTATTTGTTTGTTGGCGACGAATAACTCATCGCCGCAATTAAAATTGCGTGGTGGCGAGCGTTTGGAATTGATCCTCGCATTTCTAGTTTCCTGCTCATGTAACAACATTGCCTTAATGTTCTCATGAGTTCTATCCCTAAAGTCCCTCAAGCCTTGATAGTTAACCCTAGCTGTTCTGTTAAAGAATACATCTACCGGCTTCCTTTTTGTTGTGGAATGGACGGTATTGTTGTACCTGTCAACAACTATCGCTATCTTTCCTTTAGGGGTCATCCTAGGGAAGTCTTTAGAAATAAACCGATAAATTTCTATTAGGGTTGAGTGCAACCTCTCTACTTGACCATTGGCTTCACTCCGTTGAGTGGGCGTTTGATAGATTTCAATCCCGAGGGATCTAATATAGTTGAGAACGAGTGGGGTGAGGAATCCCCTCTTCCAACAATTCATTTACTTGACGGTCGACCTCCTCTCTCATGCAAGAAGGATATGGATAGCTCTTGCTATAGATTGGATCGGAAGTTGATGTTTTGATTTCTACGCGTACGCAGGTATCTATCAATTCCTTATTATTTAGGGGTAAAGACAGATCACTAAATGTATCAACGAGTTTATTTACTTTCTCTTCTGTTTCAAGAGGAAGATCCTTGGACATCGCATAATTAACTTGTGTGGACACACGAGCTTTTAAGGGGATTTTGAATTTGTTCACCGTTAAGGTATTCGATTTTCTATCGACTATCGCGCCTATATCCCTAAGTGTGTCATCCCCTATGATTCCATCAAAGGATGTTAACCCCGGGAGCACATAGATAGTTATATCCGAGCTAACACCTACATATTTAAATATTTTTAAATAAATTTTTTCATTTACTGGTATATTTCCGCCAGCCGATTTTACAGAAAAGGGGTTGCCGACTGCGATGCTTTGTTTGGCTACCGCTTGTTTGATAAAGTTTTTGTTGGCACCTGTGTCAACAAGGAAATCTAGTTTACGGCCGCCAGGAAGAACGTACTCTATGTATGGTACGCTAGATGGCTGTCGTCCAGAAAATTTTCCTCTTCAGCGGCTTCCACATAATTGGTCATATTTTCGTTATCCGCGGTTGTCTCTAAATTGAAGAGCTTTTGTTGTTTGCTCGGAAGATTTTCGGAATTTGCGCCCTGCTTGAATGGATTCGGGCGATTCATGTAATTTACCTTGCATGAACGTACTGATTGATCTACGTCCATTTTTTCGAAAGCCGGTTGCGACGTTGAGGGCGCATCCCGTTTTGGAGCGAACTGGTGACTTCGTCTATCAGATTGGAACCTGCGTTCCTCAGGACGCCATGTTCGTTTCGGTGGAATTGGAGGTGCCTTGCTACCACCAAAGCCATGCATACGATCTGGAATTGAATTGGTTGGTATCACGACACGATTATTGGGTCGTGCCGTGTGCAATGTGAAATTGCGAAAGTTGGTATTCTGAATCTCAAGGCATGCTGAGTAAGCCTCTGGCAAAGTCTTGGGGCGTTGAATCAGGAGCATTTTGCTCAGTTCACCGTTCAACCCACGGATGAACACATACAGGGCACGGTTCCGATAAGTGTCTATCAACACCTTAACCGTTTCTTCGGAGTATGACTCCGTTTTGAGCTTATTTATAATAAGCGAAAATTGGTGATTCACGGCAGCGTAGAATTCGTCCAGCCGTGAATCCTTTTGGGAAAGTTGGTGGAGTTGATACTCCAATGTACGAATATCACGTTTATCAGCATAGTGGAGAGATAGACACTCCTTTATGGCGCTCCAGTTGGAGTCCAAAATATTGTAAGAAATTAAGGCAGCATCGGCTGCACCTCGCACCTTTTGCCGTATGTGCTGAAGGATTGCACGGTATATCGGCTTATCCCTAACCACCTTGAAATCAGCCAGTATGCTTTCCACAGAATGTATCCAGGATACATACTGCACGGGGTTGACGTCAAATGGTCGAAGCTCCTTAACAGAGTCTGGAAGACGCGAGATGTCCTTCAAGTCAGCCTCTGTCGCTGGGCTGCGTGGTACTATTTCTACTTCCTGTGTCGGAGTATAAGATGAATCACCTACGGTGAGTCGTGACCTAAGGCTGTCCAAGGAAGACACTCGCCTTTCTATATTCGTCATCTGCTCTAGGAGAGCGTTGACCGCTCCGGTCAGGTTTGTCACCGTAGATTGTAGTGAGTCCATGTTTGACCTAGTCAGCATCTGTAGGTAAAAAGAAAAAAAAATAGTTATGATACTCACAGGATCCACACGATCATTTACTGTTCACTATCTTTGACTTTCGGGGCTATTTGTCCACCACCAGCAACCTTGTTGCTTTTTATTTTTCCTTTAAGGTTTCACTTTTAGCAACCTTGTTGCTTTTCCTTTCACTTTTTGCAAGCTTCTTGCTTTTTATTTTTTCCTTTTACTTTTAGCAACCTTGTTGCTTTTCTTATTTCTTTTTCACTTCTAGCAACCTTGTTGCTTTCTTTATATTTTTAATAATTTTTTTCACTTCTAGCAACTTTGTTGCTTTCTTTATATTTTTAATAATTTTTTTCACTTCTAGCAACCTAGTTGCTTTTTAGAATTCTGCCCTTAAGGCTATTTTTCACTTCACTCTTCTTAATACTTTTTCACTTCACTACTGGTCCCTGCTCGGGCGCCAGTTAAGGACTGAAGGTCCTGGTATACTAAAAAAATTAAAGGGCCAACTTGCCCTGGAAATGAAACACAAGAGATTAGGGTTTTACAAGTTTAATGAATTAATTCTTTCACCAAGACTTAAAGTATGATTACTAATAAGGTTAGTAGTCCACCCGCAACTGCCCCTAAATTCTGCGCTGCTCCCATTTATAATGTTTAGCGCTGCTGTCTTCAAGCGCAGAGTTTTGGTGCGCCGGCTTAGAATCCCGCTTCCCACGGTTAGCATGCACCTATGTCATGTGCAGGTATTTCACAATCGTGTGAAACATATTTTGCTGACGCTATGTCTGGCTGGGTTCCTATTGCATGAGCCCACAGGTAAATACGGTGGGAAGCGACTGGCCTTGAGTTAGGGTGTTAGGTTGTAGCTAACTGCAATTATGCTGAAATGGCGGCACGTGTATTGGTATAGTGTGGGAATGCAACATGTTGGGTGCCGCAGTGTGTTAACTTATATATATGGCGCGATATACAACAGTTATATCATCAACCTCCTAGGAGATTTTAGCGCCGAGCTTCTCTTCCAATTTCTGGTGTGCCGCTTTGAAATTTTTCCTACAAATTGGCGGGACCTACGGTTTTTCGCCGACTCCGAACGGCATCTACAAAGCAGATGAATTTTTGCTGAGAAGCCTTTCATGGCAGATATACACTCGGAGAGTTTGCCAAACCACTGCCGAGGGGCGACCCCGTTTTGAAAAAACTTTTTCAAACCACTTTTTGATGTAACCTGTACCAGGGCTCGAACCCGGACATTTGGTGTGGTAGGCCGACAACACTACCTCCACACCACGGTGGCCGCCGTGTCGATTTAGGTTGTTATTTATTATAACTACGTAATTTTATATGCACAACACTGTATTTACATAAATAAAATGATGCATTAAACATTGTAAAAATGTTGAGGTAAATATTAAATTATATTGTAAAAATTATATTGTAAAAGTTATAATGTTTTTAGTCGTATGTAAGATAATCCATTAAACATTGTGTGAATATTAAGCGGAGAAGAAATAAAATTTTGTATTTCATTTAGAGCTAGTACTTTACTATTTTTTTTTAGTAAGAAAAGCTTGGTAATGTTCATCAAAACTGTGGACTTCTATTTCTGATGAAATAACATATACCTTTTTATTTAAATCGATAGCTAAGTATTCTGCTAGTCGTTAATAAAGATAAGAAATAGGAGTGGACCGCAGTGCGTTCCCTGAGGTATACCTGACCATGCGTTAACTGATATGGATGAGCTAGTGGTGCCCATTTTGACAAACAGTTTTCTTCCTCTTAGGAAACTATGGAAGAAATTTAAAATTTTTCCTTTAACTCTTCGTCAGACACATGTTTTGATAGTCACATTCGGTATACATGAGTCTGGCTGGACCCACATACAAATTATATGCATTTACGAAGAAAGATGTGATTTATATGCAAGATTTTTTAATTTAAACCCTTTAATTGTGTGTTATTCAAGTATTTATTAAATTTCTGATATTTATTTTTAAAATAAATAAAGAAAAATTAAATTATATATTCCATTCTCTAAATACATTAGGAGATATTGATAAATAATAACCACACGACTTTATTGTTCTTGCGGAATACAACAGAAGCAAACGTAGTCGATTTTTGAATGTTGTTGACAAACCGGCTCTGCACATTTCGAGCAAAAGAATCGGGTCTTCCTCCGTATCTTTTCATCTGATTCTGCACACAGTCGACAATATTTCTTTCTAGCTAATGTGTCTGCGCGCTTTTTGTAGGATTTACGAGAGGTTTCTAAAAAAGGAAGACAAAATTGGAAAAGAAACAAGTTTCAGTCAAAATTATAAAAATTTGTACAAAGTTAGAAATACTCACGTTTATTGGTTTTCCTAAGAAGGCCTCTTTAGCTGTCCGAGTGCTGAATTGCTTAGAGATATGAATGTTGTTCATTCTTTCTTCAACGTTTGGTAGAACCAATGAACTAGCTAATGTCCATAGGAAGTTACGTCTAGCGTCATTTTTTTGGGTATTCTCAACTTCTTTGAAAATGCAGTAAGATGCCAGTCCCATAACATCCAGCATATTACAAAAAAAGGCAAATGTCTAACGTTTTGTTGAACGTTTCGTAGTAAAATGCGTTACCATCTGGTCCATACAATCGACACCAACTTTATTTTTATTATAAAACAATATTGCTTCAGGTTTTTTTGCTTCACCAAAACACTCTTTTGTGTAGTGTACGGTGGAAATCAAATTGACTACCTTGTTCTTTTTCGGCACATAACTGCAAATTGATACCAAATTATCGTGGAATCCGAAACAAGATGAAAGAATGGGACGAGCAGGACTTTTTTTCAATTCGCTGGGAATACATCTCTTATTGGCTCGAATAGTTCCAACGAAAGCCATACCAATTTTGGCCAGACGCTTTGCACCTTCCAAGGTTGTAAAAAAATTATCTGCAACAACTGTGCGCCCGGTGTTAGTATACGCTTTAGCAAGTTGTAACAGTACATTTTCACCCTGATTTACTTCTCTTTCCTCGCCTTCATTTCGTCCTGTATACAATTTTCCTTGTAACGGGTATTTAGTTTTGGAATCACATGCCCACCACACTTTGATGCCATATTTCGCTGGCTTTGAAGGTATGTACTGAGTGAATTTGGTTTTTCCTCGATATGGAAATAACTGCTCATCAACTACAATTGTCTCATGAGGTTCGTAGTTATTTGCCAGATTTTGGTTCAGAAAATTAAAAATATCACGAATTGGCGCCGCTTTGTCGAACTTTTGACGATGTTCACGAGTACGACTGTCGTCAAACCGAACATAACGAGCCAGGGCAACGAAGCGATGGTAAGACATGGCAGCTCTAAAGATAGGTAGGTTATCCGTACGCCACAAAACATCTGCTTTTTGCATATTATTGTGTGTAACACCAGCTGCAAAAAGAATTCCCAAGAAGGCATCCAATTCAGCTTCAGTCATATCTTTCCAAGTTTTTTGTTGCTTGTCAGGGTTGGCCGTATTCCATTTCTCAGTTGTTTCTTTAGCGTAACGATTCGTTTCTTTTATAATAATAAAAGAAATGTTTTGAGTAAAAAATTTTTTGAATAGCTCGATCGCAATGGAATTATTTTCTTTTGGTCCTCCACGAAATCGCATGATGTTGTGTACTCGAATACGACCTGCGCTTGGTGCATTTTTGCTCCATCTTGTGCCATCTTTACCATACAAGAAGTCATTGCGATTTTGTCCTTCCATTGCTTCTTCGAACTCATCATCGCCATCATCATCGTCGTCATCATCATCAAAGGATAATTCGTTTGGTTGGATTATTGGGTCGTTCTCGATGTCTGAAGCTTCATTGTCAGGAATGCAATCCAAATCCTCGATGTCATCGTAATCCTCACCTAGGTTTATCGGTTGAAGGTTATCTCCAAGTTCTTCAGCAGCCCTTTCACGTTCCAAATCGTTAGCTAAAGCAGCTGCTATTCGTTCATAAAATTCACTGTCAAAGTTTCTTCTATGCGGTCGAGTGTTATAAATCAAATCAATTTCGTCACTCATATTTATTTTTATCAAAATAGCACACCAAAAATAACGCGTAGTAAAGAATTATACTTTAGCACTCACTTCCTGAACATTCAACATCTATTTATCCACTGTCATCAAAGTAAAATTCAAAAATATGAGCTAAAAAGAAAATCAAAATTCAAAAATTTTAACTAAAAAGAATATCAACTCTTGCCATGACATTGAAAAATTAAAAAAAGAAATTAATTGCAAAAGCAAAGGTTGCTTTGACATTCAAAAATTTGAAAAAAATGCATTGTGCACGGTTTCATTCAAAAAATTACATAGAAATGTGTGTGGGTCCAGCCAGACCTATGTGTTACGAATGTGAGGTATCATTCAAAATATCTATATAACTATATATATATATATCAGATATCAACATGATTTCTTTACAGATCGACGTATGATTAAATTTTAGGAGGGTACTGAAAATTTCAAACCTCTGGCTTAACCCAAAGTGGTCTTTTTTGGAGATTAAAAATGGAAAAGGTCTGGCTGGACTCATGTGTAAGACGAAGGGTTAAACCGAATGCCCAGAGCTTTTTAACCAAAATTGCATGATCAACCTTATCAAAGGCTTTCGAAAAGTCGAGAGCATTTATGATTTTCTTTGTTATTAGCATTAGGTTAGTGCAAGTCGACTTTTGTGGCATGAAGCCGTGTTGGAATCTCGAAATTACAGAATTTACCTGATCCATTGGTCTTTTTGGAGTACGAAATCGAATAGCTTTGAAATAGTGCTTTGCTTTGCAATAGGTCTGTAATTGCAAACGTTATTGCGATTACCTGACTTGAATATAGGGACAATTGAAGCATCATCGCGAATAACGTTCTAAGTCACAAAATCAATATTCCTCCGTACTCATTATTTCCCTGACTGATTATTTTTAGGTTCAGTTAAAGAGCTAAGGAAGGTATAATTTAGGCAAATTTAGTGCTTGGCCAATGTGAGAGAGCTATTTAAAAGGCAATATGCAAAAAAACCGGTTGTGAAAAAAGTGTTACTTAGAACGTTATTCGCGATGATGCTTCAATTGAACCAATCTTCCAGCAATCAAGAAAGGTTGAATTATCTATACACATATTAAAAATATTTGCTATGAGAGTTGCTACAAACGCTGAATGCAGCTTGAAAAATATTGGGGCAAAACCTTCATGATCAACACAAGTGCTTTTGTCGAGGCTAGAAATCGCAAGCTCGACTTCACCCGAAGAAATCGTTAAACTAGCGATATTGCCTGAAGGCAAATGTGCAATTGTATGATTGCTAACAGCGTCATACTTATGATACACTCTCTGAAAGTAATTTGCAAACAGATTGCAAGCATCGGCAGAACTTTCAGACACTGTATTTTCATAGGAGAAGCTAGTTGGATATCCATTCGTTTTTCGTTTTGAATTGATATATTGCCAAAATCTTTTAGGCTTGGATCGTAACATAGATACAATTTTTGATAAATGCTGCTTGTATAAAAATAAATGAAGATTGTCAAACTCCTTCCTTAACCGAGCGAAATTCTTGATAATCGGTAATTTGTTGCGATTTTCTATATCTTTTATACGCTTTTGTTCGTGCGTTGTTTAATCTGCATAATCTCGCATTAAACCAAGGTGGTTTACTGCGAACAGCCAGTTTCCTGAGCGAAATGCAACTAGAAATTATATCTAATAATTTACTACACAACGTGGTATAGGAAGTTACAGAATCACTCTGAGTGCTCAAGAATGACCAATCTGTTTGTTGAATACATGTATTAACCTCATCATCATTGTAGTTGTAATAGTCACGCAAATAGGTAACTTTTTTTACCAGTTTCTGATAAATATAAAATTTAAAATCGATTACAAGAGCGCTATGATGTACTGTTTTAATCGAAATAGGAAGTAAACATTCCTCACAAGATGCATTCAATTCTGCAGAGGTAAATACTAAGTCTAATATTCTGTTTGAATTATTCAAAACATGGTTAATTTGATTAAGTCCATGCGATAATAGTGAACTAATAACTAATAAATCAATGTCAGACTTTAAGTTTGATGGAAGAATAATATTATTTTCGAATATCCATTCTATATTGCTTAGGTTAAAATCGCCAAGATAAATAATTTTATCCGCATGATTAGCGGTATTAGATAAAAATTCTAAGTTGCGCAAATGTTTTTCATAAACCTTAATATTACTATTTGGCGGGATATAAGATACCTGTATAAACATGTTATCTTCACACAGATTTGCTCTATTTGAATATAGCTTAAATCTGAAGTTACTGAACTACTGCAGAGATCTGCTCGTACTGCAATTAGTACTCCACCGCCTCTGTCAAAACCTGATGATACCGGACAGCGATCCAATCGGTATACGTGGTAAAAGTCATCGAAAAACTCTGACGAACATAAATTATCATTGAGCCAAGTCTCAGTGATGGCTATAATATAATATTCATGTAGTGATAATGCACGATAAATATCCGCGGATTTTGTGCGCATACCACTAACATTTTGATAATAAATTTTTAAATTAGCCTTATCACACTGTGGTTGCGATATTGGTGCATCACTCGTTAGTGGGCACTTCTTTGTTTTTGTGAAAAAAACGAAAGGGACGTACTCTGATGCCTGCTGGCCAAAGCACTGGATTTAAGAGCTTTTTATAAAGCGATGGTGGGATGCCTAATTTAAAATGAACTCTTTTAGGAGATGTCAGCAGCATGAACTGTTTGTTTAAATGAAGATATATGTACCCATTTCATACGTACAGCAACATCTAATTCTCCTCCCCCATTCGTTCCAACAACGATAGTTTGATTTTTCGTGTTACCTATAGTATGTAACTTGGGTGCAGGCTCAGTCGCAGAAACAGGTTTGCTAACATTAGCGGCAGCAACAGCAGAGTAAGAGAGAGGGGAATCATCTATTTCAATAACATCATTGTCATTGTGCATACCAATGTTTGCGTTAACATCTGTCGACCGCGTAGTCTCATTCTCTACTGCATTCAGAGAGTGTGAGTCTGAACCAAAGATGACTTGATACGAAACTCTCTCCCGCTCTCTCATTTCGGTCCTCGATTATGCAGTGTTGCCTACTTTTTCATGTGTGCGCTAGTTGGCAATACTACACAATCGAGGACCATCTGACATTAGATACATAAACAATGAGGAGCCAGAAAGCAAAAAACGCACCAAATTTGGGAAAATCAAACAAGTGAACATTTCGATAAACTTAAAATATCGCACGATTGAGAAAAAATAATAAAAGTATGAAATAATACAGTCTAAAAAAATATATGTAGAAAATGATATTTTTTTACGCATTTGAGTGGTTTACAGGTATAAAAAAAAGGTTACAAGATACAAACAATACGCCTTTTCTTTTTGTATTATTTTCAAATATTTATTTTAATTATAATTATTTTTATTTGAAATCATATTATTTCCATTACCATGTCCTATTTCATTACGAAATGTACGTCATTAAGGATTTTACCTTATTTTAAGAAATCTTGGAAATTTTAACATTATATTATGAATTATTTCTTATTTCATATATTTTATTTTAAGTATATCTTGTCTCATTTTATACGTTCCGAGCAAGAAAAATGCAAAAAATAATTCGATAGCACCTTTTTGCACACCTCTTGGTCTGTGGGAGTTGCAAAATTCCTAAGAAGCTTCTGCAAAAGGGCCCATATTTTGTTTTCACCATACTGGCATCATTGGAAAATGTTATAAAAAATGACCACTTTTTGAGCGCTCTCAGAGAGCGCGAAGTTTCGTATCTAGTCATCTTTGGTCTGAACTCTTACTTCTGGTTTGAGCACCGTCGTTACTTACGGCAGCAGCATTGAGTGCAGGCATGTCATTGTTGTTATCCAAGTTTGTGCTCTTAGAATTAGTGATTGGTGAGCGCGATGATGACAACGGATTTTTGTTCTTAGATTTCTGTAGGTCAGTGCCCTTTATTTTGGATCTAGTTTTGACCATATCAGTGGACTCATTATTGTCAACCACTGTTGAACTATCTGCGTAGGCAGAATTTGGTGCAAAAAATTATTGCAGAAAACTATTAAGAGAGTTTATATTCTTTAACACCTCAGTTATATTCTGTTCACTCAATTTTGATAAGCGACAATTACAATTATAAATTTAATGTTTTTATTGCTATTTACAAGATTTGCACTTTTAGAGCTCAACTTTGCACATTAAATGTGGATTTTGGAGCGACAAATACCACAATTTACGTGTTCTTCAATTAAGCACTTTGTACTACACTTAATGCAACTTAACATTATGATATTGACTCGTCACGGAGCGATTAAAAAAACACGTCTGCACACGCCGACGTATGGAATAATATCGCCAATAATTAAAGGAAAAAGATGTAAAAATATTTTCGCCTCTGATGCTGTCATCCTAATATTTCCTTTCTTCAAATTAATTAAAGTTAAGGGACAAGGAATTTTAACTTCTAACCCATAAGGGAATACCCTAATTCGCATGTTTAAAACATCTAAAGAAAAGTATTTCTTTTCTAAAAAATATAAAATGCTTTTGCTGAGTTCGTAACGACATACCCCTTCAAAAATGTCATGCATTATATCTGCAGAGTAATTAGAAGTGACATGAAAAGTTTTGAGATCAATAAATATAGAGTCAGAAATTCCGGTTTCCTTTGTATCATTCGTTTCTAACTCAGACTTATAATTCTCTTCATTTCTTAAATATGATATGTATTCTTTTGGATATTTTTGCATATCTTCTTTTGTTCTGCTACATAAACGGCAGTATTTGCCCTAATATTAATCCTAGAACAAAATATACATGAAAAGTACTTCCATTGCTATTAATTTTAATTCCCTCCTCTTCTAATAGCCTTATTTCTTTCTTAAGAGCATACAACGGTTTGTTACTCCGTAGGCTTTAATCAAAGCCGATTTCAAAAGGCTTGCCACAAATATAAAATTTAGATTTGAAACTAAATGATCAGGAAATGTCGGAAAAGATAAATATATTCTACTTATGGAATCTTGACAACTACGGCTGCCTAACGGGTTGTTTATTTCAAAGTCCTCTGCATATACAAAATATGGTATTGTTATTTTGTCGTTACCTATTATTTCTTTTTTGTTCTTATACAATGAACCGTTAACAAAGTTTGAATAGTTTTTACTTTCTTCTAAAACTTCTATGTCTTTTAATGTATCCGGGAGTAGTGCGTCAACTTCAAATATTTTTCTTATATAAAATCTTAACTTAAATACATGTGCTTCTGATTTAAGCTCTTTTACAACTGTAGTACCAGACAAATTTTTCTCTGCTATTTCATTGTTCACAGTATATGCGTAAAATTCTTTAAATATGTATATCATTTTGAGTTAAATATTGTGTACTTGTATGTTCAGTTTGTACATTTTTGAAATGGTTTGAGAGGATATTTAGAATTTCTGTAATCTGTGTAGGATTTGAAAAACACGATGCTACATTTGATACAATTATTTGACAAAAAGTTGTTATTTTGGATTGAATATACAAAGCGTCCTTAAGTGAGAAATTTTCTTTTGCATATAACTCTGATGTTAAATTTAAAGCAGATTTCTGAATTTCTTTTGAAAAGTTAAAGTTTAAACTAACATTGTTAAATTTCTGTTTAGGGTTATCTACTGATTCGGAAACGTTAGACACAAATTCCACGGAAGTTTTTAAATCGTTTTTAAGTTCAGTAGAACAGTTCAAGTTTGCATCCTTCTCATGGTGTAAATTTAAGTGCTTCGAAAATGAGTATTTGCTTGAGAAATGTTGAAAACAGTTCCTTTGACAACATTTAAAAATTCCATAGTTTTTTAGTTTGTGTGAATCTTTAAAATGCTTCACGATTTTTTTTTACGCTTTCCAACGTTTTTTTACAAATGAAACATATAAACATTTTCAATTTAATTATTGATTATCATTTAATAAGGTGCTTAAGTGAGAAACTAGATCAGATATTTTAGATGAATTTTCAAAGTTCGAAGTTCTGATTTTAAAAAAAAAAAATTTCTATGAAGTTCCACACTACTTTGCAATATAAAGGGTATTGAAAATTAAAAACATAAAACATTTTAAAGCACATATCCAAAGCACATTTCCATTATATTTATATTTCGCCGTGGGAGTGATTAGGGCATTAAGCAATAGTGCTATAATGCAGTTTTTTGAATCTAGATTTAAGTAAAAAATTAATAGCATTAATGTTAAGGTTTATTGTACAAAAAAATTTCTAACTTTGGTCTATTGTTTTGTAGTCGAGCTTAGCAAAGAGTTCCCTAGAGGCTTTGTCCTTTATTTTTCCGTTTAGAATTTCAAACATGATTTGAAAATCGCATTCAATCTAAAATTATATAACATAAAATTAGATGAAACAATATGTTTGAACTTATATAAAAAAGTATAGAATAACTCTGGCATTCTGTCAGTTCCCGAGTAAGGAATTCACCACTCCATGACTCCATAAAAATAATATGAGACAGCGCGGTGAATTATATACCCGCCAGCGGATTGCAAGACAGTTTTAAAATATTTACCAGCTTCGGCCCTAGGGCGGCATTCTTATAGAGTGGCCACTCGGAAACCAAATCTGCAATATCCAAGTTGATTATGGTTTTTATTCTTGCTGTATGGGTTCGCCTCCACTTTTCCTCTACTTCTTTTAGCGACGAGTCATTGTACTTGAGACAGGTTTTCATAATTTGCAGAATATTGTCATCAACTTCATCGCCTGAACTGTCGCTGTCTTCAGAGAAAGACTCAGTACCGACCATGGTGCTAGGAGAACTTGTAAGTGATAATCTACGCTTCTTACGGACATTGAGATAGCGGTGGTAAAGTTTTCCCGACGGTTTTTTACCACGACGACAAAAGTATGTAGCCTGTTAAGCAATACAGAGGTTGTGTGTTATTTTAAAGTTACAAATTTCAGCCATAGTGTTATTGAAGGCTGAATCCACAAGAAAACGTTGAGGAAATATTAGCTTGATGGACATTGTACAGAGAAAATTCTGTGAGAAATTAACGTACAAACATTCAAGTTTGACTAACTCAAATTGGCTTACAGGCAATCTGTCAAATACTCCATGTCTTTAATCAATTAAACCGGCAAGGCAATTGTCTATTATGCAGTTCACAATATCTTGCTGATGCTTTGGCGCTAATGTTTTGTTGTTGTCGTAGTACTATAAAGCATCTTGACCAGCTGGTGTTTTTGACAAAATGGGCCTCGAATCCTTACAAAGGTATAAGCATAACGTTAGGGTGGTCAAATTTTTTTTTTTAATTTTCATAAAATACTTGCAACATTGAAAATAATACCTGGAAATTAAGAGAGCTATTGCGGAAAATCGGAGACTCCAGGTTACCATCCAATGAGTTCTAAAAAGAAATTTGCAAAATGTTTTATATCACTTATGGAGAAAGAATGCTTACCAAAAATCAAAACGGTAATGCTAAAATACGTCCAAAAATTGTCGGGAGAGGTATCAGAAGACGCGTAAAATTTTTCTGTAGTTTTAATAAGATAGTTCTAAACACAAATATAGGGTGTCTCGAAAGATTCGAAAGTGTGTTCTGCGCAGAAACTTGAATAGACTACAAAATTGCGTAACAAATATTTTCATATATACATACTTACGTTCTTTAGAGAGCGCAGTTTGGACCGAAACTTGGCTTTGACTCCTAAATCCTTCACTTCAGGAAAAATGTTTTCTAAGTCGGATTCGGTTAAGAGTCCTATTTCTTCCCTTCCAATGCCCGCTTCTGTGTGAAAGTAAAAATATGTGTACACACTTAAAAATTCAAAATTGAAGTATTTTATTTGTGAAATAACTTGCCTTGAAGAATAGAGAACACACTCTCCAGCCCCATCCAAGAGATCTTATCGTTCTTCCATTTCTAAAAAATTAAGAAGATTTAATTTTTAAACTATTTGACGTTGCACTTGGTGGTTTATTTTAAACTTGTTTTGTTGTTGTCGTAGTACTATAAAGCATCTTGACCAGCTGGTGTTTTTGACAAAATGGGCCTCGAATCCTTACAAAGGTATAAGCATAACGTTAGGGTGGTCAAATTTTTTTTTTTAATTTTCATAAAATACTTGCAACATTGAAAATAATACCTGGAAATTAAGAGAGCTATTGCGGAAAATCGGAGACTCCAGGTTACCATCCAATGAGTTCTAAAAAGAAATTTGCAAAATGTTTTAAATCACTTATGGAGAAAGAATGCTTACCAAAAATCAAAACGGTAATGCTAAAATACGTCCAAAAATTGTCGGGAGAGGTATCAGAAGACGCGTAAAATTTTTCTGTAGTTTTAATAAGATAGTTCTAAACACAAATATAGGGTGTCTCGAAAGATTCGAAAGTGTGTTCTGCGCAGAAACTTGAATAGACTACAAAATTGCGTAACAAATATTTTCATATATACATACTTACGTTCTTTAGAGAGCGCAGTTTGGACCGAAACTTGGCTTTGACTCCTAAATCCTTCACTTCAGGAAAAATGTTTTCTAAGTCCGATTCGGTTAAGAGTCCTATTTCTTCCCTTCCAATGCCCGCTTCTGTGTGAAAGTAAAAATATGTGTACACACTTAAAAATTCAAAATTGAAGTATTTTATTTGTGAAATAACTTGCCTTGAAGAATAGAGAACACACTCTCCAGCCCCATCCAAGAGATCTTATCGTTCTTCCATTTCTAAAACATTAAGAAGATTTAATTTTTAAAGTATTTGACGTTGCACTTGGTGGTTTATTTTAAACTTCAGCTACCGCCTACTAAAACACGTCCAAAATGTCGAAAGGAAAGAGTACGTCTCCGCTTTATAATGATAATGATCCCAATTATTTGGGCGCAGTACACACTTTTGCATTTTTAATCACATGAAAATCGCAGAAAATTGTGAACTTTGAGTGCAAATATTTCTTCAGTGCAAATTTTCTTTACTGAGGTCAAAACGCGTATTTTGATACCTCTCCCGATAATTTTTGACGTGTTTTAGCAGTTGTCTCCTAAAGGAAACAAATACCCACAAAAATAAATTGCAAAGCATTTGTAGAAAAATATACATATGTATACACACTACGCATGGCCAGGCGAACGCGATTGCACTTGCTTAACATATTACATATGTATGCACAATAGCGTGCAACGAGCCGGTGCTTCATTGGCTTAACAATAAATATGTACATATTTTACACTATCACTTTTTATTATTTTCACTTCATACTTACCAATATTTTATTAAGGAAATTAATTAGGTTTCTGCTACAACTTTGCGCGGCGATTTTAATATGAAAACTGTGCTTGTAATTGTGTAACACTACGCGGCGTTGCGTTATGCGCTCATAGCAAGGGTGGCGCCCGAAACAGTCACGGGCTACAAGAAATTATTCCCGTAAGAGAGAGAGAGAAATTTTTGTGATAAATGGTTCCTCTAACAAATTATGAAAATCGACCATTTTACACCAAAATGACACTTTTTGTGAGTTCGCAATGGGGCTTTGTGAATTTTTTCGCACATACGTTCACAATGACCAAGTAAACGGGCCTAAGGGCCGTTTTCTCGACTGCCTGCTAAAATGTAACTCTTCTTTTAACAAAATTTTATTTTCAGTAGTGCCTCTTAAGTTTATTCCGTCGACAAATTTAGCAGGAAGTCAATCCAACCTTTAAAATTTGTCGGTCCGATAAACTTTAAACAGCTGATTGTCAGTTAAAATTATTTCGACTTTTGAAATAGTAAAACAAAAAATTTTAAAATTATTAAGAAATCCCGGGTATCCTTTTCGATCACTACTGCACACTGTTGCACTGATACAGCGCACAAAAATAGCAGTGGCTACCGCCACGGTGATGTCCTTCCGCGTAGTTTTTAACTCCAAATTTTAACTTTTTATTATGAATTCGTGTTTTAATTAGTTTTTAACGTCCGTGGGCTTTATTTCTCTTCGAAAAAGGAAATAACACCCATCAGCAAAAGGTGATATCTCTTTTGAGTGGGAAATAACGCCCATGGGCGTTATTTCACTGCACCATTCTGCATATTTAAGAATTGCCCTAGCACGCCTAGGCTTTGAAAAACTGGTTTTTTTTTCATACAAGAATATACCAAAAACTATTCATCTGCAGTAACAGTTGATAATTGTGGCAACGCTGGCGGTGAGCCTCATTTTCTTTGCAAAATGGATGATGCAATAAAATTCAAATGACAGTTTCTTCGCTATTGGATTAACTAGTGAAATCTGTTGTTTTGATACAAAATTTAATTAGATCAGCCAAAACTCTTCTAATTCTACGAATTTGTATCAATTAAAAGTAAAAAGATCTACAGCTAATAAATCAACAAACGAATCCAGTTGTTTTAGTTGAAATAATTAATAATGACTGTTCCTTGCTGTTGGATTAACTGGAGGAGTCTGTTGTTTTAACAGCAAAATTAGTTTGATCAATATAAACACAGCCAGTTCTACCGAATTTCGTCAATTAAAAATTGACAGATCTGTTACTGTTGACGGTCAATTTGACAGAATTTGGTTAATTTCAGGGCAACAGTATGGAATTGTTGATTTTACTAGTGTCTTTTTTTCATGAGAATTCTCATTAATAAATGTCCAGGACAAGCTCTACGTGGTGAAAAATCTATGTAGGCAGAGAAAAAATTATTTTGCGGTTTTTAGTTCATTTTAAAAACATTATAAATAATGATATTTTTTTGTTCTATTTTTTATTTTATGCTTTTTAGTTGTGAGTTTGTGAAAATTGTCTAACTAAGATTGTAATCGAATATTCCCTGTCAGGTTTAAAAAATCACTTTTTTTATAGGTAATTGTACATTTATTAAAATTTTTTAAGCAATATAAAATAAGTCAATGCATTGACATTAATTCAAAACATATTTATGTTAACATGAATAACTTAACCAACCAGAACCAACTTTTTAGGCGTACTTCGGTGGTCGGTTGAATGAATGTGTTAAGTATTCGTTTTCACATGCAGATCGCGCCGAAGATTGTCTAATGACCCCATGCTATAATCCACTACTTCCTCTAATATCTGTGGCAATAAGACTAAACGACTAAACACAAGAAAGGACGATAAATTTATGAAATTAAGCAATATTTTAGTTTTTTTTTTCTTATAAAGCATTGTTAGCGAAAGGTAAACGATGATGAAAATTGCAAAACCCCAGCTCAACTACAAGTTAGTTCAAAACCAAAGCAAAATCTCTGGAAATGAAACTTTTCTAATTTCTCTACCCGTGCGCCACCTATCGGAATTAATTTTTTGTTATATTGCGTGAGGGCAGAAAACTAAACGATGATGAAAATATCAAGATTCTACCTCAACGAGAAGTTCATTGAAAAACGAATTAATCGAAACCGAAAACAGATCTTCGCATTTCTCCAATTATTTAACATTTGGAAATTGATTAAGTAACACACACGTAAAATATCAGGCAAATCGGTCCATAATTACGATTTTGAGATTTTATTACCGCGATCTCAGGCCCACCTAGCGGAAATTTTTTCCCCGAAATATTTCTTTTCATCGTAGTAATACATGTTCCGATTTTCATCCAAATCGTACCATAATTGCGAATTTTGGAAATATAGCGACCCACGCACCAGCTTTGGTAATTTTTTTTTTCATAATATTGCATTGTCATCGGGACCAGAACTATGGTGAAAACTTCAAGACCCCAGCTCAACAGAAAGTTGGTTTAAAATCGAATGCGGGCAGATACGACGAAAACGAATGTTATTTTTGAAGTTTTGAAGTAGATGTGTTTGTTTATTTCATATTTCGTTCAAATACTTCAGCGCTAGATGAATAGAACAATGAAATACATTCTAACTCTCAGTTTCAGTCATTCCTCACTTACCCAAAATTTCCGTTTTTTCCAAGGTTTACGACTTCCGACTCGTAATTCCGTCACGTCGGTGCAATTACCGGCACAGCTTTATTTAATAGCTTTTACCTTTTGCCTGCGTGTATTAAGGTGAAAAGTGGTTAGAGCAAACAAAGTCCTTGGCTCCAAGCCATTGTGTACCATGTCAAGTGTGATATCTTAAGCATAGACGTCAAAATTTAAAAAAAAAATTAACACCTGTTTTTTTATATTCTATGTTGGATTCATCCTGCATCTCGTTCTATCATTCGTTAGAAGATAGGAGCAGCGGATGCGCCGCCATGCTGAAGTGCCTCAGATGTAAACAAAAAACTGAAAAAAACTCCATTTTGAAGTGCCTGTCAAACGTTTGACAGATAACATATCACACTTGTGCTGATACACAATGCTCCAAGCTGCGTTCCGCAAACTGTAGACCATCACAACTTTTCCCACACATCGATCAAACAAACTGCCACTTTTTCATTTTTATATTTGTACAAATAATTTTTCACAATTTCTTTTAATTTCAATAATTTTTTTAAAATATTTAAAAGCCAATATTCAAAGCCAACAGTGAAATATTTCTTTTTATGACATTCTTCATTACACGGCGAGTTAAAAACGTGAAGAAGAGGAAGTCGGCTGTTCACTTGACATTACCATAAGAATGAATTTGTCTTGTGTCTAACTAAGTCACTTCCGTTGAAAACATGAAGCCAAATTGTCTAGTCGCCTAAGAAATTAAAAAAGAAGTCATATAGCAAAACATAGACTTTGCCCAAACAATTGTTAGTTACTAGTATATCCCGTGGTCGAAATTCGACCTCCTTAAATTAGTTTAACTTATTAAATCCTCTGTTCGCATTTTTCTCTAGTACCTAATGCCTAGAGGCAGAAATATTGGAGACATTTTTATTGCTGAAATTAATTATATATAGTTGAGATATTGGGAGTCGCTTTCATAAAAGCTGGTTTACTCTGAAAACGGGTAATTTGACAACTAACCAAAAAAAATCCGTCCATTAAAGACCAGTAATCATTAATAGGAGATTGCAAAAACGGTACTTAGCAATGTTTGAAAGTCCACCATCAGACCCACTACTCCTTTCATATTCCGCGCTCAAATAAATGGTGCAATAGCACGGTAGTAAGTGTCTCGAGGTACAACATGAGCGGTGCAGGTTCGAACCCAGGTTCGGCGACAATTTATTATTTCTGTTTTTTTCTTTCTTTATTCATTAATTATTATTTTTTTAAATATTTATAATGGATTTCATACTTTAAAAAAACGTTTTTTAACTTATTTAATTTTTAACCCTATATTTTCTTGTTTGTGACCTGCCAACAACCAGCTGCCAAATTAGTGACTCTTTTTTGAGACTTGAGATGTGAGACAGCTTACTAGGTAAATACCAAATTGTTTCGTTTATTTCATTTGCGTTGCATGCGATTGTAATTCGCAATCTCAAAGCCACTGATGCTCATGAGTTATGTCCACCGTTTAGACATGGTTGCCATATTGTAATTTTTTTGTTGTTAGTATACAGGCAGTATTTTTTGTAATCCATTTACCGGGAGAATATTACAAATTCAGTCTTGCAAATCCCACTCAACGACGCTGTTAAATACTTGGACTCTGCTTTCTTTTTACTTCAAGTTTTGACATAAACACATTTAAATATAAACACACGTTGTTTGACTTCGAATCTCATTTCCATTACACAATTTTGCCAAATATAGAAGTTGCGTTTGCGTTTTTAAGAAAAATAAAAATAATTTGTGGTTTTGCCGGCTTTAGGTCAATGTTAAATAAAACTCGAAAAGTTTTGTTTTTTCACCAATATATTTCGGTTGCACAACGGTAACCGGCTTCAGGGTAGAATAATAAAAATAAATAAAAAATTAATATTAAAACTTTTGTCGTATTTTCCAGAAAAATGGTACCTTTGAATTTTTTTTGCAGCAAGGCATGCGAGATATTTTGAAAACAAATGTTTTGGGGTGCATCTAAAGAACTAACCGAAAATAGTGACCATGAATACCTTCAAATCATGTTTTTATTATAGAATTTTGCAAAAGATAGAAGCTTGATTGCGTTTTTGAAAAAGAATTAAAATTTTGAATTACATGAATAGCAGAGAATAATATAGTTCTACTAAAAAATAAAACTCTCTATTTAAAAATTGTATTCAATATTTCATTATTACTTATTTATATAATAACGCCCTTATTGAAACAAATTTTAAGACAGGACATTTTTAAAAAAATTGTTGAAATAGGGTGATCCTCCAATCAGCAGTCAATATGTTGAAAAAAAATTTAAATTTTTTGCCAAGATTTTGGTGAGAATTTGCGTAAGCGATGGCAACGCTCGGTCAAAATGAAGTTGAACAAACGCACCGACGCAAGGGTATACTTTACTCAATTTGTGAATGTGAGAGCAAATGAAATACGAAACGTCAATCAATGTGAGAATGAAAACATTTTACCGTTGGGATTTTGCTACATATGTATATGTATATATTTTTTATTAAAAATGAATTTGGTGTTTATTTCGAAGTTTAGGGTTTTTTCCTCAACACTTTAGATATATATATATGTTTAGGCCACCGGCCTAAATATTAAGGCACACCCTAATTCGCAGAGCTTTTACTTTTTACCTCGGTCGAAACCGATAACCGTACCCCACCGGATAAGAGCCAGAGCTATTATTCGGCGGGGGATACAAACTAAATTATTGTTTTTCCCTCGGTCAGTTCTTTTATGACCGTTCAAGAGATCGCCAGCAGCCAAGTAACCAAAGGTAGGCCTTATTCCATAAACTCGAATGAATCTGGCAACCTTTGTATGTGTGAAAACAACTTTGCGCGGTCCGCTTGAATATCTTGATTTTAATCAGTTTTTGAAACGTTTCTGCTTGGATCATTTTCATTTCATTTATTATTACTAATTTCACATGTAGTACAGGGTAAGACATCATATCAGCATTTGAATATATAATATTGATTTACAATCTTGTTTAAATCTAGAATGTAAAAACTAAATAACACACAAAATTCTTAAAGGTTAGAGAAGAGAAGGAAGTGAGAAAAGAGAAGAAACTTTAGAAGTAGTAGAGCGAAGGAAAGAAACATTAGACCTGATAGCCTTGATATGGTAAATTTAAAGGGAAGAGAAGTAACTGTATATTAGTGCCTTGTAATTAGATTGATTTAGTTCAGCCTTAATAGCTTCAGGGATTGAATTCCATAGCCTAACTGCGCTAATGAAAAATAGCCTGGAGGAAGTTAGGTAATTATATAATGGTACAACCAGATTGTGATGTCTCACCGATCTAACTGGTTGGAATTTATTAAATAAATAATTTGGTGTCTTCCACACTAACAACTTAAACAGAAATATACAATTCCTAGCAGCTAAATAGTTTTCAAGACTGCAACCAATAATTCTCGTTCGCCAGACAGAAATATGCTCATATCTACCAATACCATATACATAACGCGTAGCATTATTGAAAGCTACCGCCACTTTGTTATACGAAACTGAGTCCATTTTACTGTACACTGTCTCTGCGTAAGTTATGAGCGGCATAATTAGCTGCAACACAAGTTTACGCCTAGTTTCGATAGGAGTAAAAGCGGCCGAGATTCGTAATTTCCGCAGTATTGCATACACACTCATAACTACCCTATTGACATGATCACTGCAAGACAGTTTTGAGTTCAGGATAAAACCTAGGCTTTTTATTTTATCCACAAAATTAAGGGGACTAGATCCAATAAACAACTCAGGAATATCATTAAGGTATACTGCACTGTGGCATAATGGCAATACGTAAGACTTCGATGCATTTAAACACAAGCAATTATCACTCGCCCAAACAGAAATAGCATGCAGGTCACTATTTATTTTATAGCATAAATCTTCAACAAGGCCGATGCGGCTTGATAAGTACAATTGGATGTCGTCAGCATACGCGTGAGCATTTACATACTGGCAAACGGAAAATATGTCGTTAACGAATAAACTAAATAAAAGCGGACCTAGGACAGATCCTTGCGGAACGCCAGCGACCACAGGTCTAGACTGCGACAACAAATTGCCAGATTTGAATTTTTGTGACCTATCCTTAAGATAACTTGCAATTAGCTTGACAGAGGTATCTTCAAAACCGAAGTAATATTTAAGTTTTAAACACAAGAGGTCATGACTCACAGAGTCGAATGCCTTTGAAAAGTCGAGTAGACATAGTAATGTTAAATCACCAGCATCATACTTAACTCTAACATCATCCATTATTTTAATCATTGCTGTTGAGCAGCTGTGCTTCGGTCGAAAGCCAGATTGTAGGGGAGATAGTAAGTCGTTTTGCTGTATGAATGAAGTAATTTGTGCTGCCATCAAATTTTCAAAGACTTTAGAAAAAGTAGGCAATATGCTGATAGGCCTATAGTCACCAGCAGAGGTGGCATTCGATTTTTTTGCGACAGGCAGTATAATTGCTTTCTTCCACGCTGCTGGAAAACATGAGCTGGTGATGCAAAAATTTATTATGTGTGTAAGTGGACCTATAACAAACTCTGGTATAATCTTGATAAATTTTAGAGAAATTCCATCCTCACCCATAGCGTGCGAATTAATACTAAGCAAAGACTTCAAGACATCAGCCTCACCGACAGTAGAAAATTGAAAAGTATTATTCAGATTGACATTGGAGGAGTAATCACGTAATCTAGCAGAGCCACTAGCACTATTGCTAGCATTCACAAAGAATTCGTTAAGTTCATCTACATTAACTTCACACTCAGAGCATTCCTTACCATGTATTTTGAACTTTTTTAGATTTCTCCACAACTCCTTAGATGGGAGTGTCGGGCCTAGCTTCGAATTACAGTACCTTCTTTGTGCCTGTCTTATTATACGAGTCGCTTCGTTACGAACTTCCTTGTAGCGACGCCAGGAAAGATCAGTCTTATTTCTACGCCACTTATTATAAAACTTTTTGCGTTTCTTTATAAACCACTGGACTCTTGAATTATACCAGGGACATGAACGATTGATGATAGTAGCAGAGCAAATAGGCACATGAATATCGAATAATCTGGTTAACATTTTATTAAGAAAGTCTAACTTACTATCCACAGAGTCTAAGAACCAGCATTCAGCCCAGTCGACTGCAAGCAGATCTGAATACAATGAATTAACATTCACAGATTTAAAATCGCGATAAAGAAATGTGCTAGCTATATCAGAGCGGTTCATTACGACATCCAGGGTACAAAGTATCAAGTCATGGTCAGAAACGAACGAGATTTGCTCAAACTTGAGAACGTGGGAAGGATCACACGTAATAAAAAAATCGAGAAGACTGGGTTCACAGTTATGATCATGTCTCGTTGGGATATATCTATTGACAACACAAAGTCCTGCTGTGGTCACTAGGTCAAGTAAATTACGACTGTAGGAGTCATTAATTAATAAATTAATATTGAAATCACCACATATCAAAATCCGTTCATAGTCGATCACAAACTCAGAAAGGTCAGCAAAAAATGGATCCATGGAGAAACGTTTATTAGGATTGTATACACATACTACTAAGATTTTGTTTGAACCATCAGATACTTCGGTGAAAATGTACTCAACATTAGATGTGCTAGAGTTTTTTATTAGTTTAAGACTTAACGATTTTTTGCAATAAACTGCAACCCCCCTCCCCTTGTTTGATTACGGTCATTACGCAATAAATTGTACCTATTTAATGAGAGATTGAAGTCCGGAACATCACTGGAAAACCAAGTCTCGGTGACACAAATTACATCGACCGCTGATTCCTCAAAAGTATGTCTAGCAAAATCAAGCTTGTCATGACTTAGACTACGTGCATTAAAGTGTACAGCATTGAAGCCATGATTTTGCTTACAAAAAATGTCAATTAAAATTTTTTCATTTCCATTAGCGCCAGAGTCATTTCTATGGAGTGACCCCATGCATAAAGTGCTGAGCCAAATCAAAAATTAGCAAAGACAACAAACAATCATATGAAAGCGCACACAATACCATGGCAAAGCATAAAGAGGAGAGATAATTATTAGCTAAATAAATTGTCACAGTATAAAGAGTGTTATGGAAACGCGTCAAATGGAGCAGTAAGGAAGGCGGTCGGCATGATATTAAGGTCGCACTGTGGCTAGTCATGTCGGCTGGGGTGGGCTCTTGCCAACCTTACCGTCCTGCGCCATAAGCAGAGAAAAGGTCAAATCATGCCTTTGAAACGCGGGGAAAACGCAAAAACCGCGTCAAAACAACTTTTAAAACAACATCCGGTTAAACCCGGATGCCACGGACAGACCGTTGACATTCAAATTTCAAAAATTCAAAAAAAACCAAAATCTGTTAAAAACCAAATGGGCAACTAAAGTTTTAAATCAAAATTCAAAATAAACGGGCGGTACAAAAATTTAAAATTAACCGAAAACTAAACCAAATCAAAATTTAAATAAAACGCCTGGCAACAAAAAAAAAACAGTAAATTGAAACAAAAAGAAGCCTGAAAATCAAAACGAATCGGAGACGACCGATTACCACCGCTGAAAAAGAAATTAAATAAGCAATAAATCAAAAACAAGGCCGAACAATACAAGGGGGCGCCGCTGGTGTCGATGCGACGCCCGGTGCTTGGCCCACCCTCATCCATGGCCATCGACGCACCTGGTTTCGATGGCCCCTTACCTATAAACCTATTTGCCTTCTAAATAATACGGAACGCCAGCATTCCCATTTTAAATTACAATTTTTTATTCACAATTCATTTTATATAAACGTTATCTTAAAAAAAAACATTTATTTTAAAAAAGAACATTTAATTTCTTTAAATACTCTTGTTTTCTTCTTCTTCCCTATCCTCCCAAATTAAATTTCTGCCTTTTAATTTTCTTTTTCTTCTTTATAAATTACATTTTTATTTTTAAATTGTATTCTGTAATTAAAAAGTTCGCTAATTTACATATACGTACTTTTGTTCGGTTTGCTTAGTTTAACTTTTCATTACTATCGTTATATTATTAAGTTATCTGAAGTATTATTTATTTATTGTTATGTTATTTTATTGGCGGCCTTTATTTGTTATTATTGAAATTTGTTTATCTATTTATTTATGCATTTGGTTTAGTTGTATTAAAATACATTTTTAGGTATTTAGTTTATGTATTTAGTATTTAATTAAATTCATTTTATTTTAGGTATTTAATTTTATTTAATTAAATTTATTTTATTTTATGTATTTAAGTTTATTTAATTTTAGGTATCTTAAATTTTATTTTTATTTTATGTATTTAGTTCTGTCTTAGGTTACATATTTTGTTCTATGTTATGTTATTTATTTTATTTTATTTATTTTATTTCATCTTATTTTATTTTATTTAATCTTATTTTATTTTAAGGTATTGGTTTTTTAATTCTATTCAATGAAATTTTAATTTACGTTAATTTCAATAAATTTTTCCTCATCTTAGTTCATATTGGTTTTCAATATCGCTCATTTATATATTTAAGTAAATTTTTCTCTCCTTTTGTTTATATTATAATTTATTTTCCTTTTCGCCCTTTTTTTTTTTGGTTAAATCTATTAATCTAGTTTAATTAATTAATTAATTATTTAAATTAAACCCTCCTATCCTTCCTTCCTTTTACTATATTATGATTTTACAATATATATATTTTTTTATTTCAAAGTTTGTTTTTCTATGTATTTAAATTTGTTTAATTTTACGTATTTTAATTTCGAATTTTATTTTATTCTACGTATTGTTTTCTTTTACGCAACATATATATATAAAAACAAGAAAAGCTACAACTACTTTGGTTAGCTCTCACCCATTTGTCCGTAGGCCACTGGTGGGGCGCTACTATTGTTGTTGTTGGTTGGACGGCGGGCCTATATGTGGGCGGCCCCCGTTGTTGTCACTGCTGGTGGTTGGTTGTTGCTGCCGGTGTTACACCCGGTTGCTGTTGTTGTTACCTTGTTGTTGTTGTTGTTGCGCGATGATTGTGCGCTGTTACGGTGGTGGCGCGCGCTGGTGGTTATCGATGCTGGTGGAACGGCGGGCCTATATGTGGGCGGCCCCCGTTGTAGTCAATTCTGGTGGTTGTTTGTTGCTGGTATTTGTGCTTGTGCTGTAGTGCCTTGGCGCCCGCTGGTGCGCGCGATAGTGGCACGTTGCGCTGATTGTGCGCTATTGTATTGGCGCGCGCGATGGTGGAGCGCTATTGTAGTGGCGCGCGCGATGGTGGAGCGCTATTGTACTGGCGCGCGCAATGGTGGAGCGCTATTGTACTGGCGCGCGCGATGGTGGAGCGCAATTGTACTGGCGCGCGCTGTTGTATTGGCGCGCGCGATGGTGGAGCGCTATTGTAGTGGCGCGCGCGATGATGGTGCGAAATTAAGGTGGCGCGTCAAAGGGTAGCGCGTGATGGTGGTAGCGCGTGCAATGATGGTGCGTGAGGTGGGCGCGTGGCTATGGTAGTCCGTGATGGTGGTAGGTGATGTTGACGCCTATAATTAAGAGATATTTATAAAATGAAATAAAGATGATGGTTACAAACGTAAAATATGGCCTAATAATGACTATGTTGACAAAGGTTTCTTTATTGCGGAGGAATGTTAAATTAGGCACATTTACGTTTACAGACACAATAAGCAATAGAATCTTATCATTCACTCTTATGTATAAAAACTTTCTTATTTATGGAAAACTACAAAAAAAAACTACTGTGCAATAAAAAAAAACTTGAGTTAATATATGTAGGACATTCTAATAGCAACAATATTGTATCTGAAACCTTCTGAAGTATACTTTGCCTATCGTAAACTTAACTATATGAGCGCAGGTATATCGGTACCGTGCACCATTTTCCGCCACGCGTATATAAGGAGGAATTTCCGAATTCTCGAAATTTGGACCCCACACGTGGTTAAAACCCTTACCCGCCTGAACAAAACTAGCCACTTCCTGCACTATTTGAGAAATTAATGAAACCCAGTGTCTATTTAAACTACTACTGGTATGTGGTTTGCAGTAAAGTATAATAAATACACTAAAATATAATAAGATATTAGGTACTTACATGCAAATCGACTTTTCTGAGCTCACCAAGGAATTATCTCGGAACCTTTGCGTTTAATTGCTGGCAATATTTCTTTGCACGTTCAGACACACTTGTGGAAGCAAAAGCACTTGTGGAGTAAAAGGAAATCGCTGTAATCCTTTTCCGCCTTTTTTTTTCTGCTTTGAGTTTTTTTTTTTTTTTTCCGTTCACTGTGGCACTTCAATATAGTTATATTGTTTTTGGTATCACATTCACTTTTCGTTTTATGTAAGGTTTAGAAAGAACGTTCGACTGGGTTTTTTCCCTTTTTTTTTCTTTCACACCACGCGACCATTCGTACCGAGAAAACTTACACATTTGAATGGTCGAATGCCGGTGACGCTGCTATAGGGAAAATTTTCCATTCAACTGCGACTGCGCAATGGAAAAGTTCCGTTGACCAGTCTGACATGGCGTGATCGTTGCCAGGTGGGACACCGCGATTGGTGGTTGCCATCAGGGTTCGGACTTCTGCTACTATTTTAGATACTTTATGTACTGCCAAATTTGGTAAAAGTACAGTCCGGTTTCCGAAACAAAAAAAAAAACACAATATGTTATTAAATTTAAAGAAGGAGATATGATTTTACTTCCTGATAGCAGATTTTAAGAGATTTGACCCGTAGAAATTGTTTGAAATTGAAAGTTCGTTGATTACACTTTTATTTTAAGGCTTTAAAAAAAAGGAATTTAGTACTTTTACTCTTGCTACTATTTTGTTATTTAGTTAGTTTTATTAAAGATGAATTTTCAAGTATGGAAGGAAGTAGAAAGTCGAGAATGATTGATTATTTTACGGGAAAGTTTGAAATCAGAAAAAAATTTACTTAATCAAAGGAAAAATCGAACTATGGCGCTATTAAATGGGAGCATAAAGCGTAGTAGATTTGCATAAAGTGCATTAAGTATTGAAATTACTACAATTTTAACTAAGTCCGAACCCTAAAGGCACGCTTTCGTTGGCGCGCGAAAAAAAGAAGGTTCTAGAACTTGTGTTTGGTGTGTTCCCGTGGTGGTCCGCGGAACCCGACGTTACTGGTTTTTAGGATAGGAGACACATGAAGCTCCTCATCCGGCCCTGCCATTGACAATACTATGACGATCTACGCTTCGTTACCATACGCATAATAAATTAATATTTCCGCCTTGAAAATAGTTAACTTGATTCTTAAAGATGCTTTGCAATTTGACCAATATTTTGGTGCCCTTTTTCCTTTGTTACATTTTATTTTGGTGATATGACAGTTGTTAATTGCGTCAGTAACAGGAATCCGGACGGGACCCCCATGTGTCTCCCTACCTTAGTTATTCGATTAGTCACCCACTTGTATACATTAATTTCCAACATAAAAATTAAGCGCTGTTTACTTAATATCAAATGCCCATTTAATTCAATTTGTCATTTTTCGGGCAATCTGGTTTACCCTACTTTTTTTTTCTGGCCACACCGAGAACACACCAACCACTTGTTTGTCTGGAAATTACAAATTCCGTTATTGGTGCCTTTTTCCATTTTATGGAACATTTGGTGCTGCCACCTCGGCAAAAATCACGCCACTTCCCAGAATCTATCGATTTATGTCAAACCGCAGTGTGAACCTAAACTGTCACCTATCCAACCGCAGTGAGTCATACCAATCAAACTCAATAAAAGAAAAATGACTATAAGTTGGAAGTAGACCATAACAAACCTGCTTCGCTTCGAAGACCGGTCAATGAAGCGAACAGGAAAAAGGTATACTTGCAAGAAAGCCATTTCGAAATAAAAAAAAAGGAAACGTGGGGCACGACTCACCCCTAGATAAGAGTCCTAGTTCTACCACAAGCTAGCCGGGCACAGAAGATCCGCCAGTAAGGAGATAAATTTGAAGTATTTTGTTTCGTAGTTCAAAACGCATTGCGGCGAAGGGAAGTTTTTATAGTGGTTTGGCCCCCACAGAAGTTAGGCTTGAGAAAAACGGAGAATTTAATTTTGTTTCTTAGTTACCATGCTTCGCGGCGGTAGACATTTGTTATTGGAGAACTCGTCAAAACTCCGAAAGAGAGTTCCAGTGGTTTCACCCCCACGGAAGGTTAAAGAAAAAGAACCGGAGAAGCGGGTTTCATATTCGATAAATATTCATCCGGTAGACATTTTGATTATGGAGAACTCGTCAAAACTCCGAAAGACAATCCGGTTATCAGGATTGCCAGGTTATCCACTGCTCCCGGTGGAAGCACATGTGGACTCCCTTCTGGGTCAATGCTCGGGGAGAATACTGGGCGAGTTGTCCCCGACTGCCAAAACGCCCAGATGGAAATGCAAGGTAGAAAAAAAAATAAATAAGAAAAAAAAATGTCAAAATTTTGGCTATTGGGGACGAATATCCGAAGCATGGAAACGCCCTATCAATTTCCCCGTCAGATCTTCCAAGTCATACAACGCATTGCCTATTTTTCGACGGACTCGACACTTAAGGTATTTCGGCAGGAATTTAGCGTTTATGCCTTGTTTAAAGTTACTCAAGGCAAAATTTTTCCTAAAAACCTCCTGACCTTCCCTATAGTTCACTAGTCTAGAGCGTTTGTTATATACTCTTACTGCCCTATCTTTTGCTGCATCTAAATTTCTACGAATTTTCTCGCGGATATTTGACAGTTTATCAGCCCTAGTTACTATTGGGATTTCATCTTGCGCCAGAGCGCCGAGTTTATCTAATATGTTGTATGCCGATGCATGCTGAATCATGTTCTGACCGTATAATGCAAAGTATGGAGAGCACTGAATTGAGGTATGAAAGTCACTTCTTAAAACTGATAGTATTTCGGGTATATGTCTATCCCAGTCAGTATGATCCTGTTTATCCTTCAGAAAAACTCTTATTTTTGAAACAATTTCCCTATTTACGCGTTCAGACGCGTTAGCCTGCGGTGAGTATAGCCCTGTCTTAATGTGGGTTACCCCGTAATTCTCTAAAAATTGCTTCATATCCTTCGAGATAAACTGTCTACCGTTGTCGCTGTGGATATACTGAGGGACCCCTACAGTTGGAAAAATTTCAGAAGTGAAGTAATTCATAACGTTCACCGTCGTCGCTCTCTGCATGGGCTTCAACCAAACATACTTTGAAAAATGGTCCAATAAAATGAAAAGAAATTGATTCCGACGCTTCGATCTCGGATATGGCCCCAGGAAATCGCAGTAGAACCGCTGAAATGGTCTTTCCGAAGTAAAAGCATTCGCTATGGGTGGCCTGGCTTGTTGATTTGTTGCTTTTACCGCTTTGCAAATGTCGCACTTGCGTACATACTCCCGGACGTCCTTAGCTTGGCTTGGCCAGAAGTATTTCTGCCGAACGCGCTCCAAAGTTTTCTGCCACCCTCCGTGGTAGCTCCTGTTCGCATCGTGCGCAAGTCGTATTGCCTCCTTCATCAACCCAGTCGGTAACCATAACCGCCACAGCGAATGCTCCTCATCCTCCACACCCTTACGAAATTTAACCCTTGAGAAAACTACGCCCTCGTTTACACGTAAATCCGGTAGTGCCTCTTTGTTATCTAAAATGGTTCGGACTAGATCCGAGTATGCGGCACTTGCAAATTCTGGCGACTCTAAATCTATTTCGTGAGGTGAGTTCGGATAAGTCAGCGCGTCTACATCGAAGCGCGATAGAGCATCCGGTACAATATTCAGGGTTCCCTTGCGATGTTCCATTCTAAAGTCATATCTCTGAAGCAGAAGCGACCACCTAGCCAACCTACCACTCAAATCCTTTTGAGTCATCAACCACTTGAGGCTCGAATGGTCTGTAATAATACGAAATGGCAGACCCTCAATGTATGGACGAAAGCGTTTGACACTGACTATGGCTGCTAGGCATTCCAGCTCGGTCACGGTATAATTGCGCTGAGCATTGTTAAGCTTTTTTGAAACGAACGCTATTGGATGCTCAGCGCCCTCGTCGTCGACCTGGAATAGCACACCACCCACACCTATTTTGGACGCATCGCACTGAATAACAAATTCTTTCGAGAAATCGGGTTGGGCCAGGACAGGAGCGGAGCTCAAGGCTACCTTAAGCTTTTCGAAAGCCTCTATTGCCTCAGGGGTAAGTTTGAATGGACCTAGCTTTTTCCGAAGACAATCGGTCAAAGGGCCTGCTAAATCAGCAAAATTTGTAATAAACGCCCTATACCAATTTGCCATACCTACAAACCTACGCACCTGCCTCGGAGACTTCGGGATCGGAAAACTTTTAACTGCTTCTATCTTCCCTGGGTCTACCTTCAAGCACCCGCTACCTATCAAGTACCCTAAATATCGAATTTCCTTCTGACAAAATTTGCTCTTCTTTACGTTAATTGTAAGGCCCGCGTCCCTCAAACACTTTGCTACCTCTGCCAACAAGCTCAGGTGGTCCTCAAAGTTAGTGCTGCATACCATCAGGTCATCCAAGTAAACGAAGACATTCTCCCGTAAACGCGAAGGAATGGCCTTGTCCATCAGCCTGCTCATCGTCTGCGGTCCGTTACATAACCCAAATGGCATCACTTTGAAGTGGTAGAGAGGCTTCCCCGGAACTGCGAACGCCGTCTTTTCCTTCGATGATTCCGTCAATTTGATTTGAAAGAACGCGTCCTTCAGGTCGATACCACTGATGAAGTGGGTATCCTTCAACCTACTCAATAGCCCATTAATATGCGGCAACGGGTATGAGTCCTTTTTAGTAACCGCGTTGACTTTTCTGGAATCAATACAAAGCCGGACCTTCCCTGGTTTCCGGACCAACACCACAGGACTACACCACGGCGAGTTCGATTCCTCGATAACTCCCATTTCGAGCAGCCTATCTATCTCACTAAAAGCTTCGGCTTGCCTTGGTGGTGAAAGAGGGAAATGCTTGCTCTTTATTGGAACCGCGTCGCCCGTGTCAATATGGTGTTCGACTAGCTTTGTTTGACCCAGACCTAACTTCTCAAATGACGGAAACGTCTCTACTACGTTCTGCAGCTCGACCTTCTGCTTTGTTGTTAAATCATGGAAATTATGTTCTTGTTCCTTCTCTTCGCTAATCTCTAGACATGCTACACTGGGAAAAATATCCGGCGCTAACGCAAAAGCTCTCCAAAAATCAACGCCGAAATACGCTTCTTGAAGAAGCGAAGGAACAAGGTAAAAACGTATGGTTTTGGTAATATTTTTGAAAGTCACAGGTAAGGAAACAGAACCTAGTATTTTCTGCTTGGCGCCACCCGCCGTGTATACAAAAGCCTGTAGTGGGTGGTACTTAAGCCCAATCGAATTCAAAAACTCTTCACAGTCCTTCCCGAGGATAGAGACATTAGCACCCGAGTCCAGCAAGCCTACTATAAAACTGTTTTCTATCTTTATTCGCACCAGAGGCCTTTCATCCTCTGTGAGAACTAAGGTGGTGCTTTGCAAAAGTTTACGCTCCTGTACTCGATTATTGTATCTCTTCCTACATCTTACAATATCGTCCGATACGAATGACTCTGGATTGTTTCCGAAAATTCTTGACCTAACTAGCTCGTAACTGGTAACCCTCTGTTCCAAACTAGGTGAAAAATGCGCTTGACAAGCAACATCTCTGCTATGACTTTTCAAAATGTGAACTGGCTTTGAAATATGAGGGGACGGCCCTGGATTATCTGAATCTGAACTATTGGAGCTATCCGAACTATCAGGAAAAGTTACTATAAAGTTGGGTTGTTTCGTCGCAAGAGTGCCACTCCTCCTCGAAAGTTCACCACTTCCATGGAACTTACTGTTCGCGATGGACCTACCACTTGGTTCAGCACTCGAGGCGATTCCTCGGGCACTGGCTGATATGGGGGCTATGGCACCGAACGAGATTCCCCCATCTTCTCGCTCGAATATTGGTTTCCCTGCCGGCGATGGTCCTTTGGACATTTTGGGGTATACGCGCCTCTATGCCCGCACTTAAAGCAAAAAGGGTTCCTAATAGGTTCCTCACAATACATATACGAATGCCCCATGGCTTGACAATTCCAACACTGGATTCCTGAATAGTCCGGTTTCCTATTGCGCCGATACTCCAACGCCTCAATCTGCGGGTCAGCTTCACAATCCTCGCCTTCCATCCTCCTATCAGGTGTCATCGCTCGAGCCTCATTAACATGTCGTCCGGTATAAGTTGTTCCCAGAATTTTACTCTCCCTCAGCACTTGTTCTCCTTTTCGTGCTATATCGCGTAGATCATGCAATGTCCTCGCCTCCGCGTTGAACAGCATAAGCTTCAAGCTACTGTTGACGTTCCGTTTTATTATGTCAATCAGTAGGGCTTCTGACATTGGCTCCCGAAGACGCGCGTTGAGTGCTACTATATCAGTGTGGAACACATCGTATGACTCGCTCAGCTTCTGCTTCCGCATTGAGATCTCCATCATGATCTCGTGGTCACTTTTCAATGTTCCAAACTCACGCTTCAAAGAATAACACAAAAAGGGATAATTCGCATTTGGGTTCTGCTTGGTGAACAGCCAGTACCATTCCTCGGCCCGCCCTGACAAAAATAGGTGAAAGCTTGCCATTAGCTGGTCGTCCGAACACTGAGTCCGCTCACATAAGGTGTCTAACTTAAACAAAAAATCTGCTACGCTCCCAGTACCATCGAAGGAGACCTTCCACTCCTGTGGTTTCACCGCCATGTTGTTCGAAACGATGTTGGCTTGGTTACTAACAAAGGTCTGGGCCCGGTTCCTTTCATCCCTATTGGTGTTCCTTGTATAGGTCGCACCGCCCTGCGACGATGTCACTGCAGCGTTAAGTAAGTCCATATTCTCCCTGATCGTCCTCATTTCGCTACGCATCTCCTCCTGAGAAGTCCTGAACAGCTGATGCAGCACGTTCACCCACGAGTCTTCAGGAGGGGCCTCGACAATATTCCGCGTTGTATTCCTATCACCTAAAGTGTTAAGAGGTACAGAGTTTTGTAGCAAAACTTCAGATGCCTCCTGTATACCTGACAACACGTTAGTGGAAGGGTCAAAAATATTCTGCATGGGGTCTGCGGCCATGGACGAGTCAAGGATATTAGTACTAGCCGGTCTATCCATCTTGTGGTTGGAAGCAGGGTTCAAAACTGTCCCGGTCGGATCTCCTCTACCCGGAGTACCTACTGGAGAATGCATCACTAAAGGCCGATTTGTGGGCTGTTTTGGAAATGCCCCTCTACCCTGACCTCTAGGTTTACCCCCACTTCCTCGGTTAGAATTTCTAGTAGTCATGCGTTCAGCTGACTGTTCCATGTCTACTAGAACTGTGTCTATCAAAAAAAAATATCGGTCAATAAAAAAAAATTCTAAGTATTGGTTTCGGTTACAAGAGGCGGTTGGAAGGCACAAAGTAAAAATTCACCCTCCCTACCCTATAATACCGACGATTCGCGAAAAAAAAATTTATGATTGATTAAGTCAACGTTTATCAAGTCGGTAATCGTAACGACTTTTCCGTAAAAAAAAATATAATAAAGTTTTCAAAAAAAAATGTATATATATACGTGTACAATATACGCTGAAAGAAAGTTTGATTAGTAAATATACGTTTGAAAGTCAAAATGCAATGAAATACGATGTGTAGTTTTGAAAAAAGATATTGGTATGTGTATTTAGATGTTCAATGGGAATGCTGACATCCCATCATTAGAAGGCATAGGTATAATGGAAAAAAAAAATAAACATAAAACATTTGACAAGGACATAACCAGGTACACCTACCGCAATGCAGGGGTGGTCTTAAGGACACCTCGCCCTGAGACATGTGGGTATACCATGGCGAAAATTTTGAAAAAAAAGTTAAACTTATTTGGACTACAGTACTCCCGACCGCAATGCAGGGGCTGCTAAAGGCTGCCACCTGAGACTTGCCGAGGCACTGTAGACCGCAATTGACAAAAAGGAATCTGAAAATTTATTTTACTTTACACCTCTTCAGCTGCGCCGCAATGAAAGGATTCGGTTAGGTACCGCATTTCCCCAGACTTGCGCAGTTGAAAAAGTTCAAACTTATTAGGACTCCAGCACTCCCGACCGCAATGCAGGGGCTGCTAAAGGCTGCCGCCTGAGACTTGCCGAGGTGCTGTAGATCGAAAATGACAAAAAAAACTGAAAATCTGTTCTACCCCTCCTCAGCTGCGCCGCAATGAAAGGATGCAGCTAGATACCGCATTTCCCCAGACTTGCGCAGTTGAAAAGGGGGTTATTCGGTTCCCCACTCCTCCTTCCGCAATGCAGGGGCTGCTAAAGGCTGCCGCCTGAGACTGGTTAGAGGAGTGGAGATACCTACAAAAGAAAAAAAATGCGTACAAAAAAAAACAAAGACAAAACAAAACACACGTTCGGCAAAACGAAAAGTTAAAAAAAATCCCTGAAAATCTAAACCCCACTTAGCGGACATATTTATTTTTCCCGAAGCCGACATCGGACAACAGGCCCGGGACAAAAAAAAATATGTATATTACAAAAAACTAAGTGCGTTTAGCACTACCTCACCGGGTGAAATGCAAACTTCCGGTGGACATGACGTGAAGTCTCGTGGAGCCCTCAGCTACTGAACCCGAAGACCCATCCGGACAACTTGATCGGTCCCACCATCCCGTCGCAACGCAGGTGGCGGCTACTGGGCCTGCCTACCTGGGACATACGAGATGGTGAAACCTCACAAACTGACCCGAAAAGTCATAGAGGCCAGCGCCTCGGGTACCACGTTGGGCGCCATCTGTTATGGAAACGCGTCAAATGGAGCAGTAAGGAAGGCGGTCGGCATGATATTAAGGTCGCACTGTGGCTAGTCATGTCGGCTGGGGTGGGCTCTTGCCAACCTTACCGTCCTGCGCCATAAGCAGAGAAAAGGTCAAATCATGCCTTTGAAACGCGGGGAAAACGCAAAAACCGCGTCAAAACAACTTTTAAAACAACATCCGGTTAAACCCGGATGCCACGGACAGACCGTTGACATTCAAATTTCAAAAATTCAAAAAAAACCAAAATCTGTTAAAAACCAAATGGGCAACTAAAGTTTTAAATCAAAATTCAAAATAAACGGGCGGTACAAAAATTTAAAATTAACCGAAAACTAAACCAAATCAAAATTTAAATAAAACGCCTGGCAACAAAAAAAAAACAGTAAATTGAAACAAAAAGAAGCCTGAAAATCAAAACGAATCGGAGACGACCGATTACCACCGCTGAAAAAGAAATTAAATAAGCAATAAATCAAAAACAAGGCCGAACAATACAAGGGGGCGCCGCTGGTGTCGATGCGACGCCCGGTGCTTGGCCCACCCTCATCCATGGCCATCGACGCACCTGGTTTCGATGGCCCCTTACCTATAAACCTATTTGCCTTCTAAATAATACGGAACGCCAGCATTCCCATTTTAAATTACAATTTTTTATTCACAATTCATTTTATATAAACGTTATCTTAAAAAAAAACATTTATTTTAAAAAAGAACATTTAATTTCTTTAAATACTCTTGTTTTCTTCTTCTTCCCTATCCTCCCAAATTAAATTTCTGCCTTTTAATTTTCTTTTTCTTCTTTATAAATTACATTTTTATTTTTAAATTGTATTCTGTAATTAAAAAGTTCGCTAATTTACATATACGTACTTTTGTTCGGTTTGCTTAGTTTAACTTTTCATTACTATCGTTATATTATTAAGTTATCTGAAGTATTATTTATTTATTGTTATGTTATTTTATTGGCGGCCTTTATTTGTTATTATTGAAATTTGTTTATCTATTTATTTATGCATTTGGTTTAGTTGTATTAAAATACATTTTTAGGTATTTAGTTTATGTATTTAGTATTTAATTAAATTCATTTTATTTTAGGTATTTAATTTTATTTAATTAAATTTATTTTATTTTATGTATTTAAGTTTATTTAATTTTAGGTATCTTAAATTTTATTTTTATTTTATGTATTTAGTTCTGTCTTAGGTTACATATTTTGTTCTATGTTATGTTATTTATTTTATTTTATTTATTTTATTTCATCTTATTTTATTTTATTTAATCTTATTTTATTTTAAGGTATTGGTTTTTTAATTCTATTCAATGAAATTTTAATTTACGTTAATTTCAATAAATTTTTCCTCATCTTAGTTCATATTGGTTTTCAATATCGCTCATTTATATATTTAAGTAAATTTTTCTCTCCTTTTGTTTATATTATAATTTATTTTCCTTTTCGCCCTTTTTTTTTTTGGTTAAATCTATTAATCTAGTTTAATTAATTAATTAATTATTTAAATTAAACCCTCCTATCCTTCCTTCCTTTTACTATATTATGATTTTACAATATATATATTTTTTTATTTCAAAGTTTGTTTTTCTATGTATTTAAATTTGTTTAATTTTACGTATTTTAATTTCGAATTTTATTTTATTCTACGTATTGTTTTCTTTTACGCAACATATATATATAAAAACAAGAAAAGCTACAACTACTTTGGTTAGCTCTCACCCATTTGTCCGTAGGCCACTGGTGGGGCGCTACTATTGTTGTTGTTGGTTGGACGGCGGGCCTATATGTGGGCGGCCCCCGTTGTTGTCACTGCTGGTGGTTGGTTGTTGCTGCCGGTGTTACACCCGGTTGCTGTTGTTGTTACCTTGTTGTTGTTGTTGTTGCGCGATGATTGTGCGCTGTTACGGTGGTGGCGCGCGCTGGTGGTTATCGATGCTGGTGGAACGGCGGGCCTATATGTGGGCGGCCCCCGTTGTAGTCAATTCTGGTGGTTGTTTGTTGCTGGTATTTGTGCTTGTGCTGTAGTGCCTTGGCGCCCGCTGGTGCGCGCGATAGTGGCACGTTGCGCTGATTGTGCGCTATTGTATTGGCGCGCGCGATGGTGGAGCGCTATTGTAGTGGCGCGCGCGATGGTGGAGCGCTATTGTACTGGCGCGCGCAATGGTGGAGCGCTATTGTACTGGCGCGCGCGATGGTGGAGCGCAATTGTACTGGCGCGCGCTGTTGTATTGGCGCGCGCGATGGTGGAGCGCTATTGTAGTGGCGCGCGCGATGATGGTGCGAAATTAAGGTGGCGCGTCAAAGGGTAGCGCGTGATGGTGGTAGCGCGTGCAATGATGGTGCGTGAGGTGGGCGCGTGGCTATGGTAGTCCGTGATGGTGGTAGGTGATGTTGACGCCTATAATTAAGAGATATTTATAAAATGAAATAAAGATGATGGTTACAAACGTAAAATATGGCCTAATAATGACTATGTTGACAAAGGTTTCTTTATTGCGGAGGAATGTTAAATTAGGCACATTTACGTTTACAGACACAATAAGCAATAGAATCTTATCATTCACTCTTATGTATAAAAACTTTCTTATTTATGGAAAACTACAAAAAAAAACTACTGTGCAATAAAAAAAAACTTGAGTTAATATATGTAGGACATTCTAATAGCAACAATATTGTATCTGAAACCTTCTGAAGTATACTTTGCCTATCGTAAACTTAACTATATGAGCGCAGGTATATCGGTACCGTGCACCATTTTCCGCCACGCGTATATAAGGAGGAATTTCCGAATTCTCGAAATTTGGACCCCACACGTGGTTAAAACCCTTACCCGCCTGAACAAAACTAGCCACTTCCTGCACTATTTGAGAAATTAATGAAACCCAGTGTCTATTTAAACTACTACTGGTATGTGGTTTGCAGTAAAGTATAATAAATACACTAAAATATAATAAGATATTAGGTACTTACATGCAAATCGACTTTTCTGAGCTCACCAAGGAATTATCTCGGAACCTTTGCGTTTAATTGCTGGCAATATTTCTTTGCACGTTCAGACACACTTGTGGAAGCAAAAGCACTTGTGGAGTAAAAGGAAATCGCTGTAATCCTTTTCCGCCTTTTTTTTTCTGCTTTGAGTTTTTTTTTTTTTTTTCCGTTCACTGTGGCACTTCAATATAGTTATATTGTTTTTGGTATCACATTCACTTTTCGTTTTATGTAAGGTTTAGAAAGAACGTTCGACTGGGTTTTTTCCCTTTTTTTTTCTTTCACACCACGCGACCATTCGTACCGAGAAAACTTACACATTTGAATGGTCGAATGCCGGTGACGCTGCTATAGGGAAAATTTTCCATTCAACTGCGACTGCGCAATGGAAAAGTTCCGTTGACCAGTCTGACATGGCGTGATCGTTGCCAGGTGGGACACCGCGATTGGTGGTTGCCATCAGGGTTCGGACTTCTGCTACTATTTTAGATACTTTATGTACTGCCAAATTTGGTAAAAGTACAGTCCGGTTTCCGAAACAAAAAAAAAAACACAATATGTTATTAAATTTAAAGAAGGAGATATGATTTTACTTCCTGATAGCAGATTTTAAGAGATTTGACCCGTAGAAATTGTTTGAAATTGAAAGTTCGTTGATTACACTTTTATTTTAAGGCTTTAAAAAAAAGGAATTTAGTACTTTTACTCTTGCTACTATTTTGTTATTTAGTTAGTTTTATTAAAGATGAATTTTCAAGTATGGAAGGAAGTAGAAAGTCGAGAATGATTGATTATTTTACGGGAAAGTTTGAAATCAGAAAAAAATTTACTTAATCAAAGGAAAAATCGAACTATGGCGCTATTAAATGGGAGCATAAAGCGTAGTAGATTTGCATAAAGTGCATTAAGTATTGAAATTACTACAATTTTAACTAAGTCCGAACCCTAAAGGCACGCTTTCGTTGGCGCGCGAAAAAAAGAAGGTTCTAGAACTTGTGTTTGGTGTGTTCCCGTGGTGGTCCGCGGAACCCGACGTTACTGGGTTTTAGGATAGGAGACACATGAAGCTCCTCATCCGGCCCTGCCATTGACAATACTATGACGATCTACGCTTCGTTACCATACGCATAATAAATTAATATTTCCGCCTTGAAAATAGTTAACTTGATTCTTAAAGATGCTTTGCAATTTGACCAATATTTTGGTGCCCTTTTTCCTTTGTTACATTTTATTTTGGTGATATGACAGTTGTTAATTGCGTCAGTAACAGGAATCCGGACGGGACCCCCATGTGTCTCCCTACCTTAGTTATTCGATTAGTCACCCACTTGTATACATTAATTTCCAACATAAAAATTAAGCGCTGTTTACTTAATATCAAATGCCCATTTAATTCAATTTGTCATTTTTCGGGCAATCTGGTTTACCCTACTTTTTTTTTCTGGCCACACCGAGAACACACCAACCACTTGTTTGTCTGGAAATTACAAATTCCGTTATTGGTGCCTTTTTCCATTTTATGGAACATTTGGTGCTGCCACCTCGGCAAAAATCACGCCACTTCCCAGAATCTATCGATTTATGTCAAACCGCAGTGTGAACCTAAACTGTCACCTATCCAACCGCAGTGAGTCATACCAATCAAACTCAATAAAAGAAAAATGACTATAAGTTGGAAGTAGACCATAACAAGAGAAATATGAAGAGTATTCAATATAAATAAATGATAGAGTGAGTGTATTAGGGGGCAATACAGAAGTAGAGAAATAAAGAAAGAGAGGGTGTAAAGAAAAACAGTATTCATGCGAACCTATGTATCAGCTAAGCTTAACGCTAAATATACATATTCAGGTGCCTGCAACAATGCGTTTAATATTCTCGATGTCAATCACCTTCACAGCTTGGCAGTTTGAACTAACACGAACATGCACATACCCACGAATTGAAAAAGCAGAAACAAGCTTATCTTCTTTTTTCAACCGCATCTCTACTTGTTTACATTGTACAAAGTAGTTTATATACGTGACATATAAAATCTTACGCTCCGCCGATCTGATTTATCTTTTGTTAAGAAGCCTGCGAATTTGGAGCACCTGCAGTTCATTTTGCTTTTGCTTTGCTTCTCGCTTTTCGTATTATTGCTTGAATCATAACACGCAAGCATACTTTACTAAACGCGGCGCCATCTGTCATCTGATAGCACTATTATAACATCTATCTATTTTGTGCTGCCACTCCGTTATTTTTGAGCATTCAACTGAGGTATTTTTTTGTTTCAATTGTAATGGAAGACATATTTGTAAGTTCTGTAAAGCGCCGTAATGACGATGCAAACGAGACTGGAGTTGAAACCGTAACCAAAGCTCCGCGTCTCAGCGACTCATCCCCGAGTCTAATCCGCAACTTGGATGTTCGTTTTGCCTAGTTCACTGAGGTGTTGCCCAAACAAATTATGGATTCCGAGAGAATACAAATTTCCTTTTTTTGTGCGAAATTGGAGGACAAATTCAAGGGGTGGAAGCAAGAGTTGTTACAGGACCTGAATGTGTTGAACGAGAGAATAACTCGTCTGGAAAACGCGTTCGATCATATCGAGGGCCTTGAAAGTGAAATAGCCACTCTTAAGCAAAACATGCTAAAGCAACAAGACCAAATTGGAAGTCAAATTGCTTCCTGCGAGGTCAGTGTCACCGGAATTCCCTTTCAGGAAGGAGAGGATTTGCATACTATATACAACACCTTATGGACCAATATTAAAATACGACCTCCTTCTCTTAAGTTTCATACACCAGCTGATCGGAATCATCTTTTAAAGTCTGTTGCGAATTTCAGGCTTCAAGGTAATAATACGAATAATGGTTTAAAACTAGTTCACGCTATATTGTTATTGTTATTGTTATTTTCATTATTCTACCCAATTCTTCCTTATCTTTATCTTTACTCCAACTTTCAGTAAAATGTCTACTAAGTTTTCATTAGTCAGATGCAGTGCTGCGCAATCGCTTAATCTTAACCTTAATGATGGTCTTAAATAATACGTGGTCAAGTTCCGAAGACAACTTGCGTACACTCTTGCGCATAGTATGCAAATTGAAAATGGGCGAAATCGGATGATAACCACGCCCCCTTTTTCGATATCGAAAACTTCGAAAATCACAAATTGACATAACTTGCGTAAAAACTGAGATATTTGCATGGAATTTGCCTGCCTTTTCCTACACAAACTAAAGACAGAATTGGTTGCCGTTATCGCTAGCGCCATGTCCGTAGCGCTGATTGGATATTCCAACCAACCAAACTTATGGAAATCAATGTAATCGATTAAACGCTTTTACATTGGTTTCCAAAGGGTGGTTGGAACGGCTGATTAGCGTTGTGGGTATGGCGTTGGCGATGACGATAGGTAGTTCTGCCTTTACTCCTTTACTGCTTTATCTTCTATTTCTCTATTGCTCACAATTCTACACTACTACCGATCTGTCTAATTATCCTCCCCTCGTTTCTCTTTTCCATACCTTTCTCCTTCGGTTAAATTCAAATATTGTTATTTATTTACTTACTTAATTTAATTTGTTTTAAACTTAATTTTTTACTTTAAACTTTATTTAATTTAAATTTAAATTTTACATTTAATTTCATATAAATTATAATAATACTAGTCCTGACTGGCACTGTAAGAATAATTTTGTTAAATTGTTGTGCCAGGAAAATATAAATAATAAAATAAACATTCACACATATACATACACACTAGACATGGGACTATTCGAATAAAAATTATTCGAATAAACAAAACTTTTATTCGGCGGGTACAAAAAATTCGAATAGTATTTATTCGAATTTTTTTATTCGTTTATTCGAATATTATTATTCGTTATAGTACTATTCGAATATTTTTGTTAATAGATTTTTAAAACGATATTCGCTGTTTTCTTTGCTTGTACCTATGAGCGTGCATATATGTTTTGTATGTTTTGGATGTACATATGTGTGTATGTTTGCGTGTACAAAAGTGTGACCAAGCAGTAACAATATTTCCTTCATTATTCGAATAGTGGTAACGAATAGTTGTATTTATTCGGTTAATGGTGGTTGAATAGTTTTTGGCTTATTATCTCAATAATTAAATAGCTATTTGTGCAGTGTTGTGGGAATAATAAAATACAATTATTGGTAATAATTGAAGCTGTAAATAGTCATTTACTATAAAGTTACTATACATAAATATGTATTTGTACATTTATATGTTTATGCAGTTACATTTGCTTGGTAGGTTTTGTGCTAGGACTTTAATCAAGAGATGCCAGGGCCAAAATTCATTATGTATACTGTTTATTATGGTAAGAAAAGGACGGGTTTGTGCTGATTTTTCATACACAAAATAATACTATCTGCTTCCTATTTTTTGTTAAATACTCACATAAATGTACTTACATACATACATATGTATGTACATAAGTATGTAGGTATGGTCATGGAAATTTGCGAACTCTTTGGATTGAATGGGATCATTATTAGGTAGATTTTTTATTGTGTTTCATCAACTGAAGAATTGCATAAAGCGCGACTATTTGTTTAAATTCATTATCCTAGAATAAGAGTAATAAATATCCTAAATTTAATTAGCAAAAAAAACAGTCCTTGTTCTTATTTAAGGTACTTCCATTGAACACTTTTTGTATATGCACATAAATTTTGCATCTTAGCACATATTATGCGGAGACTTTTCAAACGTATTTAGTGTACCTAATCATTGTTTAAAATATATGAAAGGCTTTCAAGGGAAAACAACAGAAGAAAATAGCTACCTGCAACTGCCGCGTGAATTCGCAATCCCTCATGCAAGTAGGTCCTTTGTGTTCATTTAGTTAACGAGTTTAGTCACCCAAATTTAAAACAAATAGTCGCGCTTTATGCAATTCTTCAGCTGATGAAACACAATAAAAAATCTACCTAATAATGATCATCCTTAACCAGCCCATTCAATACAAAGAGTTCGCAAATTTCCATGACCATACCTACATATGTATGTAAGTACATTTATATGAGTATTTAACAAAAATTAGGAAGCAGGTAGTATTATTTTGTGTATGTTACTTTACGCAAATTAAACTACATATTTACACATGTGAACATGAAAAATCATCACAAACCCGTCCTTTTGTTATCATAATAAACAGTATACATAATGAATTTCGGCCCTGGCATCTCTTGCTTGAAGCCCTAGCACAAAACTTACCAAGCAAATGTAACTGCAATAAACATATAAATGTACAAATACATATTTATGTATAGTAACTTTATAGTAAATGCCTATTTACAGCTTCAATTATTACCAATAATTGTATTTTATTATTCCCACAACACTGCACAAATAGCTATTTAATTATTGAGATAATAAGCCAAAAACTATTCAACCACCATTAACCGAATAAATACAACTATTCGTTACCACTATTCGAATAATGAAGGAAATATTGTTACTGCTTGGTCACACATTTGTACACGCAAATAATAATACGAATAATGGTTTAAAACTAGTTCACGCTATATTGTTATTGTTATTGTTATTTTCATTATTCTACCCAATTCTTCCTTATCTTTATCTTTACTCCAACTTTCAGTAAAATGTCTACTAAGTTTTCATTAGTCAGATGCAGTGCTGCGCAATCGCTTAATCTTAACCTTAATGATGGTCTTAAATAATACGTGGTCAAGTTCCGAAGACAACTTGCGTACACTCTTGCGCATAGTATGCAAATTGAAAATGGGCGAAATCGGATGATAACCACGCCCCCTTTTTCGATATCGAAAACTTCGAAAATCACAAATTGACATAACTTGCGTAAAAACTGAGATATTTGCATGGAATTTGCCTGCCTTTTCCTACACAAACTAAAGACAGAATTGGTTGCCGTTATCGCTAGCGCCATGTCCGTAGCGCTGATTGGATATTCCAACCAACCAAACTTATGGAAATCAATGTAATCGATTAAACGCTTTTACATTGGTTTCCAAAGGGTGGTTGGAACGGCTGATTAGCGTTGTGGGTATGGCGTTGGCGATGACGATAGGTAGTTCTGCCTTTACTCCTTTACTGCTTTATCTTCTATTTCTCTATTGCTCACAATTCTACACTACTACCGATCTGTCTAATTATCCTCCCCTCGTTTCTCTTTTCCACACCTTTCTCCTTCGGCTAAATTCAAATATTGTTATTTATTTACTTACTTAATTTAATTTGTTTTAAACTTAATTTTTTACTTTAAACTTTATTTAATTTAAATTTAAATTTTACATTTAATTTCATATAAATTATAATAATACTAGTCCTGACTGGCACTGTAAGAATAATTTTGTTAAATTGTTGTGCCAGGAAAATATAAATAATAAAATAAACATTCACACATATACATACACACTAGACATGGGACTATTCGAATAAAAATTATTCGAATAAACAAAACTTTTATTCGGCGGGTACAAAAAATTCGAATAGTATTTATTCGAAATTTTTTATTCGTTTATTCGAATATTATTATTCGTTATAGTACTATTCGAATATTTTTGTTAATAGATTTTTAAAACGATATTCGCTGTTTTCTTTGCTTGTACCTATGAGCGTGCATTTATGTTTTGTATGTTTTGGATGTACATATGTGTGTATGTTTGCGTGTACAAATGTGTGACCAAGCAGTAACAATATTTCCTTCATTATTCGAATAGTGGTAACGAATAGTTGTATTTATTCGGTTAATGGTGGTTGAATAGTTTTTGGCTTATTATCTCAATAATTAAATAGCTATTTGTGCAGTGTTGTGGGAATAATAAAATACAATTATTGGTAATAATTGAAGCTGTAAATAGTCATTTACTATAAAGTTACTATACATAAATATGTATTTGTACATTTATATGTTTATGCAGTTACATTTGCTTGGTAGGTTTTGTGCTAGGGCAACAACGATGGACGTGTGATAAGTAGGGCTATAATGTGGAAACAAGCTAGCAAGCTCGATTATAAGCGAGTTTTAGGGTTTCATAGTGGTGAGCGAGTAGTACTTTTATCATATGTTTTGTCGATTAAAGGCACACTACGAGCAGTGAAACGATTCCTCGCCAGCCAGCAGTGTGAATGTCCAACGATAAACTAGCTGAAACATTTCTTTACTTTACATGGAGTGTATAACTATTGGAATTTCCATGAGCAAGAAAATAGTAAGTAATTTCCTCACCGTCTGCGGGCCAACTGCCTAACGACGAATTAAACGATTCTTCTATCGCACATTAAGTCGATAATTTGTAGACAATTGACGTGCTTCCCGGTTTTATTTTAATCTAGTCTATGCATATGTTTATAATTCCCACGACTGTATCTATTTTATTATTTTTTGGTTTTTAGTACATTTATCTTAAATATTGCAATGTATGTTTAACATAAAACCGTTTAACTTAAAAAGTTTTTTACCTATTTTTTTATTTTCTAGTTTTTAGTTTTTTTTTATTATACGTGGTCTCAAAAATCTTTAAAAGAAGTAGCCTACTGCATTTGCAAAGATTTAAAATTAAATTTGAAATTTGTAATTGACATTTATCAATTATACGTGGTCTCAAAATTTTTTAAAAGAAGTAGCCTACTGCATTTGCAAAGATTTAAAATTAAATTTGAAATTTGTAATTGACATTTATCAATTATACGCGGTCTCAAGAATTTTTAAAAGAAGTAGCCTACTGCATTTGCAAAGATTTAAAATTAAATTTGAAATTTGTAATTGACATTTATCAATTATACGCGGTCTCAAGAATTTTTAAAAGAAGTAGCCTACTTCATTTTGCAAAGATTTAAAATTAACTTGGATGATTTAATATTTAATTTCGTATAGCTTTGTTAACCTAGAGATATTGACCACGAAATATTCCAGTTGTATGGGAGGTACCACGCCTACTTTTTCACTATCCCCAGTTTTTCTGGAGGTGGTAGGGATTCGTCTTGAGATAGGTGGCAACCCTGTAAACCGCCCCAAGTGGCAACACCCACGAATATAATCTAAGAGTGAATCATGCTATCTATATGCTAAATTTCATTCAAAACGGTCAAGCAGATCCCGAGGTATAAGGAAAAACATAAAATGCGGTTAGGTGGCAACTCTAGGTGGCAACCCTGCTTGAAATTGTCATATTTGGAATACGGACGAAGATACCTTTCATTTGATACCCATATTGGCATATCTAGCTCTATATTTAGAAAACATTGATAGGTGGCAACCCTGTAAACCACCCCAAGTGGCAACACCCAAACATAATTGTATTGTCACCAAAATCCAAAGTGTATGCAAAATTTCAGATTAATCGGTTGACAGGAAGAGGGTAAAATTTTAATTACTAAATTTGACCCAAGAAAGAATAAAACAAACGGGGTGAGCTAAATAAAACCGTTTAATAATAATAAAAAGGCAGTAGGGTGTTAACTACTTGCCCGTAAATCTTGCTTGTTTGTTATTCGATTTGGAGTATACTACATACTCTTGGGAACCCTCTCACAAAATTTCATTGAAATACATTCTTGAAATTCCAAGCAATCGCTTTTGAAAATAGCAGAGCTTTTATGCTAAAAAGTGGGCGGCGCCACGCCTACTTCACCAAAATCCACAAAATTTTTGTACAGTTCAGTTTTGCTTAAAAGGCTTATTATGTGTGTAAAATCTTATTTATATAACTTATACAATTATTGAAATATCGCGATTTTAAGTTTACGAAGAAATTTTTTAGAACTGTGTTCAAAAAGTGGGCGTGTCCGTTCTCCGATTTTGTTTATTTTTACAGCAAAGAGTAAGCTTTATATGCTGAACACTTTCTCTAAATATCGTTTCAATAAGTCAATTTTTACCGGAGTTATGGCATGGAAAGTTTTGTGGAATAATCCCCCATAAAGGGGCGGGGCCACGCCCATTTTCTAAAAATTTTGTGCTTTCGACTTTCTTTGCCCACGAACACTTCAGAGGTGAAATAGAAATTATATACAGCTAGTTTAAGCAAAGTTATAGCATATTCAATATATCTATGATCCTTTTCAAAATCTTTCGTATAAAATTAGGCGTGGACCTAACCCGATTTCGCTAATTTTTTTTCGAAATATTGCCTGTATTAATATATATATGTGTGCTGAATTTTATTTTGCTATCTTGAGCGGTTTTTGATTTATGATTAATAATATTTCCAAATTTGACTATATCAAAAGTGGGCGGTGCCACGCCCCTTTTTAAAAATTTCTTCAAAAATGTATTTGTTGCCTTAACGCTAAAGTGCACACCAAATATTATCCTTATAGGTGTATTATGTACTGAATAATCACTCTTCTTGTATTTTCCAAAATATTATATATATAGAAAGAGGGCGTGGCTTTTAACCGATTTTGCCTATTTTCAATAGCGCTCGGAGATAAGTGAAAAGGAACCTACATACCAAATTTCATTGAGATATCTCAAGATTTACTCAAGTTATCGTGTTTACAGACGGACGGACGGACGGAAATTAGTCAGCTATGCATTAAAGGGATAAGGGATTTGGAGTTGTCAAAGGAAAAGGCCGAACTATTCGAATTTTTTGCAACGAATATTTTTATTCGTTTATTCGAATAGTGTTTATTCGAATATTATTCGAAAAAAATCCCACTCCTAATACACACATATAATTTCCTTTCCATACATTTTCATTTAAATTCAATCAATTTCACTTATAATTGCCTTTAAACGTTTGCTTTTAATAAACTAGTGCATTTTTGTTTGTTTATACGAACTAACGAGTTTTTTACTTTCTTTCCATATTACCCCTTATTACGAGCGCTTACAACTTGGTAATGTCATACCAAGCATACCAAGTAGCAAGCCGCCGTAACATTTAATCCTTTCACGCCAGGAGTACACAACAAAATTTGGACATCAAAGCCAGTTTCTTTTTGGAATACACTGGATCACAAATTCCAACTTTTTTTCTGCACCAGAGACGCCATAGTGAAATTCCTATGTAAAATCACCTCCTAATTCCGAAAATCAAGGTTATTTTTACTTGAATGGTAATGTTTTTGGGATATTTACAATTTACCGTTATTTCAAAAAATAAAAAAGATGGCTCCACTTAATCGTGTATATCTCAAGAACAAACTGAGCTCTTCCAAAGCGGTTTGAAAAATTTTAAAGCTTATAAAATTTACTATAATCAGTACATACAACACTTTCATTTGCTGGTGAAACCTTTCGCCATGCTCGTCACTTTCGTCGCCAAGATTTTGCGGGAAAAAATTTAAGTGGGAGTGTAAGAAATGAATTTTTAAAGACATATTTACTCCTGAAAGAAAATAAAAAAGTAAATTAGATAAATATATAAGTGACACATTAGTATATAATTTTCTTAGGCTGGATTTATCTTTCAATTCAGAACAAATTTTTTGTTTATATTTTTCCCGTTCTTGTTTGTTCGGAACTGGACGATGAATTCAGATTTATGGCTATATATTCTCATGTAAATTTATGTAATATATAATTTATTATAATATGTTTTTTTATTTACCCATTTCCGCATAGTTTTTGATTAAGTCGTTCACTATCATCTCGTAGTTAGGACTTTTGTGTTTGCCTAAAAAAGAAGTAACGACCTTTTCAAAAGAATCCCACGCTGCTGCCTCCACTGGTGACAATAGTTCTTTGAAATGGTTATTGGTCATCATTTTCCTTATTTGCGGTCCCACAAAAATGCCTTCCTTTATTTTTGCTTCTGAAATCTCTGGGAAGATTGTCTTCAAATGATGAAAAGCTTCGCCTTCTTTGTCCAAAGCCTTCACAAAGTTTTTGATAAGGCCGAGCTTGATGTGGAGCGGAGGTAGGTTATTTTTTCCTTCTTTATAAGTGGAGAGTATTTTATGTTATCTACCCCAACTTGAAACTCGATTCGTTCTGGCCAATCCTTTATGATGTAGTGGTCTTGACGAGCTCGGCTATCCCATTTGCGTAGAAAGCAACAGTATTTTGTGTATCCACTTTGTAGACCACATAGCATTCCAACGACTTTAAGATCGGCACATATTTTCCAATCATGTTCTTCGTATTTGATTAACTTGAGCACTTTTGGATTATCTCATATGTTTTTTTCGTATTTACTGCATGCGCGATCGGGATAGATGGCTTTTGGTTGCCAATATGCAATAATACGGCCTTTAAACTTAATTTATTGCCGTCTATGAACAATCGCCACTCTTTTGAATCATATGGTTCACCAAATTGTTTGAATAGACCAGCTATGTCTTTGCAGTAACAAACACTGTCCTCCTTCGTATAGTACTTGGAAGATTCTTCGTGACGAGTTCTATAATATGTTACCTTAACATCGGATGAAACAAATTTAAATTGTTGCATTCGAGAGGCGTGTAGTTCGGCCTTTTCCTTTGACAACTCCAAATCCCTTATCCCTTTAATGCATAGCTGACTAATTTCTGAAACTATCTATTTAGGCGACACCAATGAAGTGGAGGGAACCAACTTGCCATTCAACGGACTGCTATATTTGTACTACAAAAGTACAAAATCTTGGCGACGAAAGTGACGAGCATGGCGAAAGGTTTCACCAGCAAATGATAGTGATTGAAAGTCGGTATCAAGGATTCTGGGATGTCGCTATGATGGGCGACTACTGTTGGTTTCTCATAAGAGAAACCGATCCTAATCTAAATAAGCGTCAAAACAAGACACATAACTTTTTCAATTATAAAATAAGATCATAGAGTTAAGACAGAACCATATGTACATATGCTATTATTTGTAGGGTACTTAAGTATTAAATGGATATATTTACTTGAATGCTTATAACTTTTGTATTAAGGTAAGTGGCTATAATTCCGTGGTAGTACCTTATTCCGTGGTATTTCGATTTTTTATGCCAAATAAGGAATTAGAAGAAATTTTAGTTAAATTAAAAATGCAATTATAAAGATCTATCTTTAAGAGATACAAATCGATATACTTTTTTGTTTTCTAGGCTATATTTATTTTATATGACACGATCAAAAGTTGTTAGTCTGGAGAAAAAGTGTTTTGTATGACGGTGTCTTAAGCAAAATGTTAAGGAGTCCAATGAAAATTCTTAAGGCTGTAAAATTTTAACAGTATACTTTTGTTTCATAATTATTACATTTAGGTGCTCAATGAACATTTATTAACTATTTTTTATAACCACCATATACATTGAAATAGTTTTTTTTACTTTTAATTCATTATTTCTGATCCACGGAATTAGGTACACATTTCGTTTTTCAATGTACGTAATTCCGTGGGTACCACGGAATTAGGGTAATTTAACACTTTTTTTTCTTTATTATAGTAAACTTTTTATAAGAAACCCTACTCCAAAAAGTCATTTAATCATTAAATAAAGCCCCAAAGAAGATCTTGACGTAATTCCGTGGTATAATTTTATTCACCTGTTCGTGAATATATGACCTGGAAAAATCTGTGGCACACAATATTTTAACTAAATGTTGACATTATTGAATTTTTATTAATTCGATATTTTCTAATAAAGACTAAAAATATGATGAAGCTTTTAAGTTCCCTACCGTTATTTTGAATGCATATTTGTAATAAAAAATATAAATAATAATAAAATTATTGATTTGCCCTTTAAATCGCTACCACGGATTTATGTACCACTAAATTGTACAATGTCCCTTATTCAGTGGTATGCTACGCATTTACGTTGCAGTAGCTAGACGAAAAGAGCTGTTTTTCGGTGGCGCGATAAAAACGCATTTTATTTAAAATACGTGCATAATTTTATTTTATAAAAAATGGCAAAAGTTGTTGAGTTATATTTTTTTTATTAAACCAAACATAAAAAACAAAAAAAAATAAATAAAATAAAAAAAATAAAACAAATAAAAAAAATACAAAAAAATTAAAAAAAAAAAAAAAAAACAAAAAAAAAAAAAAAAGAATAAAAAAGAAAACAAAGCAAAAAAACATTGAATGCAATTTTTTTACTTTATTATTGAATACAGTTTTATTTATTTTTTTTATACATATGTTGTTTTGTTTTTTTATATACATGTTTTGTTACAGAAACAAAAAACACACAGAAAAAAAATTTAAAAAAACACGAAGGAAACAAAAATGAAACAAAACAAACAAAATATATAAAAACAAAGAAAAAAAAATACTGAATGAAAGTTTTAAACTTAAATTTTTTTTAATTTTCATTTATATTTCTATTTTCTGTATAGGTTCTTAAAGTTCTTAAGAATTTATTTTAGTAAAAAACACTAAAAAAACAAAAAAAAAAAATAAAATAAAAATTATAAAAAAAAGTATAAAACTAAAAACTATAAAATTAAAGTTTTTGGCTTTATTTTTACTGAAAGCAATTTTATTTATAAATTGTTAAAGTTCTCAAGAACTTGTCCTAATAAAAAAAAAATGATATTGAAATAAAATTTTTAATTTATATGTTATTTATTTATACAAACAAAAAAGTATAACTGAATTAAATTTTTAGTTTTTTTTAGAGCTCAAAGCATATGCATTTTAAAAAAACAAAAAAAAAACCTTTTAAAAGAAGCGAAAAAGTATAAATTTTAATATATAAATATAAAAACCTTAAAACCTATTTTGTTGCTTGAAAACAAATTGTTTTTGAATGCAATAATTAAGTTTATCTTACATTTTTAGCGATGAAATATGTGGCTTGCTTCATACCACGGAATTAGGGACAATTTCCCACGGAGTTATGTACATCATGAAATTTTTTGCCACGGAATTAGGGACATCTGAGTTAGTCATTAATTTTAATTATTATAAAAATATTATTAGTTATTTTCGAATTTTGGCAATTGGAAATTAAACAAAATTAATCAATTAAATGGGAACAATTCGATTTTTCAGGTTTAACTTTTTTGTTTCAACATGGGAGGAGTACAAAGTCAGAGAAATCCTTAGTACCACGGAATTATAGCCACTTACCTTAGTTCATCGATTTTGTTCACTGATAGCTTATTTTTTTTGTAATAAAACAGAGCTTAGAGGGGGGAAAAAATATCTGGAAAAAAACAAAAAGTTTTCGAGATGCTTCCTCGCAAAGAAAAATTTTTTTATATTTTTACAAAAAAAATTAAAAAAAAATCCGTAATGATTGTTCAAATTGTTTGAATCTGCAGGACCTAGAAAAAAGTGTTGTATGCACTGATTATAGTAAATTTTATAAGCTTTAAAATTTTTCAAACCGTTTTGGAAGAGCTCAGTTTATTCTTGAGACATACACGATTAAGTGGAGCCATCTTTTTTGTTTTTTGAAATAACGGTAAATTGTAAATATCTCAAAAACATTACCATTCAAGTAAAAATAACCTTGATTTTCGGAATTATGAGGTGATTTTACATAGGAATTTCACTATGGCGTCTCTGGTGCATTTTGGCTGTAAACCAGTGATATCAGCCATATCAGTGAAACAATTGGATAAACCAGAAAAATATTACACATATATATCACACATTCAATAAATATCCAACAAGTCAGCGAGCGAATAGCATTGTAGCGATTGACAGCAAGAAACAGAGGCAGACATATATATCACAGCGCATCACATCACAATATACAGTCCATTAACATCACATCACAATATATAGTCCATCAACGTTATATCGATAAAAATCGCTAGTACCTGCGCTAAAAAGTATAAAATAGGGTTTACCAGTATTACAGATTTTATCATGCACGTATGATTCGAAGTGAAAGGACGTTTCTGTTTATTTTGTGGAAATAAAAAAATAAAATCAAAGTGAAATGGCAGATGGTGTATGGCTTACTCCACGACAACTAAGCGCACTTTCGTACGAAGAACAGCAAGCATATATTCGTCAAACGCTTGAAGAGAGCCAAGAAGAAATAAGTGACCAGTAGTTGGTGACGAGGCTTTAGATCAATGTGTAGGTGATATTGGGGTTGATGACTCAGACTTAGAAGAGCCCACGTTGCACCAATTGAAACTGGGGAATATTTTACTGCCAGAGATGGTAATGATTGGTCTTCGATACAACCACAACCTGTAAGATTCCGTACGCACAACATTCTAAGAAGTGAAACGTTCAAATTGATAATGTCAGACGAAATATGCATGTCGCATTATTCGTGAATCAAATCGAAAGGCAAGGCAATTCTTTGATGATGACAATGCAAAACATCCAACAAGAGAACCTTGATCATGGATTCCCATAACAGAAAGTGAATTTGATGCATATTTGGGCGTACTTTTGCTAAGTGGCGTTACACATTCTGGTTACGTGCATACGAAAGATTTGTGGAATACTAAATCACATCCATTATATCGTGCTGCAATGGGTGTACGACGATTTTGGGAAATTAGCCGCATCATTCGTTTTGATAATGGAAACACACGCCAGCAACGCAAACAAACTGACAAAGCAGCAGCAATATCGGACGTTTTTTTGATGCTAAATAGCTGTCTTCGTAGATATTACGTATTTATTTATTTCTTACAGCTTAAACTAAGCCTAACGTGTGTCTATTTACAATATTTCATTTACAACCTAATTAAAATTAAATTATATATGAAAAATATTACAATACTAATCCTATTGCTGCCATGTTGCAGTGTCAAACATTGGCAGTCTTTCAGAGCATACAAGGTTTGAACCAGTTGGCTGCGGATGACAGACCGTTTACGCAAGTAAAGCGCGAAGACAATATCTGAACGGCGAAGCACTGATGGAATAGTGATGCGTTTTAAGATAAGTTTCGGCAACTTTCTTTACGTGAGGATGTGGCTGTATATCTTGAGTTACTTGGTTCGTACGCAATGTGAAAGATACTTTTTCTGAAAGGCTGCTCATTTTGCACTAAATTGGCAGAGTTTTACAATACTCATACAGTTTTTGTTTAAATTTATTCTTACTACACGATTTTACATCATTTGGTAGTTCGTTATAACATTTTAGACCTTTATGGTATAAATTGCACTTATCTGATTCTGTTCTGTAAGCGGGTAAATTGAAATTATTTCTACTTCGAGTGTTAACGGAATGGATATTTCTGACATATTTAATGTTATTTTCCAAATATTCAGGTAGGTTGCCCTCTATTATATTCTTAATGAACTAAATGGTGTGGTAAAAAAGCTGTTGTTTAACGCTTAGCCAGTTTAAAGCTGAGAGCATATCTCGTGTAGGTGTATCGTTGCGCTTACTAAGAATAAACCTCATTGCTCTGTTTTGTTGCTTTTGCAGTTTGTAAATTTGACTGTCTCTCATAAAAAGAATATAGTAGGACAGTAAATAAAGTGATGATACATCTGTAGACCATTAATTTGTACCCTCTCTTTAAGTGTCTACAAGTTCTTTGCGTGAAGTATAATTTTTTAGCTATTTTTCCCACGGTGTAATTGACATGTTCATTAAAATTAAATTTTTCATCGATTTTTATTACTAAGTATTTCGATTGATGACCAGTTACTTATTACAGATTCTGTTCGAAGGTATCTGCAGAAAACCGGCCGAAAACCTTTATTGAAGCTCTGAACGTTTGTGATATACAGTTGTAGCTTCAAGCGAATGATCATTCTCTACTTTACGGAGAGTAAAAACCTATTGGCGAAATAAAACTGGAGAAGAACGTTTGAAGGGATTGGCAATGTTGAATATTCACAGAGATATCGAAGTTGCTCATGAACAGATACTGGATATTCTGGCAAGAAAAAGAAGGAGAATTGATATTACTCTATAGGTAATGTATGTAAATTGATCTGGCATTATCTCTTCATCTCTTATAGAAATGAACATCTTTACTCAGCAATAAAATATTATAATGAGAGAAGTATAGCAATGTCACTAAGTCCGTAGCGTTACATGTATGTATGTGGATATCGTCTGTCATTCGAAAATTTAAGAATATATTGCCAATATATAATAATTGTACTGTGTAAGTATACATATATGAGTGAGTTTTTGTTATTCATACCTCCGATTATTATCTTCCAACTTTTCTTGTGAATTTTGTATTGAAGATTTCAAATCTGGACACCCGCCCCCCCCCCCCCGAAAAATTTTCCTGGATCCGCCCCTGGCTGTTGACGTAAGGGTGCAACTTTGTAAATGGGCTTTATCTACCAACCAGATGATCCAATCCTAACCAAAATTGGGATTATTGGCTAAAACAGTTTTCGCTAGGATCACGAAATTTCAAGTCGATCCGATTATCCAGTTCAGAGCTAAAGCGTTTTGAAAACGCAAAACATACCCAGGTATGTTGCATTTGACATAAGGGTTAACAAAGATATGACAAAAAATTAAAGTAGTGGGGTGAGCGCGAGTAACGGCGGGTTAAAAAAAACTTTGCAGGTCTATGGTTATCGCACATGTTTTGAAATTGACAGTTTCTTCTGGTATTTTTCTGTGTCAAATGTTCTTCTTTCCTTGACAATTGCGTTAATGTAAACTGCGCCGGAACTTCAAGAGGAAACAGTAGTATGGTGTACCATTTAGAGCAAATCTATAGCACTGAACTGACGTACTATGTATTAGTGCATTTGGAACTACTACTAGTTCATCCTTAATAACACATAGTCCACATATGATCAATTATTCCGATGAAGAGTGTTTGGGCTATATATGTACATATATTTGAATTATATTTCCTTACTTGTTCAGTATACCCCCAGCGCCACTGTATTCTACGGAACAAAACAGTCGTCTCTTAAAAGAGTCCAAATACTTAAGTTAAATATCTCTACAATTTTATAAAAAAATGTAACAGCAGATTACAGATATTTAAGAAAAATTGCTATTATTAAGCCAATCAAAATCAGCAGTTTATAGAATTTTTGTCTGTATGTTTGGTCGCGGGCCTCTCAAAAACAACTCAAAATAACGGAAAGCAACTTTCACTACTGTATGTAGCTAGACATATATCTTAAAATCTAAGACATCATTTATTTGGATAACTCAGCCGGTTTCGGAGTTATTGACCAATATGTAGACCAGGGTGATCCAAACCAGATTTAGTCTATTATTAGTTCCACACAACCATTTTAAAGTGGTATAGGTAGAAGCAGAAAAGGGGTTGGTCCCGAAAACCTCCGTGGTTGCAGGGTATATGTAGGATAATTAATTAAATGTTTGCAGCACGTCCAGTAAATGCCCAACATGTATGTAAGTATATAAGCTGCAAACAGGTGCACAATTTGGTTTTTCTACGTGGGTATTTGAAAGTAAATGTGGTTGTTTATCTACATCTATATATAAATACGGTAAGGAAAATCAAGTTGTTATCCCTTTTTGAAGGGGAAAAACAACACGTATTACGGTCAAACCTATACAAAAATGTTCGTATTGAACGTCTGGTTTGCAGAAACGTATACGTTCTTTGTTTTCATCGCACAGGTGAGAAATATTAGGTAAAAACCGAGGTATTCTGTACATTGTTCGCAAAGCGCTTAGGTATAACATGCTGTGTGTGCGCACACAAGTATTCGTTTTTTTTTTTACTGTATGCTCGCTACGAATCGGGTAAGCTGATTTCGGTCACGTGGTACTTACCTCTCACGTGTTTTTTTCAGTGTGTGTGTCAAGCGGAGCAGTTGTGTTCTTATCATTTCGTATTTATATATTTGCCAATTTACATTTTCGTCCAATTTGGGCGAACGGGGCGACCTCTAGTATATTGTAATATACGTTGAGCGTGCAGATTCAAAGTGAATATTTATTGAAATTACTTTCTCTTTTTATACAAAATTCTTACACTAATACTTACAAATTATTTACGAACTAAAACATATACAAATAGATACCTTACTAATACATATAAATAAGAATGCATAATTCTAAAATATGCTAAGTCAACATATGACTGCAATAAAAATATAAATATGTCAGTCGCATTGACAAACTGACGTTGTGTTCAGTTGGTCATTGCGACTGTCTGTGGCGGTGTCTTTGACCGTCCACACAAGTGTAACAAGATCCTCGTTATGAGCGGCATGTGCACTATTTGTATAAACTCCCGCTGAGTTCAATGTAACTAATTTGGGCAGAATGTTGTTTATATACATTCATATTTGCTTATACATTTTTTATGTGCACATGACAATTAATGTAAAAGGGCAATGTGTTTATGTAATGCTACACCTTCCCCCTTAAAAAAAAATAGATATATATATTTGTAGTCAACTATATATATCTATTTGAACCGCTTGATGTTTGTTTGAAAATTTTAATTGTTTTAGGATCTTGTTATTTACCATTGTTTTGTTACATGTTTTTATTTTATTTCTATTTGTTTGTATACTTTATTTGATACTTGATATTGTTTTCTTTTGGCTTGTGCCGTGTATAAGATTGAGTAAATTGGAATGCTTATGGATTTTTTTTTTTTTTGTTATTACTGAATTATTATGAATAAAGTGCTTTGCTTATTTTTATTGTTTAACGCTACGAGTTTTAGATTGGTTTAAGTCTATTCTTATGAATTACGATTTCTTTTTTGTTTTTGTTACTGTCTCCTATGCTATGTGGAATTAAAGTGTAGTTGTTATTTTTATCAATATTTTTTACTTTATAGTGTCCTGTATACCTATTTTCTAACTTATGAGAGGCCTCTTCTCTAACTAATACTAAATCTCCTATATTTATTTCCTTACTATAACTACTTTTGTCATAATTAAACTTGTGTTTTTCTTTAGCCTCTTGGACTAATTTTTTAGCTCTCCGCTGTGCTATCTGGAGTCTATATTTTATTTCTTTGTCATAAGCCTCGTGATTGTACAGTGGGCTGATTTTGTTTTCTTCTAAAAACTCGTAATTTGGTGGATTTTTCCCAAATATGAGCTCAAACGGGCAATATTTATGTATGGTAGATGGTGTTGTATTGTAACAATACGCGAAGTACTTAAGGTATTCATCCCAATCGTCTTTGTCACTGGATATGTATGAACGTATGTATTCATTAAATGTCCGATGACTGCGTTCCACAGTATCCAAAGTTTGATGATGGTATGGTGTTGAAGTTTTATGTTCAATTTTCAACAATTTACACAGTTCCTGGAATAGGCTATTTTTGTATTCTGTGCCCATGTCTGTCAGGATTGTTTTTATTTGTCCATAAATTAGGATGAAATGCTCAAACACGGCTTTAGCGACTGTAATTGCGTGTTTGCTTGGGACCGGAATTGCTACCAAGTATTTTGTTAGTTCGCATATAATGGTAACTGCATATTCGTTTCCATTTATCGATTTCGGTAATGGTCCGACTGTATCGATTTGTACAATGTCAAATGCCTTCGGAGGTGTCTCCGTTATTGTCATTGGCTCTTTTATGTGTTTATTTGTTTTATTTTTCTTGCAGTGGATGCAGTTCTTCATGTATTTTCGTATGTAATTTTTCATATTCAGCCAGCTATATTTCTGCTTGATTTTATCTGTCATGCGATTTATTCCTGGGTGGCCACCACTAATAGGATCGTCATGATATTTTTGCAGAATTTCTTTAATTTTTCGGGATTTGTCACGCATATAACCTCTGGGGTTAGAGCTATTGTTAACTTTTTGAGAACTTTATTACCCATTTCAATAAATTTTCCTACTGCAGTATAATTCATTTTAAACAATTTGTCCCCTATGGACAACTGTACTTGTACAAGTCCTAAATTGCCGGCTTCTCTTTCAAGCCTGGTAAAGAATTGTCCTAAGTCAATCTTATCCTCAACAATTAGGTTGCTTGTATCAAAATTGCTACAAATTTTCTTTCCTTTTTTGAAATACAATTTCGGAGGATTGAAAATGAGCTCGACATGTCTTTTTACTTCAAATTTATTTAGCGCTTCGTAAATTTTGGGGTTCTCTTTGTGACTTTCTTTAATTTCAGTTTTATTACTGATCTTTTTAGCTGCTGATCTTGTTGTTATTTTAAATATTTTATTTGTTTCTACTGACATATCTTTTAAATTTGTTATAGTTATGCGGGATAATGCGTCCGCTATATGGTTTTCTTTACCAGCTATGTACTCCACTTCAAAATCGTACTCTTCTAAATCTAGTCTTACTCGTGTCAGCTTTGAGGAAGGACTTTTCATTGAAAATAAGTATGTTAATGGGCGATGGTCGGTTTTAACTAGGAATTTTCTGCCATATACGTATGGTCTGAAGAAGGTTATGGCCCAATGAATCGCGGCCAATTCTTTTTCTATTGTAGCTTTGTTAGTTTCGCCTTTTGTAAAGGACCTTGAAGCGTAAGCAATTGGTAACTGTTTGCCATCATGTTCTTGGCTAAGGACTGCACCACAAGCGTATCCACTAGCGTCTGTTGTTATGCAGAATTCTTTTTCGAAATTCGGGTATTGCAAAAGTTTTGGACTAATTAATGCTTCCTTTAAGTAGGTAAAAGCTTTTTGACATTCTTCTGTCCATTCGAAGGTAACATTCTTTTTGCAAAGCCTAGTTAATTTTCTAGAATATTCTGCAAAATTCGGAACAAATCTTCTGTAATAATTGCAGAAAGCTACGAATCTTTTAACTTCATCTGCTGTTTTTGGCGTTGGATAGTTTTGAACGGTTTCAAATTTGCTTGGATCAGGTAATATTCCCCTGTTTGTACATTTGTGTCCTAAATAAGTTACTTCTTGGCTAACAAATAAACATTTATCTGGATGTAGTTTTAGGTTGTATTTTCGACAAGTGGAGAATACGTCTCTTAAATTTTTTAGCATGTGATTTTCGGAACAACCTAATACAACTAAGTCATCCATGTAGAGAAATGCTTGAGATGGTTTGAGCCCTGCGAATGCTAGGGTCATCATTCTTTGGAATGAATTTGGTGCTACTTTTAATCCATAGGGTAGTCTTTTGAACCTATATGTGCCATTTTCGGCTGTAAAGGAAGTTATATCCCTTGAATCTGGGTGTAGTTCGATTTGATGAAAACCTGACATTAGGTCTAGGCATGAAAAATATTTTGCTCTTCCAAGTTGGTCTAAAATGTCATCAATTCTTGGAAGTGGGAATTTGTCTGCTGCTAGCTTTTTATTTACCTGTCTGTAGTCGACTACTAGTCTCCATCTTTTTTCTGTTTTTCCTGGAAGTGATTTTTTAGGGACTAGTAGGATTGGGCTATTATATTCTGATATGGAGGGTTCTATTATATCATCTTCTATTAGCTTATTTACTTATTTGCTTATTTCTCCCTTTTGGGTTTGAGGCAATCTATAATTTTTTATGTAAACTGGGTTGTCGTCCTTCATATATAGTTTTTGTTTATAAAAATTATTAGAAGTAATTGGTTCTGTTTCTAGTGCAAATATATCTATGAATTCTGTGCAAAGTGATGTTAATTGAGCTTTAACAAAATTTTCAGTTAGTCTTTTTAATTTTTCGGTGTCTATGCAACTTTTATTGTGTTGGGTTGCTTTAATTAGTGTATAATCGTCTAAATTTTCAGTATTAATTTTATAATTTTGAATAGTTGTGTTGTTATGTGTTGTGTTAATAATTCTCACGAAGGTTTGCTCGCTATTTGTAATGGTATTTGCAATATAAATGCCATCGGCTAGTTGTTGGTGTGGTATGAAAATGTTTTTGTTGTTTGTGTTTATTTTAATTTGTCTAATAACTTCCGATCTAGCTGGAATTGTGATTGTGTTGACGGACAGACAGTTTGTTAGATTCATTGTTATTGTTTGAGGGAAATCATATGGTCTTAAAATTAGTTTGTCCTCTGTTTTTCCGTAATCTAGAATACAATTGTATTTCTTTATGAAATCTAAGCCTATTATTCCATCACATGGGATTGGAAAGTTGTCTTCTACAACATGAAATTTATGATAAATTAGAAGGTCATCGCCTCTTAGATCTGCTTTGATTGTGCCTAAAGTGCTAGTTATTCCCTGACCAATGCCTTTCAAATCTGTGATTTGTTCAGTATTTATTTTTCCTTTATTATCTATTTGCTGTTTTTTAATTATGGAGATATCGGCTCCCGTATCAATTAAAAAATTTGAGTACGAATTGTTTAACGATGTCCTTGTAGATATATAGCTGTTTATGTTTAGATTAAGTACGCATATTTTTCGTTTTGTTAATTTTGAAGTGGAGTTTCCTGGTTTTCCGTTTCGGTACAACTACGCACGTTACGGGTTTGTGTGTATGGTCTGTTTGTATTTCGGGATTGTGATCCTCTATTATTGTTACTATTGTTGTTGTTTGATCTAAAATTATTGTTGTAGCCTGACTGTGGTCTGTATCTTCTATTTTGGTAATTTCCATAGTTGTTACTACGGTAACCTCCACGGAAATTACTCCGGTATTGACCTTGTTGTCGTACATTTAAAATTGTGTTAGAGCTGCCTGTAATTTCGGTACAGCTGTTTGTGAATTTGGAGATTGCGTCGTTCATTGTTGCGAACGTTCCCGCTTGCATTATCATCTTAACTTGGGTGTTGGAGCAGTTTTTGCACATGGCTTTGACTGCTGCCTGTGTTGCATATCTCGTGGCTAAGTCTGGATTTAATCCATCTGAGATATACGCTCCTTCCAATGACCTTGTTATTTTTTCTACTTCCGCAGTGTACTGGTTAGCAGTTTTGCTACGCTGCTGGATGTTCAGGAGTTTAGCTGTTAAAACGTCTACTGATTCACCCTTTATTGCGGTTTTTAATTTAATTTTTATTTGTTCTATTGTGCTTTCATTACTGATGAAATTTCTTGCCGTTCCCTTTAGCTTGGTCTTTATCATTGTTATAGCTAAAGCTTCGTGTTCATCCTTGATTTGCTCAAGTATATCAAGGGCGTCCAAGAAACTGTGTAGGTTTTCTGGTTTACCATCAAACTCCGGTAGCACTGACGAAGCAGTTTTAATGAATTCAACTATTGTTTGCACCATTGTGACTTTTATGATTGGGGTATTTACGGATTGAAAATTTGGTTTACTTTCTTTTATTGTTGCTGTCTGGCTAGTGGAAGGTGTTGGAATCGGACTCTGAGCACGTTCCAACAAAAGGAAATTGAAGTCTATTTTAAGCTTCTCCTGCACTGTGGTTGGTATGTTGCATTCTATATTGTGCCTAGCTAATGAAGATACCAATTTATCTCGTACTGCGAAAAAAAATTGGCTAGCCTCTTTTTGGTGTTCTTTGGTAAGTATACGGTTTGTTGTATTAATTACCTGTCTTATTCTTTCTAAAGTTCCTGCGATTATGTTCAAATGCTTGACTATTGTTTCTGGTTTTATAAGAGCGCTTTTATTTATGCATTTGTATGATTTACTGGCTTTTGTTTTTTCTTCAGATAATGCGTTATAAATTTCTTGCCATCTACTCATTTCTTAAACGCGTTGGTGTGCGTCGTTTAATTGTCTCAATTTGTTTTTGATATAATTTTTTATTAAGATTGCAATTGCAACAATTAAACATGTGACTACACATCCAAAAATAGTCAACCATTTGTCGGAAAGCTCTTCCTTATTTTCTACAATAGTATGTGGTTCATATTTAACTAGTTTGTTTTCATAATTTTTCTCTGCAGAATTTTCTTTTCCTACCTCGTATCCTGCTATTCCTATCAATATTCCATTTAAGGCAATTTTCCACCAAGCCATTTTCGAAAGAAAAAAAAATCGATTTTTATTCATTCATTTATTTATATATATATATATATATTTTTTTTTTTTTTTTTTTAAATCCAATTTTACTGTAGTTAATAATCTGTATGATTCTTCTATTACCGTGGAAGGGTATAACAAATCTTCCATGGTGGGTTCTCTACCCATTCCTATATAGTTCCAAAATTGTTTTAATTTGCACAAATTATTTCTATTACTTCCAATCATACGAGATCTTGACTTACGTACTTCGTTTTCGTCTTCGCGTTCTAAATTGTCAACGATATAATTTATTTTGTCGTAGTCAAGATAGTCTGGCAAAGCACTATCCATACTAAAAGGTTATTCAAGTGGTTTTAAAATTGGCAATTCAAATTTACTCAAAAATTTATTTATAATTTTATTTTCTGCTTCTTAATTGTCTAATTTTTTGTTTTAGTTTTAATCTTTCCTTATTGTCTGTTGTTAAATTTAGTAGCCTGTAAGTTTCGGCTATTTCTTTATTTTTTCTAACCTGTTTTCCTGCCCTTTTTCTTCTACGTACTATTGTATGGACAGGAATTTTTGGAATTTCTTCCTTATTAATTTTATTCCTCCGCCGATATTCTTCTATAGTAATCGGTTTTGGCCCTATTTTTTCAGACGACTTTTGAATCTCAATTATTTGTTCCCTAGCTTTTGTAAAGGTGTCTATGCACCGTTGGAATATCCTGTCAAATTCTTTATGACAATTAATAACTTCCTCCTGCGGTAAAGTGTTCTGCATTATTTTGTTTTGTTAAAAATTTACAATCTTTTTTTTCTCTTTGTTTTTTAGTCCCTAGGCATATTTAAATGCCAATGGTTTAGCGGCCGTGAGGCGTGCTCAAATCATTCTAAAAATTTTCCTCTAAATTTATACCTAATTCAGCTTCTTGTATGTAAATGTCATAGATGCGGGCAGTGTATTTCAGCTTTAGTTGCCCTTTGATGAAATGTTGCGGTGTTATGATGAAGTTGATTTCCAGGACTGCCGATTCAAGATTTTCTGTGAAATGCCGCTGAATGCCAAAAGTACGCAAAGCATGTGGTGGAACCTAATTGCTGCCAGTCACTCCTGTTTCAACGTCTTCTATGAGGTATTCCACTCTTTTTATGCGCATTTTCCTGATGTTGGAGGGTTCATTCAAAAATATTTGTTGAAATAAAATTAAAGAAAAAAACTTTTTTAAAAATAAGCTTTTATTATTGTTTAATAAAATTAACTAAAAAGTAAAAAATTAATTCACTGTAAAGAAGTATAACACTTTATAAGTTCATTGTAACCTTTAACGATAGTTAGGCTTCTTCGTCTGCGATAAAATAATTCCATATTGTACATGATTATATATTTTTAACATTAAAACTTTACACTTAAATTATTAAGTCTTCCAGTCTACATCACAGTCTCAATTTTATTATTAATAAAAGCGTGTTACATTTTGATAACAAGAAATGTCCTAGAAGTCCTTAATTTTACCATCAAATAGACAAGAAGGTCCTAAATGTTTCTAATTATAACAAATAAAATTTAACACGCTTTTATTAATAATAAAATTGGGACTTTGATGTAGACTGGAAGACTTAATAATTTAAGTGTAAAGTTTTAATGTTAAAAATATATAATCATGTACAATATGGAATTATTTTATCGCAGACGAAGAAGCCTAACTATCGTTAAAGGTTACAATGAACTTATAAAGTGTTATACTTCTTTACAGTGAATTAATTTTTTACTTTTTAGTTAATTTTATTAAACAATAATAAAAGCTTATTTTTAAAAAAGTTTTTTTCTTTAATTTTATTTTTTACTTTTTAGTTCTGTTTATCAACAAGTAATATACCCATAAGCTTGTTCTTAGAAAAGCTTTTTTCCTAAATTAATTTACTTTTTAGTTAATTTTATTAAACAATAATAAAAGCTTATTTTAAAAAAGTTTTTTCTTTAATTTTATTTTATAATGCAATGTCCGCGAAACCTGAACGATGGTGAAAATTTGAAAGCCACAGCTCAACGGGAAGTTGGTACAATATCGAAAACAAAATTTCTGGAAATGAAATTTTTCAAATATCGCTACCCGTGCGCCACCTATGGGAATTATTTTTTTTTACATTGCGCTGGGGTAAAAAACTAAACGTGGATGAAAATTTTAAGATACTACCTTAAAGGGAAGTTCGTTGAAAAATGAATTAAACGACACCGAAAACGGTCCTTCGAATTTCTTAAATAGAGCGACTTCCGCGCCACTTATCGGTTCCAATTTTTTTTAAACATATGGAAATTAATTAAGTACCACACACGTAAAATATCAGCCAAATCGGTCCATAATTCCGATTTTTAGTATTTATAGCCGCGATCTCAGCTCCACCTAGCGGAATTTTTTTTTGGGAAATATTTCTTTTCATGGTAGTAATACATGTTCCGAATTTCAGCCAAATCGGACCATAAATGCGATTTTCGAAAATATAGCGACCTACGCGCCACCTATCGGATTTTTTTTTTCATAATATTGCATTGTCATCGGGGTTATACATCGGTGCAGACTTTCAGCTCAATCGGACACCGGGAAGTGTATCAAATTTAACTTGCAAGATTCCATTACAGACAGCCGTCAACTAAAACTAAATAAAAGCTTATAAAAACAAATTCACTGTAAAGAAGTATAACACTTTATAAGTTCATTGTAACCTTTAACGATAGTTAGGCTTCTTCGTCTGCGATAAAATAATTCCATATTGTACATGATTATATATTTTTAACATTAAAACTTTACACTTAAATTATTAAGTCTTCCAGTCTACATCACAGTCTCAATTTTATTATTTATAAAAGCGTGTTACATTGTGATAACAAGAAATGTCCTAAAAGTCCTTAATTTTACCATCAAATAGACAAGAAGGTCCTAAATGTTTCTAATTATAACAAATAAAATTTAACACGCTTTTATTAATAATAAAATTGGGACTTTGATGTAGACTGGAAAACTTAATAATTTAAGTGTAAAGTTTTAATGTTAAAAATATATAATCATGTACAATATGGAATTATTTTATCGCAGACGGAGAAGCCTAACTATCGTTAAAGGTTACAATGAACTTATAAAGTGTTATACTTCTTTACAGTGAATTTGTTTTTTACTTTTTAGTTAATTTTATTAAACAATAATAAAAGCTTATTTTTAAAAAAGTTTTTTTCTTTAATTTTATTTTTTACTTTTTAGTTCTGTTTATCAACAAGTAATATACCCATAAGCTTGTTCTTAGAAAAGCCTTTTTCCTAAATTAATTTACTTTTAGTTAATTTTATTAAACAATAATAAAAACTTGTTTTAAAAAAGTTTTTTCTTTAATTTTATTTTATAATGCAATGTCCGCGAAACCTGTACGATGGTGAAAATTTGAAAACCACAGCTCAACGGGAAGTTGGTACAATATCGAAAACAAAATTTCTGGAAATGAAATTTTTCAAATATCGCTACCCGTGCGCCACCTATCGGAATTATTTTATTTACATTGCGCTGGGGTAAAAAACTAAACGTGGATGAAAATTTTAAGATACTACCTTAAAGGGAAGTTCGTTGAAAAATGAATTAAACGACACCGAAAACGGACCTTCGAATTTCTTAAATAGAGCGACTTCCGCGCCACTTATCGGTTCCAATTTTTTTTAAACATATGGAAATTAATTAAGTACCACACACGTAAAATATCAGCCAAATCGGTCCATAATTCCGATTTTTAGTATTTATAGCCGCGATCTCAGCTCCACCTAGCGGAATTTTTTTTTTGGAAATATTTCTTTTCATGGTAGTAATACATGTTCCGAATTTCAGCCAAATCGGACCATAAATGCGATTTTCGAAAATATAGCGACCTACGCGGCACCTATCGGATTTTTTTTTCATAATATTGCATTGTCATCGGGGTTATACATCGGGTCAGACTTTCAGCTCAATCGGACACCGGGAAGTGTATCAAATTTAACTTGCAAGATTCCATTACAGACAGCCGTCAACTAAAACTAAATAAAAGCTTATAAGCGACTCCCGCGCCACCTAGCGGGTCCAATTTTTTTTTTAAACATATGGAAACTAATTAAGTACCACACACGTAAAATATCAGCCAAATCGGTCCATAATTCCGATTTTTAGTATTTATAACCGCGATCTCAGCTCCACCTAGCGGCATTTTTTTTTTTGGGAAATATTTATTTTCATGGTAGTAATACATGTTCCGAATTTCAGCCAAATCGGACCATAAATGCGATTTTTGAAAATATAGCGACCTACGCGCCACCTACCGGAACTTTTTTTTCATAATATTGCCTTGTCATCGGGGTTATACATCGGTGCAGACTTTCAGCTCAATCGGACACCGGGAAGTGTATCAAATTTAACTTGCAAGATTCCATTACAGACATCCGTCAACTGAAACTAAATAAAAGCTTATAAATAATATAAAATACTTATGCTGCCAGTCTTCTGGATGTCTTCTGTTTGCTGTTGTAGGTTTCATTCAAAAACATTTGCCGAAAAGAAGTGCAAATATGGCCGCAACACATGTCAACGTCAACGTTATAAAAAAATCCTGGCGGAATTATGACTGGCTGATATTAAGCCTGGTCTGGATTGCCATGTAATATACGTTGAGCGTGCAGATTCAAAGTGAATATTTATTGAAATTACTTTCTCTTTTTATACAAAATTCTTACACTAATACTTACAAATTATTTACGAACTAAAACATATACAAATAGATACCTTACTAATACATATAAATAAGAATGCATAATTCTAAAATATGCTAAGTCAACATATGACTGCAATAAAAATATAAATATGTCAGTCGCATTGACAAACTGACGTTGTGTTCAGTTGGTCATTGCGACTGTCTGTGGCGGTGTCTTTGACCGTCCACACAAGTGTAACAAGATCCTCGTTATGAGCGGCATGTGCACTATTTGTATAAACTCCCGCTGAGTTCAATGTAACTAATTTGGGCAGAATGTTGTTTATATACATTCATATTTGTTTATACATTTTTTATGTGCACATGACAATTAAAGTAAAAGGGCAATGTGTTTATGTAATGCTACAATATATTAATAGGTTAACATTTTTTCCATACAATCAATTGGCAGAGTGTATCTCATAAAAACATGCATAATTCCAATCTCTACATATATACTTAATAAAATTGTAACAGGTCGATGTCTGTACTCACCCTAAGGTTTAAGGTTTTAGAGTTATCGCCCAATATGTGGACCAGGGGTGACCAAAAATGGCTTAGTACAATATGGATGTCAAACGAAAGGTTTCAATGAGTGCTGTAATATGCGATGTGATCAAGTGAAATATCCCAAATGGTTTCGGAGATATATTGAAGCTATCGACGAATATGTATTTGCCAAAAAATGTGTTAGTACAATATGGGTATCAAACGAATGGTGCCAATGGGTACTGTTATATGCGATGCGCTTAATTTAAATATCTCAAATGGATTCAATTATATATCTTCAAAAATTTCGGACGGAAAAAGAGAAGGGTGGGTCGATGCCATGTACAGACATCGACCTGTTACAATTTTATTATATGTAGGGATATGCATGTATTTCAAATTTCAAAAACTGGCCCAAATGTATTTTTTAATTGTTGTTGTGAACTATACAATCAAGTGCGTATAGGCTATAATGATTAAAATCGGACTCAGTCTGTTATAAGTTCTGATACGCAGCGAAGCAAGCGGGCCTTACTAGTTATTATATATTTTGATATCTTTTCATGGGCCAGGAGCTTTGCATAGGCATATTATATGTAACAAAAAGTGCATCATTAATTTGTCATAATTCATAAAAGTTTTCACCAAAAGCCAAAGCTGTTAGCTACAGTATCTGACTGTTTTGCTGTACATACAGCAGTGGCGCAGGTGGTAAGCGCGTCGGCAATGATGCGTGCGTTGGCAGGTTCAAGCACGGGTTCAGGGCAGGTTCAGTTTTTTTTTTTTACTAAATTGACACATATGAAAACTTTTTATGATAATATCCTGGTTCGGTACGAGTTATAGGCCTATTAATAATTTTTTCTGCTGCGAAAAATTATTGTTGTTTTTGAGTTTTCTTAATCATTTTTTATTAATTATTAAAAGTTTTTGTTGAACTGAACAGGAAAAATTTAGAGACAACCGCCATAGCTTTTCTTATAGATCCATTTCGGAAGTTGCTAACTTCACTCATCAGAGAAATTTTGGCACGCATTGCTAACTATTGAGCTAACAATACGCTGGGTTTTTTGCCTTCTAAACACCCCGTTCAATTAACTTTTTACCAATTCATGAACCAACAGCGCCATCCGGCGTTGAGATTGGATCCTAATGGATTTATTACAACTCTATTTGGTGTCACAGTATTACCAACCATGACATCAATTTTAATAATAAATTGGGCCAGTTAAGATATATGTTTTCAGTATTTCTGAGTTGAAGTTGACGAAAAAAACCAGAAAACCATCATATGTTGAAGTTGTAATATTCATCCGCTATACGGACTTCAAAAAACCCCCAACGAAACTAAAAATTGAGAAAACTGTCTGTAAACCCAAAAAAAAACACAATTTGGAAACCGACTAATTTTAAGAAGTTAGCGGAATCTCAAAATGAACGTTCATTCGTTTCAATCCATATGGCTATGTATGAATGTATATTTTTAGCGGTGGAAATATTTGCTGTACCTTTAGCGCTTAAGTATAGCATTTGACATGGCATATTCATGCGTACCAATAGCGCATGTGAAATGGTCTCGGGTTCGAGCCCAGCTTCGAACATACAATTTTTTTCCTTTTTCATATTGACTTGTTTTTTTTTTGCAGGGAAATTACTAAAATTTACCATAAAACATACAGTACATACATATACTGTGCAGTTTTATGATTTTTTTTTAAGGAATTTGCTTTTTCCTAATTGATATAGGACTAAGGGTAACCATAACACAATATGTACTTACATAGTTTTAGGCATGTTTTTAAGGAATTTGTGTGTCCTCGACTTCGAACGAAAGCATTGGTCTATAACGGTGGCGGGGCATCAGAACGACAATTTGTGACTCCCTCAGTTGGCGTGTCCGATTCTAATACTCCGCTGAAGTTTCCACCGAGTTTTTCAGTCGAAGCTCGAACGCATATTGTAACGCGTCCCCTCCGTGGCTGTATCACTCTGAAAGTACTGAATGGAAATGAATGAAACTTTTTTCGTTGGATTGGTAGATACTCAACTTAAAAATAGGATATTACTTTTTTCGATATCTCAACCGGTTTTGGAGTTATCGCCCAATATGTAGCCCATGTCTGTCTGTATGTTTGTGGTCGTATCAATAAAAGTACTGAATGGAATTGAATGAAACTTCTCCGTTGGATTGTCAGACGCTCAACCTAAGGTTTAAGATATTAGTTTTTGCGATATCTCAACCGGTTTTAGAGTTATCGCCCAATATGTGGACCAGGGGTGACCAAAAATGTCTTAGTACAATATGGATGTCAAACGAAAGGTTTCAATGAGTGCTGTAATATGCGATGTGATCAAGTGAAATATCCCAAATGGTTTCGGAGATATATTGAAGCTATCGACGAATATGTATTTGCCAAAAAATGTGTTAGTACAATATGGGTATCAAACGAATGGTGCCAATGGGTACTGTTATATGCGATGCGCTTAATTTAAACATCTCAAATGGATTCAGTTACATATCTTCAAAAATTTCGGACGGAAAAAGAGAAGGGTGCGTCGATGCCATGTACAGACATCGACCTGTTACAATTTTATTATATATAGAGATATGCATGTATTTCAAATTTCAAAAACTGTCCCAAATGTATTTTTTAATTGTTGTTGTGAACTATACAATCAAGTGCGTATAGGCTATAATGTTAAAATCGGACTCAGTCTGTTATAAGTTCTGATACGCAGCGAAGCAAGCGGGCCTTACTAGTTATTATATATTTTGATATCTTTTCATGGGCCAGGAGCTTTGCATAGGCATATTATATTTAACAAAAAGTGCATCATTAATTTGTCATAATTCATAAAAGTTTTCACCAAAAGCCAAAGCTGTTAACTACAGTATCTGACTGTTTTGCTGTACATACAGCAGTGGCGCAGGTGGTAAGCGCTTCGGCAATGATGCGTGCGTTGGCAGGTTCAAGCACGGGTTCAGGGCAGGTTCAGTTTTTTTTTTTTTTTACTAAATTGAAACATATGAAAACTTTTTATGATAATATCCTGGTTCGGTACGAGTTATAGGCCTATTAATAATTTTTTCTGCTGCGAAAAATTATTGTTGTTTTTGAGTTTTCTTAATCATTTTTTATTAATTATTAAAAGTTTTTGTTGAACTGAACAGGAAAAATTTAGAGACAACCGCCATAGCTTTTCTTATAGATCCATTTCGGAAGTTGCTAACTTCACTCATCAGAGAAATTTTGGAACGCATTGCTAACTATTGAGCTAACAATACGCTGGGTTTTTTGCCTTCTAAACACCCCGTTCAATTAACTTTTTACCATTTCATGAACCAACAGCGCCATCCGGCGTTGAGATTGGATCCTGATGGATTTATTACAACTCTGTTTTGGTGTCACAGTATTACCAACCATGACATCAATTTTAATAATAAATTGGGCCAGTTAAGATATATGTTTTCAGCATTTCTGAGTTGAAGTTGACGAAAAAAACCAGAAAACCATCAAATGTTGAAGTTGTAATATTCTTCCGCTATACGGACTTCAAAAAACCCCCAACGAAACTAAAAATTGAGAAAACTGTCTGTAAACCCAAAAAAAAACCGGACTAATTTTAAGAAGTTAGCGGAATCTCAAAATGAACGTTCATTCGTTTCAATCCATATGGCTATGTATGAATGTATATTTTTAGCGGTGGAAATATTTGCTGTACCTTTAGCGCTTAAGTATAACATTTGACATGGTATATTCATGCGTACCAATAGCGCATGTGAAATGGTCTCGGGTTCGAGCCCAGCTTCGAACATACAATTTTTTTCCTTTTTCATATTGACTTGTTTTTTTTTTGCAGGGAAATTACTAAAATTTACCATAACACATACAGTACATACATATACTGTGCAGTTTTATGAATTTTTTTTAAGGAATTTGCTTTTTCCTAATTGATATAGGACTAAGGGTAACCATAACACAATATGTACTTACATAGTTTTAGGCATGTTTTTAAGGAATTTGTGTGTCCTAGACTTCGAACGAAAGCATTGGTCTATAACGGTGGCGGGGCATCAGAACGACAATTTGTGACTCCCTCAGTTGGCGTGTCCGATTCTAATACTCCGCTGAAGTTTCCACCGAGTTTTTCAGTCGAAGCTCGAACGCATATTGTAACGCGTCCCCTCCGTGGCTGTCCCGCATTAAGCGCCAAACCAAAATTCTCTAAAAAAAAGGTCATCATTTTGGATCAGCATTAGAAACCTGAAAACCTGGTGAGCGGAAAACATTTTTGGACGCTTACTGCATTCAGGAAGGGCAGTAGAAGTCAAACTGTCCCCTCCCTGGGTATCCCCTCCATGGCAAGGTGATTACAAAGGTTATCAGAAACGCGAGTTATATATGTAAATGTGTATGTTAAAGCGCTGAATTGTATGCTTAGTAGTTAATTCATATCAATGATATATATATATATACAACAACAACACAACAACAAAGTTGTTGTAACTACGCTGCTAGTATAGATTGACTTAGATAGACTTGTTTTGGGTCCATCTAGCGACGGAGCCCAAAAACCCTGCGATCGATAACATTTTTTTCGGAGAAATTTAAATGCGTCGAATATGCCTTTTCTCCCATATATAAGTTGAGGTCATACTATATATATATCAGAAAAAATTATTGAAATGATATAAAAGTCAGTATAAAATGTACTTATATATTGTTACGGGGGCTTGCTACTTGGTATGACACTACCGAGTTGTAAGCGCTCGTAATAAGGGGTAAAATGGAAAGAAAGTAAAAAACTCGGTAGTTCGTATAAGGAAACAAAAATGCACTTGTTTATTAAAAGCAAACTTTTAAAGACAATTATAAGTGAAATTAATTGAAATTAAATGAAAATGTATGGAAAGGAAATTCGAGTTTATGGAATATGGCTTACCTTTGGTAAATTGGCTGCTGGCGATCTCTTGAACGGTCGTAAAAGAAGTGACCGAGGGAAAAACAATAATTTAGTTTGTATTCCCCGACGAATAATAGCTCTCGCTCTTATCCGGTGGGGTACGGTTACCGGTCTCGACCGATGTAAAAAGTAAAAGCTCTGCGCATTAGAGTGTCCCTTAATATTTAGGCCTGTGGCCTAAACATGCCGGCCCCCTTTCGGCAAAAAATTTCTTAAACGCGCACAGTGGCCAAGACCCGGAAAGGTAAGCAATTATTTATGACTTAAAACTATATGAATTCTATTTTCTTGTCCGCGCCACTGTGCAGCGTCCATGTTTGCGGTTCCTGTGGGTGAAAAGAAACGGTTAGTAGTTATGGACGTGGGCTAACTTTACTGCACTTTACTTAGTTAGGATATGTATGTGTCTATTGCTGGTGGGCTCCCGAAACCACCAAGCCGAATACGATTTCTTGTGTCAGCAGCCCCCCCACAGTCGATGGAGGTGCGCCACTGAGCATAATGATGGCGTAGACGTCGGCGCCCAGGACTGGTGAGGACCGGTGGAATGTAGGATCCGCCAGCTTCATAAACTGGAATGGCGTTGCTACGGACGGATCGAGTGACGTTGTCGGACTGAGCCGCGAATAGCGAGCGACTACTGTGGCCTGGGTTGTCACTTCTCCGATTACCCCATATTTTCCGCGAAGGACGAGAGTGCACTTGGTATGGTAGTGCATTCCGGTGCGCTCCAAACGGAGGTCCTTTGCAAGGTTCGCGTTGATGATGGAATTAGGAGTGCACGGGTCGATGAGGGCGCGCACTATGTGGAGTTCACCACCCGCCGCGATTCGGACCAAGGCCGTTGGAGCGATAGCTACGAAGGCGCGCGTTGTGGTTAAATGAGCCTCCCCAAGGCGCCCTGACCTGAAGGTGTCCTCCCGTGTATCGCGAGAGCTGCGCTTTGTGTACGTGGTGGATACGGGTACGGTGATGTCCTCCCTACGATTAGCTTCTTCGTCAGCTTCTTCTTCTGCCTATGTCAGCGTCTTCTCTGCAATGTGGATGGAAAGTGCTCCCTCCGAGCTTGCATCATCGTCGTCGTCGTGGATGATCGGTGGTGCCTCGTCGGTGTGTGTAGAAGTATGGTGCTGTTCATTGCACCGGTGGCACCGATCTTCGCTGGGGCATGACCTCCTCTGGTGAAAGGGCGACAGGCAGTTAATGCTGTGCGACTTCTGGCAGAGGCGGCACGGAATGGTAAGCGTGGTGCCCCGTGCTTCCGACTTTTTGCGTTGGATGCTGAAGCCAGTCATTCTGAAAGATTAGTCGTCGAGCATTAATTGTCACGGATTTATATTGCGGTATGTTGGGTGGTTTGTGGCCTTGCACATGCGTAAACACGTTTGGTTTTGGCTCTTTTTTTCAACGATTCGTGCCCTACCGCGAATGGCACAAGCTTGAATGACGTGTTACATACAGGCCCAATCCTACAGGCCGACTTAACGATCCTATTACTGCGCTGGAGGTTCTTCAAATATGCTTTCAACAGCGACATCGAAAAGATGTATCGTCAGATATGGGTAAAGGCCAACCACACTAAACGATCGTCTTGCGTACCAGTCCCAAAGATCCGATCAGCGTTTACCAGCTGAAGACGGTAACCTTTAGTGTGAATTGTGCCCCATATCTGGCGATAAGGCAGATGACGTCGAGCCTTCGTTAGCAATAGCTGCAAATATTTTGCGGACCAGTATGTACGTCGATGACGTCTTGGCAGGAGGGCACAGCATTGAGTCTGCAATTCACGCAAGATGAAATCACGCAAGCACTACACTCAGCAGGGTTCCCCCTTCGAAAATGGACATCGAAATGCAGCAAAATACTCAAGGGATTACCGAAACAACATCTGCTGAATGAAGATTTTCTAGAGTCCGAAGATTCCAGTACAGTCAAAACCCTAGGCATACGTTAGAACGCACATTCCGACCATTTTTATTTCACAGCGAAACTAATCGAAAATCGGGATAGTTTACCCAAAAGCTCAATCCTTTCCGCTGTCGCCAAATTCTTCGATCCTCTAGGTTGCCTAACCCCAATCGTCATCGTAGCCAAAATCCTAATGCAAAGCATCTGGCTGGAAGGGACAGACTGGGACGAGCCAGTGTCGGCAACTACACTAGAGCTATGGCAAACCTTCATGAAGGATTACCCAGCCACTGATCACATACGGATACCACGACGGGTGTATTTTACGCCAACTAACGACGTGGAAATACATGGGCTCTGCGACGCTCCGGAGAAGGCTTATGGAGCTACGGTCTACCTACGAGCAAAGGTGAAAGATCAGGTACACGTCAAAATCCTCATGGCGAAGACAAGAGTAGCCCCTCGAAAGCAATCTCATTGCCACGACTTGAGCTATGTGGGGCTGTCTTGTTGGCCGAAATAATAGATTCCATCCCCGAGAACCTAAACTTAGGAAATGTAAACACCCATCCATGGATAGACCCAACGATTGTGCCAGCATGGATTAGAAAACCACTCTGCTCCTGGTCGACCTGCGTGGCTCACCGAGTAACAAAAATTGTAGAGAAAGTCGGAAATAGAGCTTGGCACCACTTCGAATCTGCATACCATCCAGCAGATTTGGCCAGTAGAGGACTATCAGCGAAGGACTTTGTCGACAACGTTTTTTGGTGGCAGGGACCTTCTTGGTTACAAGAAGACAAGGCAAAGTGGCCTACCCAATAAAAGGAATAAAATCTTCATTTAAAGCGCAACCCTACCTAATCTCGCCCGACGAAATTAAGGCAACAACTCAACGCTTAATAGAAATTTTCCCCGGTGTCACAAGGTGGAAGTCGTATGTTTTGTTCACGGCTGGAAACCTCAGAGACTTGTGGTGCTGGAGTTACTTCAACCGTTTATTTTTCTATCTCACCATTAATTGCACCCATGCCTCTCGCGTAACATGTGAAGCAGGTCTTATTTTTTTGTCGTAATGACTGCAGGTCTTCCTTGGACAGGTCTGATGAACTTAAAATACTTTTATAGGAGGCTTTAGTCTTTTTCCACAATGACTTTAGCTCTTCTTGCTGAATGGCAAGGGTGTGCTTATCTTGGTCTGGTGGGCTGAAATCTTGGTCAAACGAAACGACGCAATCTGAAAACCGTATGTAAGTCTCCATTTTTTTTATAATTTTAAAAATCTTGTTTGTTTGCAGTGAAACAATAGCGGACTGTAATGACTAATAGAAGTAGATGCTTTGAATATATGGGAACCAGATATAAATCTTTCTGAAGATTTTCTGTATCGTGGAAAGTATATGTGACCCAGATAGAAATCGCAAGGATTTAATGTGTCTTTTATCACGCTGGGAGTGAACGTGTGTGTATAAATAAAAAGGAAAAACAAATGCCGAACAGCCAAAAAACCAAAGTGTTTCCATTCCAAAAGTGCAATAAAAAGTGCGAAACGTCGTTTAAAATATATTATTTTTTAGACATTTAAAAATCGACAAAAATGTAAATGATCTTAATTTAACACAAAACAAGTGAATATTGTGATATTTTTTGCACATGCATCAACCAAGTGGAAGTGTAAATTATTATTGAAATTCAACAATCAATGAACAGTAATATTCGAAAGAATAGAGACGGTACAGTGCTGTGGTAATGTGTTAAAAAAAATAAAAAATAAAATAGGTTTAGCCACTGCCTGTCTGCCTTGAGCTCGTCGTTGTGTCGAGGAGCCCTTACCACTGGAGGGGGGAACTTCTCGATATTCAAAAGGTGCTAAGTGTGTGTTACAAACACAAAGAACCTCAACTATATATCACAATTACACTTGTGGTACGTGATTGCGTACTTAAAAAGAAATTGAGCACTAAAATCAACCACTTACCTTAAAAAACTTTAATATGTGAAGTGATCTGATATCAAAAATGTGTACGCTGATGATGTGAGGTATGATGTGATGTGATGTTATGGACGGTATATTGTGATGTGATGTTAATAAACTGTATATTGTGATGTGATGTTAATACTTGCACCAGAACCATGAATGTTCTAATAGCTCAATGTTTGGATGCCATTTATTTACCAGTGCACGTTGATCAGTATCACTCTTACCGTTGAGCTAAACGGATCGATCAAAATTTGGTTGTGGTGAATTTTTCACCCCGCGTTTTTTGCTTGTTTTATTAATAAATAACTTATGTTCATTGTATTTATTTCCTAAGAAAGGAAAATTTGTTTGTTAATTACGCTAAATGAAATATTTTTAAATTGAAGTCTTATTTTTATACCTAGTACTTCGTACACAAAGTATATTAACTTCATTCGACTAACGGTAGTATGTAACGGCATAAACGAATCGAGATAGATATTGACTAGGCATGGGACTATTCGAATAAAAATTATTCGAATAAACAAAACTTTTATTCGGCGGGTACAAAAAATTCGAATAGTATTTATTCGAATTTTTTTATTCGTTTATTCGAATATTATTATTCGTTTATTCGAATATTATTATTCGTTATAGTACTATTCGAATATTTTTGTTAATAGATTTTTAAAACGATATTCGCTGTTTTCTTTGCTTGTACCTATGAGCGTGCATTTATGTTTTGTATGTTTTGGATGTATGTTTGCGTGTACAAATGTGTGACCAAGCAGTAACAATATTTCCTTCATTATTCGAATAGTGGTAACGAATAGTTGTATTTATTCGGTTAATGGTGGTTGAATAGTTTTTGGCTTATTATCTCAATAATTAAATAGCTATTTGTGCAGTGTTGTGGGAATAATAAAATACAATTATTGGTAATAATTGAAGCTGTAAATAGACATTTACTATAAAGTTACTATACATAAATATGTATTTGTACATTTATATGTTTATGCAGTTACATTTGCTTGGTAGGTTTTGTGCTAGGACTTTAATCAAGAAATGCCAGGGCCAAAATTCATTATGTATACTGTTTATTATGGTAGGAAAAGGACGGGTTTGTGCTGATTTTTCATACACAAAATAATACTACATGCTTCCTATTTTTTGTTAAATACTCGTATAAATGTGCTTACATACATACATATGTATGTACATAAGTATGTAGGTATGGTCATGGAAATTTGCGAACTCTTTGTATTGAATGGGCTGGTTAAGGATGATCATTATTAGGTAGATTTTTTATTGTGTTTCATCAACTGAAGAATTGCATAAAGCGCGACTATTTGTTTAAATTCATTATCCTAGAATAAGAGTAATAAATATCCTAAATTTAATTAGCAAAAAAAACAGTCCTTGTTCTTATTTAAGGTACTTCCATTGAACACTTTTTGTATATGCACATAAATTTTGCATCTTAGCACATATTATGCGGAGACTTTTCAAACGTATTTAGTGTACCTAATCATTGTTTAAAATATATGAAAGGCTTTCAAGGGAAAACAACAGAAGAAAATAGCTACCTGCAACTGCCGCGTGAATTCGCAATCCCTCATGCAAGTAGGTCCTTTGTGTTCATTTAGTTAACGAGTTTAGACACCCAAATTTAAAACAAATAGTCGCGCTTTATGCAATTCTTCAGCCGATGAAACACATTAAAAAATCTACCTAATAATGATCATCCTTAATCAGCCCATTCAATACAAAGAGTTCGCAAATTTCCATGACCATACCTACATACTTACATACATATGTATGTATGTAAGTACATTTATATGAGTATTTAACAAAAATTAGGAAGCAGGTAGTATTATTTTGTGTATGTTACTTTACGCAAATTAAACTACATATTTACACATGTGAACATGAAAAATCATCACAAACCCGTCCTTTTGTTATCATAATAAACAGTATACATAATGAATTTCGGCCCTGGCATCTCTTGCTTGAAGCCCTAGCACAATACTTACCAAGCAAATGTAACTGCAATAAACATATAAATGTACAAATACATATTTATGTATAGTAACTTTATAGTAAATGCCTATTTACAGCTTCAATTATCTATATATATAAAAATTAATTGGCGTTCGTATATACCGTAAGATCTCCGGATCGGCTCAACCGATTTTAAATATTTTTTCTTTAATGTTTCCAATCTGTTTCATGTCTCATTTACCACATAAATTCTTTTTTTTCTAATCTCAATTTAAATTTTTTTTAGCTAATACACAATAACGACTTAGCCGATTTTCAAAATTTTTTCTTTTCTTTATTCTATCGGACATAGTGTTTATTTATATAGAACAAAACATTTTCTAAATCTTCAATTTAACCATATATTAGCTAAAGAAGTTTAGCTACCATATACATTGTAGTCAGTTGAGATCACTGGTATTCTAACTGAAATGTTCCTGTAGGGAACTTAATGCCGTACAGATTTTTTCCGTTTTATATTTAAAAATACAAATGGTGAATTCCTTTTCGCTACTATTGCGAATGTTGAAAAAGTGAATGAATGAAAAGTTTTGATTGTGAATATAGGTTGTTGATTGTGAATATAGGTTGTTATTCCGTCCTTTTTCATAATCTATGTTATGGTGAAGAAGTTGTAGTCTATATATATAAAAATGAATTGGCGTTCGTATATACCGTAAGATCTCCGGATCGGCTCAACCGATTTTAAATATTTTTTCTTTAATGTTTCCAATCTGTTTCATGTCTCATTTACCACATAAATTCTTTTTTTTCTAATCTCAATTTAAATTTTTTTTAGCTAATACTCAATAACGGCTTAACCGATTTTCAAAATTTTTTCTTTTCTTTATTCTATCGGACATAGTGTTTATTTATATAGAACAAAACATTTTCTAAATCTTCAATTTAATTATATATTAGCTAAAGAAGTTTAGCTACCATATAAATTGTAGTCAGTTGAGATCACTGGTATTCTAACTGAAATGTTCCTGTAGGGAACTTAATGCCATACAGATTTTTTCCGTTTTATATTTAAAAATACAAATACATTCATTAAAAGGTATTTTTAGCTTCGGCACTAACCACGGTTAAGAATCTTGCTTAATTCACCTTATTTGGTAGATGTCTTAAATATTGTGGTAAATGGCCTGTAATCTATATCATGGTGAAGAATTTGTAATCTATATATATAAAAATGAATTGGCGTTCGTATATACCGTAAGATCTCCGGATCGGCTCAACCGATTTTAAATATTTTTTCTTTAATGTTTCCAATCTGTTTCCTGTCTCATTTACCACATAAATTCTTATTTTTCTAATCTCAATTTAAAATTTGTTTAGCTAATACTCAATAACGGCTTAACCGATTTTCAAAATTTTTTCTTTTCTTTATTCTATCGGTCATAGTGTTTATTTATATAGAACAAAACATTTTCTAAATCTTCAATTTAATCATATATTAGCTGAAGAAGTTTAGCTACCATATAAATTGTAGTCAGTTGAGATCACTGGTATTCTAACTGAAATGTTCCTGTAGGGAACTTAATGCCATACAGATTTTTTCCGTTTTATATTTAAAAATACAAATACATTCATTAAAAGGTATTTTTAGCTTCGGCACTAACCACGGTTAAGAATCTTGCTTAATTCACCTTATTTGGTAGATGTCTTAAATATTGTAGTGAATGGCCTGAACTTTGCGCCGTTCACCTTATTTGCGGTGGATGGCTCAAACATTGTGGTGAATGGCCTGTAATCTATATCATGGTGAAGAAGTTGTAATCTATATATATAAAAATGAATTGGCGTTCGTGTATACCGTAAGATCTCCGGATCGGCTCAACCGATTTTAAATATTTTTTCTTTAATGTTTCCAATCTGTTTCATGTCTCATTTACCACATAAATTCTTTTTTTTCTAATCTCAATTTAAAATTTTTTTAGCTAATACTCAATAACGACTTAACCGATTTTCAAAATTTTTTTTTTTCTTTATTCTATCGGACATAGTGTTTATTTATATAGAACAAAACATTTTCAAATCTTCAATTTAATCATATATTAGCTAAAGAAGTTTAGCTACCATATAAATTGTAGTCAGTTGAGATCACTGGTATTCTAACTGAAATGTTCCTGTAGGGAACTTAATGCCATACAGATTTTTTCCGTTTTATATTTAAAAATACAAATGGTGAATTCCTTTTCGCTACTATTGCGAATGTTGAAAAAGTGAATGAATGAAAAGTTTTGATTGTGAATATAGGTTGTTGATTGTGAATATATTTTGTTATTCCGTCCTTTTTCATAATCTATGTTATGGTGAAGAAGTTGTAATCTATATATAAAGATGAAAATGTAGTTTTCCCAGTTAGGCTGTGTGCCGATCGGGCGTCATCCCAAACAAAAAAAAAAAATTGTGATCAGTAAATCTGACAAAATATCGGAAAGTATCCACCAAAAATTGCCGTAATGGCTTCTGTTATTGTTATGCAACATACGTTTGTACATATCGTTGTTGCCTATGCGAAACCACCTATCGACCAAATGCAAAACTTCCCAAATCACAAAAGTGCAAAACCGCCTATAGGCAAAATAATTCCACAAAAAACTAACTCACTACTTAAAAGTTTAGTTCAATTCTATGTTATTCAGGTAAATATTATCTTTTAAAAACAGAAACAAAAATTAAGTTAAAACATTAGCTATACATAGAAGTTAGGTTTTGCTCTCCTGTAAAATTTGACTGCTTTCAGATAGGTGGTTTTGCAAAGGCATCAACGATATGTATTCTGTGGTTCTTATGTGTTTTTTTAGAACTACGAGGTCTAAACCTGTATCCGGAGAGCACAAATGTTATATTATCAGCAAAAGGAATGAACAAAAACTCATAAATTTTTTCCAAAAAAGGGGTTCTTGCGGATATCTGCCTAGGACTTGAGTGAAAGTTTTAAACAGAATATACACATATGCATAAAAGTGCAAAAATTACACAGGTTGCACGTTGGAATACGTACAACAAAAATTCCCAAATTGTACACCAAATGCTGTGTTCCAAATGGTTGAAAAAAGCAAAATTTTGACAGAGCGATGGTAAATTCTGACAGTTATCGTGGCAAATATAAAGGTACAATTTTGACATTCAATAATGTCGGCACAGAGATGCATGTGCTGTTTACATTTATATTATTTCACATAAAGTTATGTTCCCACGCGTTATTAAACACAAAAATATAATATAATGCCAAATAGCAAATATTCGTTCACCATAGGAAATTTGTTCACCTCATTTTACTCTGACGAAAACAAATATCATTTGATACACAGCCAAAGTCACAAAAGCCACACTCAGAAAAAATATATCTCTCTAACAGAGAAAAATTTTCTTCATTTTAAACACTTTCATAATCCCAAAAAAATTTCCAGAATGTGTTATTTTTCTTTGAAAAGTGTAAAAAGTTACATGAAATGTGCAACCATGGTATACATTTTTATGTAAGCTATTTCCTTATTGGTAAAGATTTGATGTCACTGTTGCCATCCTTTTTTATATCTCCGAAACACACAAATTGTAAATATCGTGCTAAAAAGTAAATTATTTTTCTACTTTTAAATGGAAAGAACGATTTGTCTACCTTTTACTGAAACATTTTTTTGCGACCGCAAGTAACTGCTAATACATGTCCAAAAATATCGGCTGAGGTATCATAACGTCTGTATCAATAATCCAAAATCGGAAAAGAAATATTTTCAGTCCGACAACGGCTACGCGATCCCCAGTAATTCTCAGCCGAACACACTTTTTTACTTTTTTCGCACTCCGTAATCTGTGATTACAACAACCACATGAAAATGACAGATTGTAAATTTCTCTTTGGATTCTTGTTACGGAGGTCAAAATGCGTCTTTTGATATCGCTCCTAAAATTTTGGGGCGTGTATTAGCAATTAAAATTTTATTTTCTTCAACGTTATGGCCGCGACACAGAAATTCCGCATATATGTACTTGCGTTTTACGCAGCATCAATATTTCAATGTACCCGAAATATACCACCATCTTTTCTAACGCGCTTCAATAAAAGTAGATGGTAACCCTGCATTTTACCGTTTACAAGCAACAGATGACATTGCTTTTATTTTTCGTCTTTCTACGTGTTGTTTGGTGTTTTATTTTATTATTATGGCTGAATTAGAGGAAACTTTATTAAAATTGAATGGTGAAGTGTTTATAAATCTATTTCGCGGTAATTTATACACATTTTAGTGGTTTGGTTGTATGAAAACAATGTAAGTTTCATTTAGACGCCGGATTTACAAAGGAATCACTATTGCTCCTAAAGCCAAGCCATTTGGATTATTTAATCGGAGTATCACAATTTGGACAACGCGTAATATTTGAGAACAATCTCCTTAATTGGCAAACCGAACAGGTAATATGTAAATGTGAACTTATACACATGAAAAAACGCTTACATTTGTTTGTAATTTGGCAAGGGTGTTCATTTGCAAACAGCTCAAAGTGGGTGCGCATCATTGGCAGAATCGAGCAATAAAGAGGTATAACTTTTATACACTTTCCACTCCTTAATTTTTTCCTTTACACTCCTTAATTTTTTCTGTCCCACAAACATTCAGAAAACACTTGAAGATATTTTAAAGGAATCGGTCAGTGGAAATCAAATTTTGGAGTACCATAGTAAGGCAAAGGTTCTCAATCCAAAATACAGAAAATTGCTTGCATCTACTATTGCAACCTACTTAATATCCTCCGGTGCAAGGGCAAGTCCAAAAGTTTTTGAATCACTTGCCAGTCAAATCCCAACTTTATTTGCAAATGAATCGAAGGTGCATATCTATAAAAATTTGATTTGAAAATTTAAAAAAAGGAGAAATTACCTCGTTTTTATTAGGACATATATTTCATACAAAAAAAAGGAAAGAAACCAGGCGGATCTTTATATACTAAATATCACAGCACCTTATTAAAGCTCAGACAAGACGGCATTATATCTAAGAGGCACGCCGGAGAAGAACCCTCAAAAACTGCAACAAGCAATTCGTGTACATGTAGGCATATCCTATTTATGTGACTAATTTTACGGCATTATGAAATAAAATACTGATTAACAATCAATCCAATTTATTTTCACAGACTTTACTCAAGAAAAATCGTGGCTAAAATATAATGTGGAGCCTTTTGATGAAGTGCAAGCCAAATGGGAATTGACTTTTGATGAAAGGCGTCAAATGCTCGAAGGCGAAACAGATTTGAGTAACATCTTAGAAGACTGGCCCCTGTACAAGCAGAGTTTTGGACACTTATTGGTAAGAGAGTATTTTTCTAGACTAGATTTTTTAAATGCTATAAAAATTAATATTATTATTGATTTCTAGATTGAGGCTGACTTTAACAAATTGTATACGGAGAAAAAAAATTTGCTGTTTGAAAAATGGGAAAATTTTAAGAAAGGAGTCAGTCATCTATTCGACGTTTATATAAAAGATTCACATAGTTTAGCTACCTGGAAGCTTTTTAAGGAAGAAAAAATTAAACCAGGTACTTAAATGAAATAATAACACTAATTGTTTTATTGATGTGCCTTTTAATTTAGAAGCAGCTGATTCGGTTATATGTTATCTTCTTCACGCAGTTTTAGTTCCAACCAGCAGAAATTATAAAACGTGTAAGCAAACAAACAAGAAGCACTTAGTAAAAGCAACAATTGCGGATTCAAGGAATAGTTTTTTAATATGCGAGGCAACAAATTGCGAACTTCAGTCGAAGCTTAAATTAATGATTGATGAGAATTATAAGGACAAAAACACCATTCAGCCTGTAATATGTGCTATCGGAGCCAACTGTTTTGAAAGTAAAGAATATTTTGTATATTTTGCCAATATATTTTATAAGTTTGATAATGTCCTAAAGTGTATTGATGTGTGTTTCAAAATTTACCATGCACTCAATCTTAAATATCCTTCCGAATGCAAATCCATTTGGCTTTTTGTTCAGCAATATTTTTATGACATTGTCTTAAAATCACATGAAAAAAGTAGCGCTTTGTGTGCAGTATTAAATGATTTAAAAAACATGTAATAATAGAAAATACTCCTTATTAAAAATGGAAGTACATATTAAATGTTTTGTGTGTACACAAACTTTTGGGCAATGCGAAAGTTTGTTTAAGCATTTTAAAACTATTCATTGTTTATCGCAAATAGATGTGTATAAATGTGGATATACAACTTGCAACCAATCATTTTCGAATCTTAAAACACTTTGTAGACACATGCGAAATGAAAGCAAAAGGTATATAATTACTGTATTAAACAATGAAGAACAAAGCATAACCAGTATATCTAATGCTAATTTAGTCAAACCTGTTTTCATAACTGATACTCATAGTACAGATAACTTAAGTAGCTTTAGAAATTTAATTCATAATCAAGAAACGCTAAGAGATGGTTGCCTTAAATTGTCTATGAAGCAATATGCGAAAAAACATTGTCCTAGAAAAGAAACCGTTGAGTTGCAAAAAGATGTAACAAATATGATTCTGAATCCCTTAAAGGATCAGCTGAATAATTTACTACACAATTTCGATTCTTTAAGTAAAGACGCTATAAGAAACGATATCGAAAGTTTGGTATCTCTGTGTAGTGATCCATTTCAACAATTTAACACAGAATATAAATTTATTAAAACACTTAAAGAACTAGATTTATATGAAAGTCCAAAAGTTATTACCATAAATAATTCAATTAGCACAATAGAAACTAGAAATGTTAACCAATTAGATGCGACACTGGTAAAGGGTGTTTTATTTCCAATGAAATTTCAAATAAAGAAGTTTTTTGAATTACCTGGCATGTACGAAAGCTTTCGTAAAAATGCAGACAATTTATATACCAATAACGGGGTTTTAAAAAATTTTGTCAATGGCGATATTTGGCAAACTAAAATTCAGAACTATCAAAACAAGTTTGTCGTTCCATATTTCCTATATTTTGACGACTTCGAAATCAACAATCCATTGGGTTCACATAGTTCGTCAATTTTAGCAGTATATTATTCCTTTCCGACAGCACCAACTTCTATTAAACATAAGCTTCAAAGTATTTTGATAGCAGCTCTTTTCAAGTCTCAAGATGTTAAACAATTTGGTAATGGAAAAACATTTTATAGGCTTATAGAAATATTAAATGATTTGGAAAAAAATGGTATTGAAATTAAGACACCAAGTGGCAATAAGATAGTTTATTTTTGTCTAGGATTGATTATTGGAGATAACTTAGCGCTTAACCACATTCTTGGATTTTCTCGCTCATTTTCCTCAAAACATTATTGCCGATTTTGTCAAATAGATAAAAATGAAGCTAAATTCGCCTTTATGGAAGATATAAACCAATTGAGAAATAGACAAAATTACGCCTACGATATTTCTTTGAACGATATTGAAAGTACTGGAATAAGAGAGTTTTCAATTTTTAATAATGTCAATAATTTCCACGTAACGGAAAATTTCTCTGTCGATTTGCTGCATGACATATTTGAGGGGGTTTTCAAATACGGGTTTTGTCACATAATTTTGTATTATATTCAACAAAAGACTTTCGATTTAGAATTTTTTAATATTCGAAAACAAACATTTGCGTACGGTGAGAGTGAAGTGGGAAACTTGTCTCCACCATTTCAATTACATAATTTAAAAAAGTTCAACCTGAAACTGTCTGGAAGAGAAATGCTAATGTTTGCTCACTTTTTTCCGTTGCTTATTGGAGACTCAGTAGATGAAAGCGATAACTTATGGAAATTCGTTTTAAATCTTGTAGAACTTTTAGATCTGTTAGTTTTGTCTGAATATACTAAATCGGATATAGATAATTTAAGAGAGCATATTACATTTCATAACAAAGAATATACTAAACATTTCAACGACACGCTAAAACCAAAGCATCACCTTCTTAACCACTATTGCAGAATTATTCAAATGTCCGGTCCTCTAAAATATTTGTGGACGCTTCCATTTGAATCCAAACATAGAGAACTGAAGTCATATTCCAAAAATATTACTTCAAGAATAAATTTGACATTGTCTTTGGCTTTGAAATTTTGTATGACCTTTTCTGAAATAATTTTAAATTTTAAGGAAATAAATTACACTTTAAGTAGAGACAGGTATGAAGTGAATTCTTCAAAATACTTTGATAAAATCAAAGATGTACTATCTGAAAACAGTATTAAACATTGTATCTGCCACTCATGTTTTGAACTATATGGAACAGCATATAAAAGAAACTGCTTTATATTTTTTAACAGCCCAACTTTTGTACCATATCAGATATTGGAAATTTTAGTTATAAATGAAGAAGTATTTTTATTTTGTGAATTAATTAATATTTTAGTGTATAATCGTCACTACTTATCTTATCAGATACATTTTAAAAGCAATACCTATAAACTTATAGATGCTAATCAATTGAAATATCCACCAATTCATACATATATTGTAAACAATCAAACATTCTTGCGACCAAAATTCTTTTTTTAATAATAAACATTTGTTTCTTGAAAAACTATAATTTTTGAGTTTTTTTCAATACATATATGTACTTATAAATATAATGTTATCTACAATAAGAAGAAAATATTATATTTTACTAGGAAAACAGTACTTGTTTTGAATAAAATATTTAATCAGATTATATACAAAATATATATAAACTAAACAAATTTTGTATCTATTTTCAGAAACTATATATTTAGTTCAAAGAAAAGTATTACTTATTTCGAATACAAAATTTACTTTAACTTAATAAAAGGTTATATATTTTAAGCAAATTTTTATCTGAAACAAACAAGTATTTTTTCTTAATTTTAAAGAAACGTATGATATGCAAATGAGGACAAGTTGTCTTTAGTGCTGTTTCGTTACCATTTTTCTTTGTTTTAATTGCTATTTTTCTTCAACCCAGAGAAGTTTTTTTCTGAGTGCATAAGGCACTGATATGCATTGCAGAGTTAAAGAACTACGAAGGAGGAACATTGACAGGACAACGTCTGTCGGGTCAGCTAGTTACCAATAATTGTATTTTATTGTTCCCACAACACTGCACAAATAGCTATTTAATTATTGAGATAATAAGCCAAAAACTATTCAACCACCATTAACCGAATAAATACAACTATTCGTTACCACTATTCGAATAATGAAGGAAATATTGTTACTGCTTGGTCTCACATTTGTACACGCAAACATACACACATACATCCAAAACATACAAAACATAAATGCACGCTCATAGGTACAAGCAAAGAAAACAGCGAATATCGTTTTAAAAATCTATTAACAAAAATATTCGAATAGTACTATAACGAATAATAATATTCAAATAAACGAATAAAAAATTCGAATAAATCCTATTCGAATTTTTTGCAACGAATATTTTTTATTCGTTTATTCGAATAGTGTTTATTCGAATATTATTCGAAAAAAATCCCACTCCTAATATTGACTTACATATATCAAAATGTTCAGCAGGAAAAGAGAAATTGATTGAGCCATGTCCGTCCGTCCGTCTGTGAACACGATAACTTTAGTAAATCTTGAGATACCTCAATGAAATTTGGTATGCAGGTTCCTTTTCACTTATCTCGGAGCGCTATTGAAAATAGGCAAAATCGGTTAAAAGCCACGCCCACTTTCTATAGATACATATAATATTTTCGAAAATACAAAAAGAGTGATTTTTCAGTATAATACACCTATAAGGATAATATTTGGTGTGCACTTTAGCGTTAAGGCAACAAGTACATTTCTGAAGAAAGTTTTAAAAAGGGGCGTGGTACCGCCCACCTTTGATAAAATCAAATTTGGAAATATTATTAATCATAAATCAAAAACCGCTCAAGATAGCAAAATGAAATTCAGCACACATATTTATGTTAATACGGGCAATATTCCGGAAAAAAGTTAGCGAAATCGGGTAAAGTCCACGCCCAATTGTATACGAAAGATTTTGAAAAGGATCATAGATATATTGAATATGCAATAACTTTGCTCAAACTAGCTGTATATCATTTCTATTTTACCTCTAAAGTGTTCGTGGGCAAAGAAAGTCGAATGCACAAAATTTTTGGAAAATGGGCGTGGCCCCGCCCCTTTATGGTGGATTATTCCAAAAAACTTTTCATGCCATAACTCCGGTAAAAATTAATTTATTGAAACGATATTTGGAGAAATAGTTCAACATAAAAAGCTTACTCTTTGCTCTAAAAATAAACAAAATTGGTTAACGGACACGCCCACTTTTCGAACACATTTCTGAAAAATTTCTTTGTAAAATTAAAATCGCGATATTTCCATAATTGTATTAGTTATATAAATAAGATTTTACACACATAATAGGCTTTTTAGGAGAAACTAAGCTGTAAAAAAAGTTTGTGGATTTTGTTGAAGTAGGCGTGGCGCCGCCCACTTTTCAGCAAAAAAGGTCTGTTACTTTCAAAAGCGATTGCTTAAAATTTCAAGAAGGTATTTCAATGAGAGTTAGTGAGATGCTTCATAATAGTTTGTAGTATACTCCTGCCAAAAATTACGCGAAGCGGATAGCCAACACGCAAAATATACGGACAAGTAGTTAACACCATACTGCCTTTTTTTATTAATTTTTTTATTTTCATACCTTTCATGGACATCGGGAAAGCTATTTATATTTTCTTATCTAGTGATAATTTAATTTACCACTCACAACAAAATTGTTTTTAATCGAAAACAATCAGTTGCCTTTATAACAAATTTTCAGGTATGTATTAAAATAGACCTGAGTAAATTAGGATACCAAAACAGATCACTACTAGGTATTTAATGTTCGGTTACACCCGAACTTAGTCTTCCTTACTAGTTTTGTATAAAATTATTCAATGAAAAAAGTTTCCTTATATAAAATAAACTATTAGTTATTATATTTACGACCTCATGTTATTACATACAGGGCTGCGAATTTGTAATTATTCACACTTCAAAGATATGATACATTTTAGATTGGGATGAAAAATTCACCCCGCGATTAACCGCGTCCTAAAACAAGTGCGCGAGTAACGGCGGGTTAATTTTCCCTAAACTCGACCAAATTTTTGTGAGTATCTAAAATCTTATCACTAGATTTCAAGGCGGTCGAAATACGAACTCAAGTAAAATGCCATTTCTATTATGAGTTTCTTTCAACGCTTAGCATTAGCATTGACTTACTGGGCGTGGTAGGTTAAGATTTTCATCACCCTTTTTTTTAGCTTTTTGTCAACTCAACCGGCCAATGGGCCATTGGGAGTCTGTGTTGAGGTTCAAATATTTTTGGTAATTTTTTTTTTGTTATTCTTCTTCCATGGTTAAGGGCTGAGTTGCCACGCCAAGCTAAATGAAAATGAAATTTATTACGCACTTCTGCGGCGTTTTGACGAAAATAGTTGGGGACAGTAAACGCAACATGCAAGTATTAACGATTTTTTTTATATAAATAAATATTACTTCTGCGTATTTTCGAATATGACGGAGCTTATTTAAAGCTTTAACTGAATTTGGATTGGTATGCGGGTTGCATGTTGTTGCTGTGGTAATGCGCCTGTAAACCAATGAATTGGAAAAGTGGTAAAAGCCGTGTTGGTCAACACATTTCTTTTTAGATAAATGAGCGGGAAATTTCATAACGTCCGGTTGGTTTGGGTTTTCGGTATGTTATGTGCTTATGTATGTATATAGATTAGAGTGGAAATTCGATATGATATGAATTTTAAGACATCGAAATGAAGTGGTATATTGATGAATTCTTTTCATATTTAAAGATAGGGTATAAAGAGTTTTCCTTATAAGATATACATAGATATTTGCTTTCAGTATTTACATAATTGTAAACTAGGAGCTATAAGCTTTACCCATTTTAAATTTTTGAGAGTGTAAGTAAAAAAACCAAAAAAAAATTTTAATAGATTTGACATGCAGGCTTGTGCTCATTCATTTATAGTATAACAAAGTAGAATTTATAAGTTTTTAAAAATCCCGTTAAGATATCTTTCCATATCCTAAAAAAAATTAGAATGATTTTTAAAATCTTCAAAAGTTATATAGCAGACATTGATGCCGTACATTTTAGTTTTTCTTTTAAATATGTCACAATTTTAAAAAGTAATTTTAACAGAAAATGTTAAACATATTTTTAGGAATTTTCAGAGGAAACTTCCCAATGAGCTAAAGGCTTGAAATTTGGAAACACAGCTCAGAACTTCCTAAAAATATGTTAAACATTTGGATCCTTACGATTCATTGTCAAGTAACTAATAGGCTGTTCATGCTGAGCCAGCATTTTGCATTTTCTTCGCATTTTAGCATTTACCCCTAAATGCAGCATTTATTTTCGCATTTTCCATACAAATTTTGACATCAAAATGCAACTTTATTTTTGCATTAGCATTATAATTGCAGAAATCAACCCTGTAACCTTCGAAGTAAATCGCGATTCGAATTCAAAAGAGTGGCAATATTGGTTGTTTTTACTTGGCGTTCTCTCATTCTCTGTCTTTCGTTAACATACAGAAAATTTGTTCCGATTTTAAATTTGTAATTTAGCGCGCGTGTTGTGTGATATTTTTAAAAGAAATCAATCTACAAATTAATCTGATGTTTGTGAAGGGATTTAAATAAAAGATTTAATAAGAAGGTGTACATTTTTTCACACGTGGCATAACCTCCAAAAAATGTTCGAACTTGCTAAATATGCATTTGCCAATGTCCAAAAATGCTAAATGTTGCTTTTGAAATGCAGCATGAACATGATATAAGCTTGAAACTTGTCACAGAACGGAATTACGAGAAAATGCAGCCTTTTAAAAAAAGTCGCTAGTTGGCGCTCGTATTTCTCTCATTAAAAAATTTGTGATATGATATGAGCTTGAAACCATAGGCCAAAAGTCGCTGACTAATAAACCCAACGGATTACCCACCATCCCGCCCAACCGCAGAACTCGCGGATCAAATTTGCCGAGTGTTTGAAAGGCGGAGGTTTGTTAAGCGTCGAGACCTCAAACTGTTCAGCTGCAGAAAAACTTCATCAGCAGAATAAGGTGCATACATAGGAGATTAAAATACATAAACATAAACAAAATAATTAGGTAAGAGAGGAAAGAACAGATTTTCAATCAAAACTACATGAATGAGAGTTAGATTTTTCACATGAACACGCAAATAGGTTTGAAATGTCTTGAAGCGCGGGAGGGAAGATTAAATTTAACTTCATTTAAAAGAAATGGACTTGAAATGTGTCCGTTTATTATTATTATTAATCTATCTATTTAAAAAGGGTGGGAAAAAATGTATATGTAGTAACCCATCAATTGAGAACGGCTGGACCGATTTGGCTCAAATTTTTTCAGTTCAGAAAAGTCAGAAAATTGGAAAAATCGGTACAGCCGTTCTCAATTGATGAATTACTATACATTTTTCACATCATTTGACAAAGTCACATGCTTTAGGCGAGATGGCGCCCAAAGTACTCAACCGATTTTTATGAAATTTTCAAAGTATATTCTTGGGATCAAGGGTTGAAGCATAGGCTTTATTAATTTTTGGAAAAGTGGGCGGTACCACGACCCAGGCTATATAAATTTAAATTCTTCATAACTCTGAACATATTTGGTTTAAATTAATGATTTTTGGATATGTGTGACCTTTGGTCAAGATTTATAAAATTTTGGAAAAGTGGGCGGTGTAACGCCCCCTTTTTTGGGGTTTTGTTTGTACTACAATATTGTCCAAAGTTTATGGTCGATCTCTTTTAAACTTTCCAGATCGGTTCAGAAGATTGTTGTGTACGATTTAGGCTATATTAATTTATGGAAAAGTTGGCGGTGCCGCACCCCCAGGCTATATCAAATTATATCTCTGAACAACTTTGGTCTTAATTAATGATTTTTGGATATGCGTGTCCTGTGGTCAAGATTTATAAAATTTTGGAAAAGTGGGCGGTGCCACGCCAATACGTTAAAAGCTTTGTTAGGTATGACCGAAACTACATATATATGTAAATTTTTTGAAAAGTGGGCAGGTCCAAGCCTACAAGCTAAGTAATATTTCAATTCTTTTTATCCCTGCATGTATTTGCTTTAATGAAATTTTAACGTACATATGTTCATTAATCTTAATGAATGCACCTAATTTTTTATGGTTTGTATTGCAATTTATACATATCTGGAGTATTAAAGGGTGTACAGTGTTGATATATGAATATTTCACCATTATTAACTTATTAATAACCTGATAACTGTGGCATCACTGCGTTGAGTAAATGAGTACGTGTATAATGAGCTAAGATGAATAGTTGAGAAACAGGCAAAATAACCCTCGTTCTTTTTGCAAGTTCTTTTTCTGTTCACTCTGTCGTTGTAAAGCTACCTGCATACTCTTTTGTTCAGCTGACTGTGTATCCACTACAGTATACCTAACTTTTATAGATTGAAGTTATTATGTACATTTTATTACTTGAATAAATGAATTTGCAATGAATAAATGAATTCTTCGAAATATTACAACATGGCAGCAGAGCAAGGTTGCTGAGCAAGTTAGAATTCTAAAAAGGAAAAAAGGTACACGACGTAAGCTGGGCCCTCACTCTGTAGTTCTATTCGAAAGGCTGTTCTACTCGAAAGCAAAAATCGATTCTAAAACACATCGGCACTCGGTAGTTCGTTAGAATTCACTTTAGAAAATATTCGATAAGGGTGAGCAACACTGTTTCAGAAATGTCAAACTCAAAGAAAAATACGAAAAGAAATCAAAAGCAAAACAAACCAAATTGAAAACATTGCGATTTAAGAAGTTTTAATTTTACAAAATAAAAGGTAATTAGAATATATGTGAAATGCATTCGGTAGTTCTATGGTTGCGCATTATTAGGGATAATTCCAATATACTCAATATCAATCACAAATGGTAAATATATTGATTCATTTGTAGACCGACTATGCCTAATTTATTTCGAATTATTCCTTTACAGCTTTGTACAAAACTTTAGGTTGAATAAGGACGCAATTTAGCATGTACTAAATGCAATTATCCCCGAGCTAAGTATTCCTCAAAAATCAATAGCGATTCCCCCAATTATTAAGGCCGCCGCTGCACTTAAATTATTAATACTGCACCATAATCTCAAACTGTTGAGGTTTCGTATTTGGTTGTTAAATCTTTCTGCCCTGTAAACGATTTTTTGATGAGAAAAAGAGAAATATTTGATTTTATTCATAGGAAGTTACATTTTTGTTGATTTTCGTTTGCTAAATTATTGTAGAATAGAATTTTCTAACATTCGACTACTTTGACATTTGTTTTCGAGACAGAGAGTGCCAAATTTTCTACAAACGAAAGGGGAAAAATCAAATCCGAAGGGAACAAAATGGAACTCGAACAACGAATGTATTCTAATCGAAAATTCTTTACAGAGTACGAATCGCTCGAAAGCGAACGAAATTTCTTTAGAATAGAACTACAGAGTAAGGGCCCTGAGCTTAAGCACATGTATGCCAAGTCGAATAAGAGGTTAGAAAGTTCGAGTATTGAAGAAAATAAATTCGCTGAAGACATTCTAAAGGAATCAAAAAGGAAAGATTCCACGCTAAGTAGAAAAACTCAAAATCTGCTGAGAAAAAGTTTTCTCAAAATATTAAAAAGTACATTGAAATTAAAATTTGAAATTGATAACAGCTTGGCTAGACCAGCAAAAATCGATGACGTAAGCATCCCAGTGTTCGAGGGAATAAATTTTCCTAGCTGGAAATTTAGGCTGATGAATATTTTGGAATACAAGGAATGTCTCGAACCTGCGCGAAGAGAAAGAGGCGATGATAATGAAAGTACTTGGAAGAAGAATGATTTGAAAGCAAAGACAATTTTAATTAGCGCGTTATCAGATAAGCAACTGAAGTACATTAGTGAATGTACAACTACGTTTGAGATAATATCGAAGCTAGAAAAGATGTACTCGTCGAAATCAACTTCTCTACAAATTATAAATAGGGGGAAACTGGAAGATGTAAAACTTAAAAATTTCCAAATCATAGAAGAATTTTTTATTGAATTTGAAAAGGCGTGTAACGAGTTGAAAGCAGCCGGAGCCACGCTAACTGAATAAGAAAAAATGAGGTACCTTATCAAAGCCTTGCCGCCAAATTATAGTTTTATTGGAGACTTTATCGACATAGTACCGGAGGAGCAAAGAACTGTCGAATACGTGAAGTCAAAAATTAAAGAGAAGAATATGAACAAAGAGGACAGCGATAAGAAGACTAGTGTTAGCACGTTCGCAGTAAAAACGAAAATCGTTTGTTTCCAGTGTGGTAAAACTGGACACTACAAGAGGGACTGCTGGTACGGATCGCAGAATAGTCAAGCGCGGGGTTGGCAAAACAGCCGGGCGAAAAGAGGGCAATTTAATCAAAAAGGGCATCGTGTTCCACCTAAAGACCAAAACAAAAGTTCTTTTCGACGAGGCGATAACCGTGGTAAAGGTTCCATCGATCGCTGAGCAGGAGTCTTCACACGAATCATGGACGTCGACCGTAATAAAAGTAAATGCCAATGAGACAGAAGAATGTAAGTATGTTAGCGACAAGATTGAGTGGCTATTGGATAGTGGTTGCACGGACCACATTATAAATAACGAAGAGTATTTCAGTAAATATATAGATTTAAAAAATCCTATTCATGTGAAATTGCCAGATGGCAAACATCTAGAAGCCACAAAGAAGGGTACAGTTAAAATTATGTTTAAAAATTATAACGAGATTCAGGTGGAATTAAAAGATGTTTATTTTGCAAAAGGTATAAAAAAGAATTTATTAAGTTTCTCGAAAATAACAGAAAACAGTACAATTGTCGCGAAGGAACACAATGCAAAGATTTACAATAAAAATGGAAAATTATTAGCAGTTGCAAATAAGGTTAATGGTTTATACATAGTGCAAAGTCATTTGTGCAATAAAGAAAATATCTACGCAAATGCAGTAAGATTAACTGAAAAGTAAAAATGGCATAGGGCGTTAGGACATGTAAACTTTCAGTATTTAAATAAATTAGTTAAAGATAAATTAGTAGAAGGTCTACCAGAAAAATTAGAAAATAATAATATGAAATGTGGGAATTGTATTCAAAGCAAAATGGCAAATGTGCCATTCCAAAATCATAGGACTCAATCTGCTGAAATTCTTGAACTAATTCACACAGATTTAAATGGCCCTCATACTACAATGGGTAATCGCGGTGAGAAATACTTTTTAACCTTCATAGACGACTACAGCAAGTGTACAAAACTTTATTGTATTAAAAGTAAAAATGAAACAGCAGATTGCTTCGTAGATTTTGTCAATTTGGTTCAAAACAAATTTGGAAAGAAAATAAAGAAACTTAGATGTGATAATGGTGGAGAATATCTCAATAATGAAATTTATGAGTTTGTAAAAAAAAATGGAATAGAGTTATCACCATGTCCACCCTATGTCCATGATTGAATGGAGTCGCAGAGAGATATAATAGATCGGCAGTGGATATGGGTCGATGCTTAGCACGAGAAGCTAAAATGAATCATAGATTTTGGCCAGAAATAATAAAAACTGTCGCGTACTTGAAAAACCGTTCAATAGCCAATACTAAAGAAAATAAAACTCCTTATGAGTTATTTTTTGGCAAAAAGCCTAATGTTAAACATTTAAAAATCAATGGCAGGCGAGTCTTTGTAAAAACACCTGAGGTGTTGAGAAAAAACAAATGGGACGATAAAGCAAAATTAGGCATATTGGTAGGTTATAATGAGAATAGTTACAGGGTGCTGATAAATAACAAAATAATTAATGCCAGGCATGTTGAAGTAGTCGAAGAGGGTACCGAATTAATCTGTTTGCAAAAATCGAATGATAGTGAGAACGATAACTTTGATGATGAATTTATAAGCTTAAATTTGGATAATCAGTCCAATAAGTATAATGATGACTCCACTAACGATTTGACTGAAAGAGATGGGTGTCAAGAAAATATTAGCGGGGACACTGATAGTGGAGGGGACGTTGATAATGAGTTGGGAGATAATCAGAACAAAATTGATAACTGTATAGAGAGAAGAATTTCGAGTAGAGAGAGGAATCCAGTAAGTAGATTTGGAGATCCTATAACGCATTATATATATGTAAATTGTTAACGCAAATGTGCCGAGCACGTTCGAGGAAGCTATTAATTCCAGAGAATCTAGCGAGTGGAACAAGGCTATGAACTCTGAAATGGAAAGTTTGAGGAAAAATAAAACATGGGCTATTGTTGATAAACCGAAAGATAAGAAAATTATAGATGTAAAATGGATTTACAAAAAGAAAATTGATAACACATTTAAGGCTAGGTTGGTAGTCAGAGGGTTCCAGCAAAAAGAGTATCTAGAGAATGTCTATTCGCCAGTTGGGAAAATGGAAACTTTAAAAGTTCTACTAAGTTACTGTTGCGTAAATAATTTGTTTATTGAACAAATGGATGTTGAGACGGCTTTTCTCAATGGCACTGTGAAGTCGGAAGTGTACATTAATGAACCGAAAGGTTACGAAACGGGTAAAAAATAAAGTATACAAATTACAAAAAGCTTTGTATGGTCTCAGAGAAAGTCCGAGGGCATGGTATGATTGTTTCAATAAATATATAGAAAAACTGAATTTCGTGAAAAGCAACTATGACTATGGTTTGTATGTGAATAATACCAGCCAAGATCCAATATATCTTTTAATCTTTGTCGATGATCTTTTGATTTGCTGTAAGGACAAAACCAAAATAGCTGAAGTTAAAGCCAGTTTAATGAAGAGATTTGTAATGAAAGATTTAGGAAAAATTAGTAATTATATAGGAATCGATTTAAACTATAGTGATGACAGAAAATTAATGACATTAAGCCAGGAAAGATATATTGAATCATTGGCTGAAAAATATAACTTGGAAAATGCTAAATTGTATGATATTCCAATGGAGCGGAATTTAAAACTAGAACAAGCTAGGGAAACAGATGAAAGAATAAAATTCCTAAATTTAATAGGAGAACTATTGTACATTAGCACTGGAACGAGGCCAGATATTTCTTATAGCGTTAACTACTTAAGTAGATTTCAAAGCTGCTATAACGAGACACATTTTAAATATGCATTGAGAATTTTAAAATATTTGTATAAAACGAAAGACTTAAAACTAACTTACTCCGAAAAATGTTCTAAAGAAGAACCTTTAGACTGTATGGTCGATTCGGACTATGCAGGTGATAACATTGATAGAAAATCGACAACAGGATTCATAATAAGGCTTTACGGTAATGTAGTTTATTGGAAAACTCGAAAACAAAATACAGTTACCAAATGTTCAACTTTCGAAGAATATACAGCTTTATCTGAAGCAATAACGGAGGTTTTGTTCTTAAAAAATTTACTTAATGAGTCATTTGATCTTAAATTTCCGAAACCCATAACCCTGGCGCGGTAGCAATTGCAAAATTCGGTAATTTCACAAAAAATTCCAAGCACATTGAAGTGCAATACCACTACATCAACGAAAATTACGAAAATGACATTATTGATATTGTAAAAATTGATTCTCAATCTAATTTAGCCGATATATTGACAAAAAGCCTTGATAAATGTAAATTTGTAAAAAATAGGAGTTTACTGAAATTGATTTGATTTGTTAAAAAGTTGAACAAAGATTATAAAAAAAAAAAAAAAAAGAAACAAATTAATGTATAATTGAGGTTAAACTATTGTACAAAAATGAATTCTGTAATAGATATGCTGAAAATTCAAGGAGTTGTGTTGATATATGAATATTTAATTATTTATTAACTTATTAATAACCTGATAACTGTGGCATCACTTCGTTGAGTAAATGAGTACGTGTATAATGAGCTAAGACGAATAGTTGAGAAACAGGCAAAATAACCCTCGTTCTTTTTGCAAGTTCTTTTTCTGTTCACTCTGTCGTTGTAAAGCTACCTGCATACTCTTTTGTTCAGCTGACTGTGTATCCACTACAGTATACCTAACTTTTATAGATTAAAGTTATTATGTACATTTTATTACTTGAATAAATGAATTTGCAATGAATAAATGAATTCTTAAAAATATTACAACATACAGTAGTGCGGATCGGTTCCCATACAAAAAAAAAAGTTTTTCCAGTCCACCCCTAGGATTAAAGATATTTTGAAGGCGATCCCAAACAATTTTTTTTTTGCCACGCCCCCTTACTTTTTTTGACACTACGGCGCCATTTTAGTCCAATTTTTATGAGCCGTACACCGCTGGTCATGGCTTGGAAGCTGCCACAATTCTTACCTTAATCGTTCTTTATTCCGAGTTCAAATTCTAGTAGTAACTGTCGGTATCTCGTTTCACATCATACCTTAATTCCATTTATTCCAAGAATTGTGACGGCTTCCAAGCCATGAACAACGGTGTACGGCTCATTAAATCCTAGGGGTGGACTGGAAACACTTTTTTCGTCGATCCACCTTAGTGTACAGCAATGTCAGTCTAAATAGAATAGGATAGAACTAAATAATTACTAGCTATACATCTGCTCAGCAGCGCATATCGGTTTTTGTCATACTCATTGAGTTAAAAAGATTCGTTCTTTGAGTCGGGCATCCAAAATATTTATTTGTGTATACCAAGGACGGGAAAACCAGAAATATTGTATATCCTAAAGCACTGCAATAAATGAAATGTTAAAAATTAATAGAAAAATATTTTAAAATTTATTTCTAGGGTCTGCCGGGCCTGTTAGTTTTACCATAAAAATTACACTAAGCATTTCCCTACGACTAGAAAGAGTTGGGAGACCGATAAGTTTTAACCGATTAGTATAAGGTGGAAGACTGTACATTGAATCCCATTGTAGGTTTCTCAAGGCAAAAAGTAGGAACTGTTTTTGAATTGATTCTAGCTTATCTATATTAACTTGATAACGCGGACTCCACACAATCGAGCCATATCGGTCTTACCAAGGTAGTAAAAAGAGTTTTAGTAACATAAGAGTCAATAAATTCTTTTGACCATGTTTTCACAAAAGCTAAAACACCTCTAGCCTTATTGACTGTTGCCTCAATATGCGGACTGAAGCTAAGTTTACAGTTCATCGTTTCGCCTAAGTCAACAAAAACATTAACATTTTCAATTCTGTGTTTATTAATTGCATAAGAAGCTGGATGTATACATCTACGTGAAAAACAGATAAATTTACATTTATTTAAGTTTAGCGGTATATAGTTTACATTGCACCGCGTAACTAAGTACTCTAAATCCATTTGAAGCAAATACCTATCTTCCGCGAACTCATATGACTTAAATAGTTTTACACCGTCAGCATACATCAAGATCTTTGAATACTTTATTGTTGTACAGGTATCATTTATGAAAATCAAAAACAGAACCGGGCAAGATGGCTTCCCTGAAGAACGCCAGAGGATACATCGATAGTGTTAGAAACGGAATCTTTAAAAATTACTCTCTGAGTTCTTTCGGAGAGATAGTAGGAGATCCAACGGGTGAGTCCCGGTTGGAAACCAACCAAATCGAGTTTGTGAATTAGTAGAGAGTGACAAACTTTATCAAATGCTTTACTAAAATCTGTGTAAATGACGTCGGTGTTGAGATTATCTCTAAATAGTGAATTCAAGTAAGTTGGTTGATGTTGATTTACCCTTGCAAAATCCATGTTGGGAGTTTGCGATTAATGTTGAGATCGAAAATGTTAGGCAATTAGTAGCAATAGCTCCAAACAATTTGGGAATAGCCGAGAGTTTTGCAATACCACGATAGTGGATAGTGATAAGGAAAGACTTTCCATGAAGCCGGGATAACGCCACACTCTAAAGAAAGATTAAACAGTTCGGTCAACGGTTGGTATATGTGTCAGCACACTTTTTAAGAAAGCATGTCGGTATTAAATCAATACCATGTTTGAATGATTCCTTCAAGGTCTTGAGATGTAATTAAACATCTTCCGCGTTTAAATTAGGAACGTGGATTGACTGACATGAATGTGGTTGATATGGGTAGTTGTTAGGTGGTGAATTGATTGCAGTAGAATAATTAGACATAAGGAATTTGGCTAGATTAGCCACAACACTGGCGGGTGCAACCCTGCCGCCAGAATTCACCACACCACACACACACACTTACACAGTCACGCACCAACTAATTGTCAACAAAATACACATACATATTGTAAACAAAAAACACAATTCGTAAATTTCTGTGCAAAACGGTCGCATATCGCCTGAGCAACACCGAATAAATATATTTGCAATTTTTAAAACCCATAAATCCTTTTACTTATTTAAAGTCCGGTAGTGAATGCAAAAGTGAGTGAAGTGAAGTGTCCCGAACTATATATGGTCCTACATCGCCTCAAAGACAGGCACCCATGGACAGTGGAAAAATTAAAAAAGAAAAATTTAAGTGCAGTGCCCTAAAACATAAAAGTGCAAAAACAAGCACATACACAAGGGTGACGAAAAAAAAAAAACACTAAACATAAAAATATACATACACAAATAAAACTAAAAATTAAAATTCGGGCGCGCCGGTTTATAATACGGCCATTAAATATCAAAAAAAAAATACAGTCCACTAATCTTCCAAATTCGGGCGCGAACAAATAAATAAAAAACTAAATAAACAAAACTGCATAAACACAATAAAAGGATAAGTACAACCCCCCTTTCCCCTGAAAAAAGAGCGGTGAGTTGAAAAAGTTTCCATATCATATAAAATATTTAGCGCAAAAGTTTGGGGTTACAAAAACAATAGTAACAAAAAACCAAACCGGCCCTTTGTACTTGCTAACGAAGTACATATTTTTGTTAAAATTAAAAATAGCGGAAAAATTTAATATATATTTACACATACCGACATATTACAAAATATTCGCGCACTAGAAAAATATAAGTTCAAATTACTGCTTATTTTTGGTGTGTTCTTAAACACAACTAATTTCCAACAACAAAGTATTATTTCAAGTTTCCACTTGCAAATTTGCCCGGCAATACCCCCTCTGCTTGCATCCCAACAAATAAGTCAAGCAAAGGCAGGATTGTGTAAAACAAAATAAGCAGTAACTAAATTTTAAGAAAAGAAGAAATCGAAGGAAATATATTAACACATACATATATTTACACATTCGAACAAAAGTTTGATCAGCAAGAAAGCTGCACTCAAAAAATAATTAAGTTCTTTGATACCGTACCTGTTAACTTAAGCAGAGGAAAGTAAATCAAAACAAAGCATAGAAAATTTGATCCATTGCTTCTATTGTTTACATAGAAACTAATAGCCATACACACATACGTGTACATAGCATAGCCACCCTCGCGACAAAGCAAAAAATTAACAACTAAACATACCCACCAAAAAATAGTTTAAGTACATATAAATTGACAAAACCTTAAGAATTACAATTAGTCTTGGACATTTCTTAAACAAGAAAAAACCAATTTAGAAACTACAGTCGCGTACAAAACAATAGTAGCGTCAATTAATAAATCTCGGTCCTTTAAAAAATAGCATATATTCATAAATATTTGCATATATATATCGACTTATCGGTCAAAAAATTAAATCGGTAACGACTGAAAAACTACAGTCGCGCGCAAAAAAAAAGCACCGATAAACAAAAAAGTTCGGTACATTAACTTAATACAAAAGAAACATACAAATATCTATCGAAATAGAATCATATCAGTAATTCTATATTAAAAGAGGTTCAGCTTCGACTTAAAATGTCAACGGACCCTAAATCACCACATCTACTTTTAGATATACCCAAAATGGGTGAAGAAGAAAAGCCTCAAGGCAGCCCAGCTGAAAGCACCCGTTCAAAACAGGGTGCAAAGCAAAAAAAGGGCAAAGAATTTTCAGCCGCAAGATTCATTGCGGAAAGTGACGGTATCATTAGATACTGCACTAGATTCTCTCAATCCCCATAGAGGAAAATACAGAATCGGTTCTTGAAGTGAAAAAAAAATCACTTGATAGATTTTGGACACGGCTCAAAGCGGCATATGACGCAATCATCGAAACAGATGATTCAGAATTGCCCGAAAACTTTAAAAACTCGGCGTATTCCAAATATGAAAACTGCTTAGACCAGTACGAAGAAACAAAGGCTATGATCTTCGATCAACTCAAACTTCTTAAGCCTATAACTGCACCTACTCCACCCCAGCGAGTAGAGCTGCCCCAAAAACAAGAAGCAAGTTCAGGCGTTTATCTTAAAGTGCCAGCCTGTGATACTGAAGTATTTCATGGGGGTTATGAGCAATGGCCGTCGTTCCGAGACATGTTCTCAGCCGTTTACATAAACCACCCAAAGCTATCACAAGCGCAAAAATTATACCACTTGCGAAATAAAACAAAAGGTCAAGCAGGAATAATAGTAAAACAGTTCGCACTCAATGATGACAATTTTAATCTGGCTTGGGAAGCGTTAAAAGCTAGATATGAAAATGAAAGAGTCTTGGTCGATAAACAAGTAACGACCTTAATGAATTTACCAAAAATTCAAAAAGAAACAAGTGAGGGATTTCTGAAGTTACAGTCGACAGTAACAAACTGTTTATCGGTTCTAGCAACCCAAAACGTCCCCACTGAAAACTGGGACCCCATTCTGGTCAATATTTGCGCTGTCACATTACCAGAAAAATCCTTAATCTTATGGGAGCAATCGCTCTCATCTCGAAAAAAATGCCCAACGTGGCGACAAATGAAAGATTTTCTCACCACCCAGTTCGAAATTGCAGAACGGGTAGGCACAAAAGAACCAAAGCCGAAAAATGCAAATGAAGACAAAAATAAAAGCTTCTTTAAACCCCAAGCCAGTAATTATAACTCCCATAACAGGAGCAAATATAACTCACACAACACGAGTTTCAACAAATCTCAGTCGTTCACATCTGAACAATATAGAAATATGTCATGCGAACTGTGCAGCGGAGGGCATCAACTAAGATCTTGCGAGAACTAAGAAACTTTGCAACAATTGCCTATCGCCTACTCATACTGCACAGACATGTGCGAGTCAATACACCTGCTCATATTGCCGTAGGAGACATCATTCGATGCTCCATAATAATAATTATAACAATGCCCAAAACATTTCAAATGCCAAAAGAACCACGGGACTAGCTGCAACTGCTAGATCGGAAAATCCCGAAAGAGACAATCCCGAAAGTTGTCAAGAACAACCATGCTGCTCAAATGCAGCCAGAGTACAAACGCTTCATTCAGAAAATGAAAGCAAAACACTGTTACCGACAGCAATAGTCTCCATCGAACACAGAGGAGAACTATTTAAACTAAGGGCCTTAATAGATCAAGGATCACAGCGATCATTCATAGCATCTAAGGTCCAAATAAGTTTAAATTTACGAACAAAATCAGCCAATTTTGAAATATCGGGAATGGGTGGAAGAGTAGTCCAAAACTCAAATAAAATCTGCCTCATTACCTTGATGTCTTCAAATGCGGATCAACGAATAAAAGCACAAGCTATAGTTCTACCGCGACTGACAAATATGCTCCCAAGCTATAATATAAGTAGCGAGCACTGGCAAAAGTTTTCACATCTGAAACTAGCCGATCCCAACTGCCATACACCCGATCAAATCGACATATTATTGGGAAGCGATCTAATCCCCCAAATAATACTTCAAGGTGTTGAGAAAATCTCCAACAACCTACTAGCCCAAAATACCATCTTTGGATGGATTTTAAGCGGTCAAGTCAAAGAGAAAATCTCCAGCTTCACAACGCAAGTGGAAGATATTTCGAATGACTATCTTAACTCACAATTGAGAAAATTCTGGGAGGTAGAAGAACTACCCCCAATACCCGTTACTACAGCTGACGACAAGTATTGTGAAGACTTCTACGAGGCCACAACCACGAGATCAGAAAACGGGTGGTACGTGGTACGACTACCATTCAAACAACAATTTCCCGAAACACTAGCCTTAGGTCAATCACGAACCTCTGCGCTACAGCAGTTTTTAAGTATGGAAAGAAACCTACTTAAAAAAGGCGAGCTAAAAACCTCATATGACAACGTTCTTGAGGAATATCTAACACTAGATCATATGGAATCAGTAAATTCCTATGAAAAAATTACAAAAGGCAAACACGCCTCATTTTATCTACCACACCACGCGGTTATCAAACCAGAAAAACTTACAACAAAAGTAAGAGTGGTATTTAATGCATCTAAATGCACAAGCTCAGGCAATTCATTAAAGGACGTTTTATACACGGGTCCAACATTACAACCCGATTTAATGCTACTAATCCTACAGTGGCGTATGTATAAATACGTATTCAATGGCGACGTCGAAAAAATGTACAGGCAAATCCTAGTACATGAAGACGACCAAGACTATCAGCGCATTATATTCCGCAATTCACCTAGCAGTCCAATCCGCGACTACAAGCTAAAAACGGTGACATTTGGCGTAAACTGCGCCCCTTTCCTAGCCATTCGTACACTACACGAACTGGCAAAAGATACGAAAGAAAAATTACCAGTAGCCGCCCCGGTGCTTAGCTCTCAAACGTACGTAGACGACATACTGTCGGGAAGCCATAGCCTTCCATTAGCGTGCGAGTCACTAGCGCAAGTTATCGAAGCCCTCGAATCAGAAGGGTTTCCATTAAGAAAGATAACTTCCAACCATCCAGAAATACTGGCAAAAATAAATAAAGAAAACTTGCTAGATACTAATTTTCTAAAGTTCGAAAAAGAGAGCACCACTAAAACTCTGGGCATACAATGGAATGCAATATCAGACCAATTTTCTTACACTCTTGAGTCGGTATCTGCAAAATCCGCAAAAACGAAAAGACAAATTTTGTCATCTGTGGCAAAACTTTTTGACCCCGCAGGATGGCTTGCACCAATCATGATACAAGCAAAAGTCCTCATCCAAGAATTATGGCTAGATGGAACCGATTGGGACGAAGTGGTGAAACCACTCCGCTTAATAAAATGGTCCCAATTTGCAAGTAACTTGCACACTATCTCCGAGATACAAATACCTCGGTGGGTGAATTGCTCACCCGATCATGAAGTGGAAATCCACGGCTTTTGCGATGCTTCTGAGAAAGCATACTGCGCTGCTATTTATGTGCGAACCCAGCACGATGGCAAAACAACAAGTCACTTATTAGTGGCAAAGGCCAAGGTCGCATCTCTTAAGACCGTAAGCCTCCCACGGCTCGAGCTATGCGGCGCACTCCTGCTCGCAAAATTAGCCTCGACCGTACAAGCATATTTAAACCTGAGCAATAGGAAATTATATTTATGGTCCGATTCAGAAATCGTGCTAGCATGGCTAGAAAAGCCACCACATACGTGGAAAACATACGTTTCTAACCGCACAGCTCAAATCATTGACTTGGTTGGGCCAGCAACTTGGCGACACGTAGCCAGTGCTGATAACCCTGCGGATCTTGGAACAAGAGGCTGCAAACCCCTGCACCTTACAACCACCACACTATGGTGGAATGGCCCCAACTGGATGGTCGAATCACCTGACGCATGGCCAAAGTCGCCTGCGCGCAATATAATAGCCCCAGAAAGTATAAGAATAGAAGGCTTTCATACAACGTTGGAGGATACAGACATCCTAGAGCGATTTTCGTCGTTCCGCCGAGCCTTAAGAGTAATAGCGTATATGTTTCAATTTGTAAATCGCTTAAAGAATAAGGTGAAAGGGATAGCCAATACCGCAAGCTATGCACTTACGCATCAAGACTTGCAACGGGCAAAAATAGCCCTAATCGAGTCCACGCAGACTCGCTATTACAGTAGTGAACGATCACTGTTAATGGCATCAAAGCCCATTGACAAAAAGAGCACACTCTTAGTACTTAACCCCTTTGTAGACTCTAAAGGACTGCTTCGGGCCAATGGCAGGCTTGCGAACTCCAGTCTGAGCTACAATGAGCGGCATCCAATCATAATACCGGAAAAATCCTTAGATGCCACAATCTTTGTAAATTATCTTCACCTCTTAATGTTACACGCCGAGCACAGGCTAATGCAACAAATGATCCGACAAGAGTTTTATATTCCTCGACTAAAGCCTCTGATCAAAAAATCCATCTTTATGTGTACAGTCTGTACGCTACACAAGCAAAAGATGCGCACGCAGATCATGGCAGCTCTACCACCCGAACGCTGCAATTATTCTATGCCTTTCACCATCACTGGTGTAGATTTTGCCGGTGAAAGGTTATGTGGCTGTTTTTGTATGCTTTACGACAAAAGCCGTGCACCTAGAATTATGTTCAGATCTGACAACGGCAGCTTTTCTCGCGGCATTTGCACGCTTTGTCGGACGGCGAGGATTTCCCTCGAAAATCATGAGCGACAATGGCAAAACCTTTATCAGCGCCCAACGAGCTACCGAAAAGGAGTTCATACAGTTCGCCAAAGAAGTCTCGCCGCACATCATTGAAAAATACGCACCTCAAGGCATTAATTGGCAATTTATCCCTACAAGTGCCCCACATATGGGTGGACTATGGGAATCAGCGGTTAAAAGCTTTAAATCGCATTTCAAGAAAACCGCTGGCAATAATAAATTTACATTTGAAGAGTTCACTACTTTACTCATTCGAGTTGAAGCCGTTTTAAACTCACGGCCACTATCATCACTCTCGCAAGATCCCTCCGACTTTACAGCCCTCCCCCCTGGGCATTTTCTTAGAGGAGCGCCACTTCTGGCCATCCCAGAACAAAACGTGGACTCACTCTCCCTCATAAATCGATGGGAACGGATCAAAATCCTCCATCATGAGTTCAGTCGCCGATGGAAGGAAGAATACCTTAAAGACCTTCACAAACGATATCGGTGGAAAAATACTCAAGAAGCACCTCAAATTGGAGCATGCGTCTTAATTCATGACGAATGTCTACCTCCTACCGAATGGCGGCTAGCCCGCATCGAAAAGGTACATTACGGTTCCGACGGTCACATCCGGGTAGTTGACCTACGTACGCAAAACGGCAAACTAACTCGACCGCTCGTAAAACTTTGTTTTCTACCAACCGAGTCTAATACCGCTAATACCGATCGCGCAAATAACTTATAAACAATATAAAATCAAATACGGAGCAATTCATCCAACGAAGCGATGTTGCTATCCGAAACAAATACCTCACTCCTAAAGAGGTAGCTCGAAGGACCTTCGTTTCCTCGATCTAAACATGAAATTATACCGCAAATAAAAACCCGCATAAAAGATACAATAATCATATCACATTTCAGACTCTATGTTGATCAAGTGCTAAAATCAAGCACCCCTATACTTAATAAGACACTAAAGTCCATAATTTCTATCCATACAGATAATCATGAATCTGGAAATCGAAGAAGTCGCCCCGACACCAAAAATCCGCTCTGCGGTTACCGTGCCACGAGCACGAGCAGTGCCCACTGCAGCACCGCACACTTTCACTCCAAGGGCCGCAACAGCGCCCACCGTACCACCGGAACAACCACAGCGTCCACGAATATGGACTCATCGCGCGGCCCGTAATCGCCGTCCAGCAGCATCCGCTTACCAGACACAGCCAGCAAGTCGAGGCCGTCGTCGCCCAACCGGGCTCAGCAATTTCGTGGAGACCCTGCAGCAGCTGCAACGACTTCTAGGCTGATCACTCGCCTAGGGGGCCGGGATGGCTAGATTAGCCACAACACTGGCGGGTGCAACCCTGCCGCCAGCATTCACCACACCACACACACACACTTACACAGTCACGCACCAACTAATTGTCAACAAAAAACACATACATATTGTAAACAATAAACACAATTCGTAAATCTCTGTGCAAAACGGTCGCATATCGCCTGAGCAACACCGAATAAATATATTTGCAATTTTTAAAACCCATAAATCCTTTTACTTATTTAAAGTCCGGTAGTGAATGCAAAAGTGAGTGAAGTGAAGTGTCCCGAACTATATAGAATTGAAGGAAACCCTCTTGATTCGGGTTGCAAAAAATTAGCTTTTTCATTTTACAAATATAATACCTATAACACTTTTTATTTATTTCTAAATATCTATGATGCGTAATAGAATACTATATATTTATAATCTGAATGTAAACCCGTTTGCTTGTACATTTTGACTTACCATTTTTTTTTATTTTTTAATGCTTTTAGCTCTTTAGTAAACCAGGCCTGAGCTGGCTCATCATAAAGACAGTTTCGCTTAGGTATATACTTTTCAAAAAGATTATAAATAGTACTATTAAAATGCAATGCTCAACATCCTCATTGTATCGAGGCCAGATAATCTTAGATAGTTCTTTATTTAACTTTTTAAAGTTGGCTTTCTCAAATCCAAAACTTTACTGAACTTATTTTGAATAACATTAATTTGGTTAAGACAAAGGTTGGTAATTTCATCCAACAGCTCATTGTTACTAAGCGAAGTTAAATAATTTAAGTTTAAATGCCTAGAAGGTTGGATGGTATTTCTCACAGGTTGGATGGTGTATAATTTCAAAATAACTCTAGAGGACTCTCAGATAAATTTCGAAAATACCGTAATTACTCTTGGCTAAAAAGTAAATTTCTACCTTGGATGCTCTGACCATATTAACCAGACAATAAGTAAAATTTATTTCGTGCTTAGAGAGCTATGGTACATCCCAGTGTCCGAAAAGGGATCTGATGATAAGTGGGGACACTTTGAAACATGTAATCCTATCCATCGCTGTGTGCGAATCTTTCCAATTTTTCTATAGTCATCAATTTTTCCTTAAAACCTGAAAATAATAATTGACTAAGAATTATTATCAACTGGTCTTGAGCTCATGAAACTTACAAAAATAAGAAAACTCGTTATGGCTATAAACAACTGTGCTAGATACTAGAACTGTGGCTCACATTAAAAGTCAGGCAAGCACAGAACAAAATTTCTACCTAAGATATTTATTTAAAGGGCACTCAATTGGAAAAATTATTTTCATTTGAATATTGCGCAGCAGTCAGTGGAGTTGCTTTGTCTATTTTTTTAAAATTCCCCGAAATAATATAGAGTCTACCTTGGAAGAACGAAAATTGGTCATACATAACCATTCAGAAGGAAGGAGTGAGTGCAAAATAGCAAATTTGGTAAATAAAAGCAAGTCAACATATCACGATATCATCGCAAGGTACAAACAAAATGGATTGATTGCAAATAAAGAGCATGCTGTTAAACCAAAGAAGCTATCTAACAGGGACGAGAGCTTACTTTTAACAGAAATAAAGCAAAATCCGCGAACTAGCTGCGATGGTAAAAGAATCTCCTGGTGCTGATGTTAGTCCTGAAAAAATTCGAAGACTTTTGTGAAAACACGACTTTCATAGCAGATTAGCCAGAAAAAAAGCTTCTTATTAGCAAAAAAAAAACAGCGCGATCGACTCGAATTTGCTCGAAAATATATGTATGGACAAGGATTTTTTATTTTGTAGAACGAAATATTGATAATAATTGCACTTGTATTGTTGTAAAATATTTTTTAGGTTTTTAAACTGACGAGAGCAATTTAAATTTTTTTGGATGTAAAAGGTAAGTATTCTGATCGGTATTCTGATCGATATTCTGACTAGGGACCTTCGTTGAATTTGGGGCATTCGGCTTAAACAAAAATTCCCGAACCAAAGCCCCAGGTGGCCAGAAAGAGCTATCCAAAATTCCCGAAATAAAGTTCAAAAAGATAGTTAGTTTTATTTAATTTCACAATAAAAACACATCACAATAAAAAAACAACTGCACAGCTATAATAACGTTTTCGTGTATTATCTTTGAACTTGGTAAAGTTACAAAAGCGACACTTCACATCGTTAGCCAAAAACGATGAAATAAATCGGTAATAAATGTGCCCTTTCTGAATATAACTAGGAAAGCGAAGGATACATCTTATTTTAATTTCATAAAAACGTGTATTCTGTAAATACTAATAATTTTTTATTCCAACCGGACTTTTATTACTTAACCAAGTACACATTGCATTTACATAAATAAAGTCGAAATGATATTGAACTAATATGTCGTTCACGGGTACTTATTTCCATAAAAGACCAAGAATTAGGTCAGGGTCCAAAGAAATAAGCTTATCGTCAACAATACCAAAAATTTAAATCAAAAATACATATACAGTGGAACTTCCTTATAGTGAATTCGTAGGGGACCTGAAAATCGCTTCACTATATGGAGACTTCATTATATAGAAATTCATTTTTTTCTTTTGTAATTTTATTTAAAATAAACAGTAAGGGCCCCTTTCATAAAAGCCGGTTAAGCCTGATCGGCGATTAATTTGACAGCTAACCATACAAAATACGTCAATTAAACTCTGGTTAGCGGTTACCGGCTTTTATGAAAGCGGCCCTAAGTTTGGTTTGAATTACATTCTTCCATTTTTCATTTTCAACAAAAGCTTCCAAATCATTTAGACAGTTCGATGCGTCATTTTTACTTCAATTTCTTAACACATCTGAACTCCTACTACAATGTACATATGTATGTATGTATTTTCATTTTGGGATTCCCCGTATTACATTTCTACATTTCGTTTATTTCTGAGAGTACGCAGTTACAAATAATTGAGTGTAACCGAAAACATATTTGAAAAAATTCACTATACGGAGACAAAAACGTATGAAGCTTGATTTTCAAGCAGTAAAATTTGTTCATTATATAGAAAACTTCACTATATAGAAGTTCATTATAAGGAGACAAAAATGCACCTAAAGTAGAACCAAAAAGCTGTGTCTTCAAAATGACTTCATTATAGGGAGAGCTTCATTGTAGGGAAGTTCACTATAAAGAAGTTCCACTGTATCTATATCTATTCTATACTACTTATAAAATAAAGTCACTAAAAAGCTATGTACGGAATTATCTTCGCACATAGTGCTCCGATTTGAAAGCGGTTTTTTGCATTTTAAAGCTTAGCTGTGTGAGATGGACTTTTTTTTATAAAATGTGAAGGAATATATAAAGGGGGCGTGGCAATCGGACAAAATGTGGTAAAAAAACATAAATTTTTGGTTTACACAGCAATAAATCATAACCTAATCAACCGATTAGAATGATTCTTTCTTGAAGTTAAACTTTGAAATATTTACTTTCGTTCTGCATCAAAAAAAAAACTTTATTCCTTTCTAATTTAATCGAAATTGTTTAAACAAAAGCAGCACCTTTTCCAAAAAAATCTGTTTGTGTGTTTGTTCGCTGTCAACCGAATAAGTCATCGTGCTTTAAGCGACAGCTGTGGTGAGCCATTCATTTTATGAATTCGCGAAAGAGCTCGGTAGCGTTACTTCACTTCGAACGTATGTATGGATGTATGTATGCATGTTGCATAATTTCGCTTTTATTTCGGCTTCACATGCATATGTATGTATTTATGCATGGTACCAGATTAATGCAACAAAAAAGAAAAATAGTGCATGCCTATTTTCTAAACATATGTACATATGTACATATGTATATGCTCCTAAAGTTTAAACATTTGTTTTATCCAAATTTGTATGATGATTTCCAAAGATTGAGTACCGATCCATGTTAATTTTTTTTGTTCGGCAACCATGAATATCTTTCTTCAAAAAGAACCGTTGCTTTTCACGAATTATGTATGCTATTAAAATGTGTATGTTAGTTGCGGGAGTAGGTACATTAAGACGATCGCAGTTCATAAAATTTTATTTTGTAGTGATTTTTATTAATCAAAAGTGCACATTCAATAAATAATTTGACTTTTGAGTGGTAAGAACATTACAGTGCAATTTTTTATATTATTTAGTGTAATTTTACAACCAAATTTTCCTTAGGGACATTTTCACAGTTGGGAGTTAAACTTAAATTCCGCAGTTAACTATGAATTTTCGATTCAATTTAAGTAATTTAACTAAATATTCACTTTCCAGTGTACTATAGGCAACATTTTATTTCTAACAAGAGTTTAACTCACCAATATTGGGCAGTTAAACTTGAGAAAAGTAGACATGAAAATCGAAAATCGAGAGTTAACTGTGGAATGTAAGTTACCTACATCTGTGAAAATGACCATTAAAAAAATAGGTGATTTCTATGAAAGTTAGTTGTTACTCAAAGCTTACAGATTTCTATAAAATTTATAAAAGTTCTCAAAATTAGAGAAAAATATAATTTCGTATTTTTTATTATAGTCTAAGATACAACAAAGAGGCGACCTTCACCCATCGCCTATATGAATGAAATGCCTCTTATATGAAATTTCGTATGTTATGAGACATTTTGTATTTGGGTTGACTGGAAAAATCCGTTCAAGGATATTTTTAAATAATTTTTGAAAAGTGCATTTTTTATGGTTTCTTCACCCACGGCGTATATGAACAAACTTTATATCAGTGTAAAGAGTATTGCGTTGCGAACTCAATGATATACGGTTGCCTTCAAAAATCTGTTCAAGGATTCGAGTTACCCAGCTTTGAAGTGAAAATATATGGGCACACTTGGCTCCTAAACGAATAAACCGATCGTAACCAAATTTTACACACCCACTGTACATCTTCCAGGGATGGTCACAGGCTAAAAAATATTTTGATATATATAGGGGGCGTGGCACCTCCCATACAAATGGAATTTTCCATTGTCCGTATCTCTGGAAGTATATATGTTAGACCATTGAAACTTGGTAAGGGGTTATAACGAAAAAGTGGGCGTGGCACCTCCCATACAAATGGAATTTTTCATTCTCCGTATCTCTGGAAGTATTCGGGTTACACCACTGAAATTTAATGAGGGGTTGTACGAGATCGATCCCTACTACCTCCAAATTGGGGGGGGGTTATCGAAAAGGGGGCGTGGCACCTCCCATACAAACTTAATTTCTCAAGCTGAATATCTATAAAAGCGCTTAAGGTTGGGACCTGAAAATTGGTACAGAGCAATATGATATCAAAACAATTTTTGCGCATAAAAGTGGGGGTTATCGGAAAAGGGGGCGTGGCACCTGCCATATAATCTAAATTTTTTTAGGACCTGAAAATTGATCAGGAGATTAATGATATCAATAGCTCTATGTGGAGCAGGCCCGTTTGGGGGGGCGGGTTTTGGGGGTTAAAACCCCCCCCATGGCCAAATCTAAGTTGCAATAATTTTGCAAAAGTTTTCAAAATACAGTTTATAAATCTTATGTTGAATCTTGACTAATAATTTTTGACAAAATTAGTTAAAATAATTTTACGGAAGAAGAAATTGGTGAAAGTTGCAAAGAATAAGGTTGGCCAATACATAACGTTCCTATCGACGAAAAAGGGCACAAAGCTGTTTGTCGACGAAGAAAGGCGCAAACTTTTTTTTGTTTGATGAAAGACGCATTATAAATATCTTGAGAAAGAAAGACGCATTAAAATAATTTTTAAGAAAGAAAGGCGCTTTTAAATAATTTTTAAGAAAGAAAGGCGCTTTAAAATATTTTTTAGGAAAGAAAGACGCGCTTCGATAACTAGCTGCAATATAAGTTATTCAAAAAACGAAATACTAAATAAAAATACATACATGTAATAGGTACTTGGGCTGGCCCAATTTTTTTCAATCCAGCACCAAATCCCTTGTGAAGTTTACTGTAATTGTATAAACTGCGCCTTTCTTCCTCGAAATATTTTTTAATGCACCTTTTTTCGTCAAAATATTTTTTAATGCGTCCTTATTTGCCGCAATATTTTTAATGCGCCTTTTTTCGTTGACAATTTGTTGAACGCGCCTTTCTTCGTCGGTAGCGACGATAAGTCCGGCACTTTGAATTGCACTTGGAGCTTTCCGAAATTACAAAGTTGTGTAGCGTATGGGCATTTTTATTTTTTTATTTTACTGATGAAAACAGTGAGCAGTTTCAATTAACAGAGCGAATGAACTGCAAGGCTCAATTATATGAAAGATCCCTTTTGTTGTAGGCGTAAAGAGAATTGTGAGAAAATGAACGTTGGAGAGCAGATGAGCGACACCGTTCAAATATTTGAATGTTTTCAAACATTTTCTGAGGTTTTTTTTTATTTCACCTAACAGAAGGTAAAGATCGCATTTTTCATGGACGTTTATCAATAGTCTGGCTTTGGTTTGTTAATCGTCGAGATCTAAAACTGCTCAGCTACAGAGAAAACCTCACCAGCTAAGTAAGGTAGATAAAAAATAGATGACACAATTAATAAATAATTAGTTGACAGCGAATAGTTATTGTAAAGAATAAAGATAAGAATCAAAGGATATGAAAGCAAATTGTTGCTATGTATTAAGGATAGAAAGAATTGACTTTTTTATGCTGCATAGTGAGTCTGAAATATCAAACGTAGTTATAATCTTGACACAAACAACGAAAAGGCGGTGGCGCGAACTAAGGTCAGTGGAATTAACGTCAGTGACGTTAATTCGCACCCAAAAACCGAACTAATGTCAGTGACATTAAGACGCATGACCAAAAACGAATTAAAGTCAGTGCCGTTAATTCGTATAATATTTTGACTTTAGTTCGCTTTGGACATGCGAATTAATGACATTGAGGCATTTGGGTTTGAGATTCGATGAAGTAGCGCCGCAGGCGAAAATTTGACTTAGGTCAGATCTCCAATTCGGGGCGTGATCCATGGTATTTATGTGCAGAACTCTTTCCACATTGGCGGCCTTCGGCCGCGCTTCAAAAAATAACCCTGGGCTACGCCATTCCAACTCCGGGTGGTTGCCATAGCCGTGGCTACCGCCACGGTGATGTTCTTCCGCGTGCCACGTTTCCCACTTTTTCACTTTTTTGGCTTAGCCTAATGTGCCATTACAACAACCACATGAAAATGACAGAGAATTGTGAACTTTAACTGCAAATAACTTTTGAACGGTTGAAAAAAATCTCATTTCAGATTCTAAATCTAGACGTGGGTAATCGTTTACGTGGGGTACCGAGCGCTAATACACAACCAAAAATGTTGAGATATGTATTAGGAGATGCGCTTTGGTCCCAGGAGCATGAATATAACTCCGCTGAACCAATATTTTTAGTAGTTTGCGAGATATTTGCAGTTAAAGTTCAGAATTTTCTGTTTTTTTCATGTGGTTGTTGTAATCACATTACCCTGTGAGAAAAGAGTGGCACGCGGAAGGACATCACCGTGGCGGTAGCCACGGCTATGGCAACCACCCGGAGTTGGAATGGCGTAGCCCAGGGTTATTTTTTGAAGCGCGGCCGAAGGCCGCCAATGTGGAAAGGAGTTCTGCACATAAATACCATGGATCACGCCCCGAATTGGGGATCTGACCTAAGTCAATCCCAGATTCATTTTTTAAATCCCAGATTTATGATATAATGATCATAAGTCGAAGGTGATAATGAAAAATGAAAATTTTGATTATACAAAAAATGTACTGACTTTAGTTCGCTTTCTTAATGCGAATTAATGTCAATGACGTTAGTTCGCTAAAAATATTAACCTTAGTTCGCTTTTGGCATGCGTCTTAATGTCACTGACATTAATTCGCTTTTGGGGTGCGAATTAACGTCACTGACGTTAATTCCACTGACTTTAGTTCGCGCCACCGAAAAGGCTCATTTAATTCAAAATTAGTTCGACACTGTTTCAAGATAAGTGGTTAAAATGTCTTGATGGACGAGAAGGTACATTGAAGTTCACTTCGCTCAAAAGAAACGGGCTTACGATTGAACCATTTAGTAATTTAGTCATGAAAACAGTTCCAAGCAGTTCCCTCCGACTAGAAAGGCTGTGAAGATTAATTAGTTTTAAGCGACTAGTATACGATGGCAAATTATACAAGGGATCCCAGTGAAGATCTCTTAAGGCAAATATTAAAAACTGTTTTTGAACTGATTCTAAGCGATCCACGAGGACCTGGTAACGTGGGTTCCAAATTATACAACCGTCTGACTAATGTAGTAAAGAGTTTTAGTTACATAAATTCTTTAGACCATCGTTTAACAAATGCTAGAACGCCTCTATCTTTATAGACTGTTAAGTTAATGTGGCAGTTAAAACCGAGTTTTTAGTCCATAGTAACCCTAAGGTCAACATAATCATACATTTGCTCAAGACTATAACTGTTAATTGTATAGAAAGCTGGCTGTGATATTCCTCTCGAAAAACCCATGTACTTACATTTCTTTAGATTAAGCGGCATATAATTTAAATCGTACCAAGTAACTAGTGTATTTAGATCTTATTGAAGCTTCTTCGAATGGCAAAGCTTTCGAAAATTATATTACTGTAGAAATATCATTTATAAACAACAAGAACAGAATCGGGCCAAGATGGCTTCCTTGAGGAACTCCTGAGGAGACATAAATTACATCGGATTCACAATTTTTAAACACTACTTTTTGTGCTCTGTCGCTAAGGCAAGAAGAGATCTAGCGATTGAGACCCGGCTGGAAACCCAACTGATCCAGTTTATGAATAAGTAAAGAGTGACACACTTTATCGAAAGCTTTACTGAAATCAAAGTAAATTCAAGTAAGTTTGTAACGGTGGACTTTCCCTTACAGAACCCGTGTTGACAGTCGGAAATCAAGGTAGAGATAGGATTCGTAAGCTGATTGGTAACAATAGCTTCACACACTTTTGGGATGGCAGAAAGCTTTGCTATGCCACGATAGTTCTCTATAGAAGCCTTGCTTCCGCTTTTATGAAGCGGTAGAAGAAACGACTCTTTCCATGCTTTTGGAAAAACACCACACTTTAGTGACAGATTGAACAAATTGGTAAATATTGTTAGCACACTTCTTCAAAAGGCATGTAGGAATCCTATCAGGACCGCATTTAAAAGATTCCTTCAAAGATTTCAGATAAATAAGAACATCATTGGCGCATATAGTTGGACAATTAATTAAATTGTTCCCATGTAGCGCATAGGGATAATTTAGAAAGTCAGAATTGGTGACCGCAGAATAGTTAGAAAGGAAAAATTGCGCAAAGAAATTATGACCCAAAAGAAATAAAATACGACCCCAAATAAGCTTCAGAAAAACACCAATAAAAGCCTCCCAAAAGAGTCCAAAAACCCTCAGAATGGAGGAATAAAAGACTCCGAAAAAGGTTCAGAGAAAAGCACCAATAAAAGGCTCCGCAGTTCATTTAAAAATAGTCAAAAAACGCTTCAAATTCATCGAAATCGGACTCATTTCGGACTCTTTTTTATGACTCCGTTGGAGTTCCCGCGTAGAGCGATTTTTCGCTCCATTTGGGCTCCGAAAGAAGCTTATTTTGGAGAGTAAAGCTCTGAGAAATGAGCATTTTATGGTCCGAAAGGAGTCTTTTTTTGCACTTTTAGTTAGCTGGGATATGCCATCATATCACCAATTCTCTATTAAATACAGAAAAATGTGTGCAACCAAAAAAATTTTCTTGGGTATAGTTTTAGGTATCAGAGTATGCAGTTTCAGAAAAGTTAAAGAACATTTAAATTTATGATGTATGGGTAGGTATCTGTTTCAGCAAATATGTTTATCTTAGTGAAAAATGTATGTGAATGCAAATCTAAATTAAAACCACCCCCAAGGCCAATTCCTGCGCACGGCCCTGATGTGGAGTGTTACCGTGTAGGAAAACCTTTTTGGCTATTTATTTACGCTCCGGGACAGACAACTAAAAATTTTGGGTATCGTGCAGCCTTAAACTGAATACTAAAATTATATATTTTTGAAGTTGTATGCACAACGAAGTATGTAGTGAAAAGTTAATAAAAAAATCTATTTTGGGCAGAACAAAGTTTGCGGGTCAGCTAGTATTAATATATAGGTATTTTTTTTGCTAAGAACAAATTAATTTTATTTTATACAATGTTTTTAATAATCCAAATCACTATTACTATCTTCTGCATCACATAATTTATAGGAATCGGTGTGTATTGCGCCAGTAATTATATTATTCCTATACCAGTACGAATCTTTTTTTTTTCAAATAGTGCATTAAATCTTTTAAATTATTAATTTTTTCTGGATTAATTGTTGCGTGAGGTACAGACTTCCAAAGGCTAAAGAAACAATAGCATTCGTTAGAGTTTTCAGCAGCTAATATTATTCCTGAAGAGGTATAATTGAGAATTAAATACGTTCTTAACTTAAAGATGTTATTCCTTTTGCGAAAAAAGTTGTTAAGCTCTTGGCAGAAACTTTTGATATATCCCGCTGCTTCGATAACTAGAAAAGGTGATGGCTTTTTTCGGCATTCATATCAAGTTCATATGTCTCATTTAGCCATGACATAGATAAATTCATGAGTTCAATAACAAAAACAGGAAGCCAAAAAACGACTTCCTGTCCAATTGGGAAATAACGCAATATGGCAAAAGCCAGCAAGCTAAAATAAACAGGTCCATTAAAATACAGCTTAAATCAGCAAATATAGTAAGTAGGTCAACAAATTGTAAACTTTCATATTAATTAATAATAAATACTAAATAAAGTCAGTCTTGTTGTGACCACTGTGAGCGAAAGGTCGTTTTAATTTTTTAAAAAGTTGGTTTGTACTACAAAGTACAAAATTGGCGCAGTCGGTAGGATTTGGTAAGAAGAAAAAAAAATAATAAAAAAAACTGCTCCAAATCCAGAAATACGAATCGATCGAAAATCGAGAAATTCGAAAGTAAAAACAAAAACATTCAACCTCATTTGAAGGGCGAAAGTATAAATCCATCATAATTAAAATTTGAAGGACGAAAGTATAAATCCAGCATAATTAAAATTTGAAGGACGAAAGTAATAATCCAGCATAATTCGAAGGCGAAACCAACAAAAAGCATTCGACTCAATAAGAATGCCAACAGATCAAACAACAATGCCCCCAGTAGACCTAGTAGAAGAACTAGCTAGCAACAGCAATTAGAGCAACTACGAATGGCGTATTTGGAACTGCAGAATAACGAAACAGTAGATAATAATGGCAGAGCAAACATCTTCAAAGCCATTAATAACCTACCAACATTCACGGGAACGGGAGAGATTACAATAAACAGTTTCTTTAGCAGCGTCGAATACTTCTTAACAATAATACATACCGAAATCCTAAGGAAAGAAGCGGTACGTAATATATTTTACAAAACTATACAAGGCGAAAGATGTAATTATTAACATACCAGAACCAGATAATTGGCAACTAATCAAAGAAACCCTAAAACTAAGATATAGGCCCAATGTGCAACCGCTCCTCATTTATAGACTAATTTCTAAATTAAAAGTAAACTCAGTAAACGAACTCGTAATAGAAGTACAGAACATCAAATACAAAAAGGACGAACTGACAGTTTACTTTAGGGGTGACCACCACATATACTTAACTAACGTGGACAGCCTATTAGTTAAATGAATCAAAGAAATGACTCCAGGAACATTATTAGACAAAATTTATGAAGAAACGAATCTGAACGAAATGTTAAGGGTTTTAACAAGGAGAACGTTCGTAGATACATGTATTCGACCGGATTATAGGAAGGTATTTAGGGATGATAGGAGATTTAACAAATAATACCCCAACCGATCAAATAATGTAGAACCAAAATTTTCTAAAAATAATTTTCAACAAAATAATACAAATCTAGGGGAAATTCAAAAAAACTATTCAGGCCAATTTAGGCAGAATCAACAAACCTATGATCAGAGACAAAGGTTTGCACTTTCGGGGCATTCAAAACAGAACCCCCAAATCATTTCTAAAAATAAGGAATATAACGAAAATAACTCTGGTAAAAGAAATATCGGTTAGTAGTGGATTATAGCAAATTAACCGAAGTCACAATAGATGACACATATCCATTACCAAATATTGATTCAATCTTAGATAAGTTAGGAAGAGCTCAATACTTTACTTCAATAGACTTAGCAAAGGGGTACCACCAAATATTAGTAAAAGAAGAAGATAGAGAAAAAACTGCTTTTGTAACTCCACACGGATTATATGAATTCATAAGGATGCCATTTGGTTTAAAAAATACTCCAGCCACATTTCAAAGGCTTATGAACAAAGATACTACATTAACAAAACTTGTGTCTTATATTTAGATGACATATTAGTATTTAGTACTTTTTTACAAGAACATGTCAAATCAGTCTCAGCAATCTTTAGTGAACTAGAGAAAAACAATCTAAAAATTCAAATAGATAAGAGTAATTTCTTAAAAAAAGAGCTTTTAGGACACACTCTAACTGATGAAGGAATGGAACCCAATCCCAATAAAATAAAAATTATAGAAGGATTAGAGTTGCCAGGAACAGAGTTAAAAGTTTTCTAGGAGTCACAGGATACTATAGAAAATTTATTAAAGATTATGCTAAAGTTGCACAACCAATTACTAAATATTCAAAAAAGGGTGTAAGGCTTAACACCAAAGATCCTACATACGTTAAAGCTTTCAAAAAACTTAATTAAATCGCATCCAATACTTCGATTTCCAAATTTCGAAAAGAAATTTACATTAACAACCGATGCATCAAATTATGCATTAGGAGCGGTACTATCTCAAAAAGGACACCCGGTTTGTTTTGCATCAAGAACACTAAATAATCATGAAAGAAATTATTCAGCAACGGATAAAGAGTTTTTAGCAATCATCTGGAGTGTAGGATATTTCAGACCTTACCTATACGGTAGCAAATTTAAAATTTTAACGGATCATCAACCGATAAAATATTTACATTTTAAATACAAAGGGAAGGTCATATCACCTAGACATCAAAGATGGCTTTTAAAACTAAAGAAAAAAAAATTGCTGAGTTTTTAAGTCGTTTAGACATTGAAAATGAAATAAATGAAAAAGAGAGTTCGACTTCAGAATTTTTTTTTGAAAAATATGGAAGGCGATTGTTCCGATCTGAATATAATCGATAACATAGAGGATGATGCAACAATTGCTACTATTCATTCCGCAGAAGAAAATTTAGGTGACTATTTTCCTATCAAGGAAGAAATCTATATATATAAAAATGAATGCCCATTTCCCTTGGTCATCGCATCACGCCTGAACGGATGGACCGATTTCACTAATTTCGAGAAGGTTCTTCAGAAAGAAAAAGTTAAAAAAGTTTCTGGAATCCTGAGATATTGACCAAAATGTGGACCAGGGGTGACCCCCAAAGTATTTTAACAATACGCGTATCAAATTAAAGGTGTTGATGAGAGTTTTCACAAGGAACAGTTTTCAGGTTCATCTGCGAACCCGTTTCTAAGATATTGACCATTAGGTGGACCAAGGCTGACCCAAGAATATGCTCATATAATATAGCTATCATATCAAAAGCGTTGATGACTGTGTCCGCTAAGAGTGAATTTTAGATTCATCTGAACTCAAGAAAAAAATTATTATACAAAAGCTTTTTCATAGAGCTGTTTGCCTTATCTATTTATAAAAATGAATCCCTATTTCCTTTGGTCATCGCATCACGCCTGAATAGATAAACTAATTACACTGTACAAGAACCAAACCTAACGTGACCCGAAAAATCTGACTTCAGATAAGATATAGAGTGTGCTGAAAATTCTGTCAAAGTGATACATGTCGCTTTGACCATAATTAAATTATTAAAAAGCGAAAGTGAACGTGACAATTTTTTTATTTTTTGTGCAAAAAAATAAAAAAAGTCATCAAAACCTTTCAATTGAATCATCAGTTTAGGTAAGTCTAAATATTTTTACATTATTTTACATATTACATAAATGTCGGAGAAAGATTTAAGAAAAAGAATTTGTATAAAAAAAAATATATTTTCACTAGCTGACCCGACAGACGTTGTCCTGTCAATGTTCCGCCTTCGTAGTTCTTTAACTCTGCAATGCATATCAGTGCCTTATGGCTTTTGTGACTTTGGCTGTGTATCAAATGATAATTGTTTTTGTCAGAGTAAAATGAGGTGAACAAATTTCCTATGGTGAACGAATCAGGGCCGTGCGCAGGAATTGGCCTGTGGGGGGCGCTTTTAATTTACATTTGCATTCGCATACTTTTTTCACTAAGATAAACATATTTGCGGAATCAGATACCTAGACCCATACACATAAATTTAAATGTTCTTTAACTTTTCTGAAACTGCATACTCTGATACCTAAAACTATACCCAAGAAAATTTTTTTGGTTGTACACATTTTTCTGTATTTGATAGAGAATTGGTAATATGATGGCATATACCAGCTAACTAAAAGTGCAAAAGAAGACTCCTTTCGGAGCCCAAATGGAGCGAAAAATCGCTCTACGCGGGCACTCCAACGGAGTCATAAAAAAGAGTCCGAAATGAGTCCGATTTCGATGAATTTGAATCGTTTTTTGACTATTTTTAAATGAACTGCAGAGCCTTTTATTGGTGCTTTTCTGAACCTTTTTCGGAGCCTTTTATACCTCCATTCTGAGGGTTTTTAGAGCCTTTTCAAACGCCTTTCGGAGCCCTTTAACTGGTGATTTTCTTTTATTCATCCATTCAGAGGGTTTTTGGACTCTTTTCGGAGCCTTTTATTGGTGTTTTTCTGAAGCTTATTTGGGGTCGTTTTTTATTTCTTTTGGGTCATAATTTCTTTGCGCAATTTTTCATATCTAACTATTCTGCCGTCACCAATTCTGACTTTCTAAACTATCCCTATGAGCTACATGGGAACAATTTAATTAATTGTCCAACTATATGCGCCAATGATGCTCTTATTTATCTGAAAACCTTGAAGGAATCTTTTAAATGCGGTCCTGATAGGATTCCTACATGCTTCTTGAAGAAGTGTGCTAACAATCTTTACCAATTCATAAACTGGATCAGTTGGGCTTCCAGCCGGGTCTCAATCGCTAGATCTCTTCTTACCTTAGCGACAGAGCACAATAATTGTGAATCCGATGTTATTTATGTCTCCTCAGGAGTTCTCAAGGAAGCCTTCTTGGCCCGATTCTGTTCTTGTTGTTTAAAAATGATATTTCTACAGTAATATAATTTTCGAAAATTTTAATGCTCTTTAGCTGAGCAGTTTTAGATCTCGACGATTAACAAACTAAAGCCAGACTATTGATAAACGTCCATGAAAAATTTGATCTTTATCTTCTGTTAGGTAAAATAAAAAAAAACCTCAGAAAATGTTTGAAAAAATTCAAATAATTGAACCGTGTCGCTGAACTGCTCTCCAACGTTCATTTTCTCACAATTCTCTTTACGCCTACAACAAAAAGGGTCAGAAAACACTCGAAATCTTTCATATAGTTGAGCCTTGCAGTTCATTCGCTCTGTTAATTGAAACTGCTCACTGTTTTCATCAGTAAAATTAAAAAAAAAATGTCCATACGCTACACAACTTTGTAATTTCGGAAAGCTCCAAGTGCAATTCAAAGTGCCTGACTTATGTATTGGCCAACCTTATTCTTTGCAACTTTCACCAATTTCTGCTGCTGTAAAATTATTTTAACTAATTTTGTCAAAAATTATTAGTCAAGATTCAATACAAGATTTATAAACTGTATTTTGAAAATTTTTGCAAAATCATTGCAACTTCGATTTGGCCATGGGGCGGTTTTAACCACCAAAACCTCCCCCGTGCGCACGGGCCTGGAACGAATATTTGCTATTTGGCATTATATTATATTTTTGTGTTTAATAACGCGTGTGAACATAACTTTATGTGAAATAATATGAATCTAAACAGCACATACATCTCTGTGCCGACATTATTGGTTGTCAAAATTTGACCTTTATATTTACCACGATAAATGTCAGAATTTACCATCGCTCTGTCAAAAATTTGCTTTTTTCAACCATTTGGCACACAGCCTTTGGTGTACAATTTCGGAATTTTTGTTGTACGTATTCCAACGTGCAACCTGTGTAATTTTTGCACTTTTGTGCATATGTGTATATTCTGTTTAAAACTTTCACTCAAATCCTAGCAGATATCCGCAAGAACCCTTTTTTGGAAAAAAGTATGAGTTATTGTTCATTCCTTGCGCTGATAATATAATATTTGTGCTCTTCGGATACAGGTTTAGAGCTCGTAGTTCTAAAAAAAATACATAACAACCAGCGGCGGATCCAGGATTTGACCAAGGGGGGGGTTTTGGATCACATTTTTTTCGTTGTGACTTTATAACTCAAGAACGGGCTCACCAGTCAAAACCAAATTGTTAGGCATTGTTCGGACTATACAAAAGATGGTTTATGTTTTGAAATTTTAAGATTCGGATACCAGGGTCTCGAGATATAGGCCAAAACGTGGACCTGGCTAACCTTTATAAGAATTTATACAATATGGGTATTAAATGAAAGGTTTTGACAAGTGCTTTAATATGGTGTACCTATTAGTCCCATATCAGACCCCGATTTTGAGATATTGTCCAAAATGTGGGCCAGGTGTGACCCTATAAGGTGGTTTTGCAATATGGGTATCAAATGAAAGGTCTTTATGGGTTTTTAAATAAGTTTTAGTTCTATTCACGTATATAAACCGGTTTTCGAGACATTCACCGAAATGTGGACCATGTAGGGTATTAGCAGGCAGTAGTTTTTAGGTCAATGTGCCACTAATTTTTGGTGATGTCCACCTAAATGGAGATCAGGGAGAGGAATGGTATCAAAAATGGGTTGGGGACAATTGGAGCTGTACATGAATTTTTTCGATGGCCAAAAAGGCAAAACGTTCTTCAAGAAAAAATTTCAGCAATGCAAAAAGAGAGCCGCACGAAAAAATTTAAGGTCATCTGTCCAACAAGATGGGCCGAATCACATGAAGCAGTATCAACGTACATTGAACTTCAACCAGCAATCTTTGAAGCCCACGACGAAACAGAAATATGGAAAGGCGACACTGCGACACAAGCTTCCCAATTGCTAGCAGCTATCTCTTCTGTTATATTTCAAGTAGCTAGCGTCATAATGCAGTCAGTGCATTTGATCGTATTGCCACTAAGTAAACAATTACAATCAGAAACACTGGATCTATCTGACGCCACTCAACTTGCGGAAGATGCTATTCAGGAATTCAAGGAAATGCGAAATAATGCAGAAAGTCACTTTCGTAGAATTTTCGAGGATGTAAGCAAAATATGCGCACAATGCGAAATCGATATGAAAAAGCCACGCATTAATAAGCGCCAAACAAACAGATGCAATGTAAATTCTGGAAGTGTCGAAGATTATTATGGAATCGCATTTTATATCCCATTTCTCGACACGTACATAACTCATCTTCAAAGTCGGTTTTCGAAAACTTCGGCGTTCTGTTCCCGAAAAATGAATACGATGTGAAAAAATGCAAAGGGCTGTACAGCTTTTATGAACGGGTTCTAACATGTTCTGAAGGTGAATTTATATCAGAAGTCAAAATGTGGAGACGGCGCGTTGATGGGAAATACATATATTAAAAACGTATTCGATGCAATCGAAGTAAGAATAAATTGCATATTTGATTTTTATAACCTGGAATAATTTTTTTTACTCAATATGGATTTTTTTTCAGTTGGTGAATCAAAATGCATTCGAAAGCGTTCACAAACTACTGCGCATTTTAGCTGTATTGCCAGTTTCGACAGCAACGCCAGAACGCACATTTTCCACTTTGAAAAGAATTATGTAAGTCGAACTTGCGAAATACGCTTGGCCAAGAGCGATTGAATGGACTCACATCTATAAACATTCATAACGATATACCAGTTTCTACTGACGAAATACTGGAAGAATTTTTCAAAAGGCCTCGTAAATTGTAGGGGGAAAACGAAAACTTATTGTTCATCACTTGGAAATAAATTTTTTTATTAGTACCATTATTTCGAGTTATTAAAAAACGTTACACTTTAGCCCTTTGGGGGGGGTTTAAACCCGAAAACCCCCCCCGTGGATCCGCCACTGATAACAACCACAGAATACATATCGTCGATGCCTTTGCAAAACCACCTATCTTAAAGCAGTCAAATTTTACAGGAGAGCAAAACCTAACTTCTATGTATAGCTAATGTTTTAACATAATTTTTGTTTCTGTTTTTAAAAGATAATATTTACCTGAACAACATAGAATTTAACTAAACTTTTAAGTAGTGAGTTAGTTTTTTGTGGAATTATTTTGCCTATAGGCGGTTATGCACTTTTGTGATTTGGGAAGTTTTGCATTTGGTCGATAGGTGGTTTCGCATAGGCAACAACGATATAATAATAATAAGCCCAACGGATTTCCCACCATCCCGCCCAACCGACACGAGGGGCGCATCCGCATAACGCGCGGATCAAATTGCCGAGTGTTTGAAAGGCGGAGGTTTGTTAAGCGTCGATACCTCAAACTGTTCAGCTACAGAAAAACTTCATCAGCCGAATAAGGTGCATACATAAGAGATTAAAATACATAAACATAAACAAAATAATTAGTTGAGAGAGGAAAGAACAGATTTTTTTATTATAAAAAGCGAGTCCGAAGTATCAAAATTACAAGAGTGAGAGTTATATTTTTCACATGAACACTGAAAAGGTTCGTGCAATTGAAAATTGATTCTACATTGCTTCAAAAAAATAGGTTTGAAATGTCTTGAAGCTCGGGAGGGAATATTAAATTTAACTTCATTTAAAAGAAATGGACATGAAATGTGTCCGTTTATTAATTTTACCATAAAAATTACACCAAGCATTTCCCTACGACTAGAAAGAGTTGGGAGATCGATAAGTTTTAACCGACTAGTATAAGGTGGAAGACTGTACATTGAATCCCATTGTAGGTTTCTCAAGGCAAAAAGTAGGAACTGTTTTTGAATTGATTCTAGCTTGTCTATATTAACTTGATAACGCGGACTCCACACAATCGAGCCATACTCCAATATCGGTCTAACCAAGGTAGTAAAAAGAGTTTTAGTAACATATGGGTCACTAAATTCTTTTGACCACCTTTTCACAAAAGCTAAAACACCTCTAGCCTTATTGACTGTTGCCTCAATATGCGGACTGAAGCTAAGTTTGCAGTTCATCGTTACGCCTAAGTCAACAAAAACATTAACATTTTCAATACTGTGATTATTAATTGCATAAGAAGCTGGCTGTATACCTCTACGTGAAAAACACATAAATTTACATTTCTTTAAGTTTAGCGGCATATAGTTTACATTGCACCACGTAACTAAGTACTCTAAATCCATTTGAAGCAAAGACCGATCTTCCGCGGACGCATATGACTTAAATAGTTTTACATCGTCAGCATACATCAAGATATTTGAATACTTCATTGTTGTACAGATATCATTTATGAAAATCAAAAACAGAACCGGGCCAAGATGGCTGCCCTGAGGAACACCAGAGGATACATCGATAATGTTAGAAACGGAATCTTTAAAAATTACTCTTTGAGTTCTTTCAGAGAGATAGGAGGAGATCCAACGGGTGAGGCCCGGTTGGAAACCAACCAGATCGAGCTTGTGAATTAGTAGAGAGTGGCAAACTTTGTCAAATGCTTTACTAAAATCTGTGTAAATGACGTCGGTGTTGAGATTATCTCTAAATCCATTCGACACGTGGGTTGTGAATTCAAGTAAGTTGGTTGTTGTTGATTTACCCTTGCAAAATCCATGCTGGGAGCTAGCAATTAATGTTGAGATTGAAAAGGTTAGGCACTTAATAACAATAGCTTCGAATAATTTGGGAATAGCCGAGAGTTTTGCAATACCACGATAGTTTTCTATCGATGACCTAATGCCATTTTTATAAAGAGGTATAAGGAAAGACTCTTTCCATGAAGCCGGGAAAACGCCACACTGTAAAGAAAGATTAAACAGTTCGGTCAACGGCTGGTATATGTGTTCAGCAGACTTTTTAAGAAAGCATGTCGGTATTAAATCAGGACCAGGAAATGATTCCTTCAAGGTCTTGAGATGTAATAAAACATCTTCCGAGTTTAAATTAGGAACATGGATTAAATGACTTGAATGCGGTTGATATGGATAGTTGTTAGGTGGTGAATTGATTGCAATAGAATAATTAGACTTAAAGAATTGAGCAAATAAATTGGCTATCTCTAGGTTGTTGCTGGAGATGCCATCCCTGAATTTCATGGTTGAAGGGAACCCTTTTACTTGGCGTTTAGAGTTTACAAAACCATAAAATGATTTAGGGTTGCAAAAAATTTGCTTTTTCATTTTGCAAATATAATCTTTATAACACTTTTTATTTAGTTCTAAATATCTATGACGTATAATAGAATACTGTATATAATCTGAATGTAAACCCGTTTTCTTGTACATTTTGAAAAGACGCGACTTTTTATTTTTTAATGCTTTTAGCTCTTTAGTAAACCAGGCCTGAGCTGGCTCATCATAAACGCAGATTCGCTTAGGTACATACTTTTCGAAAAGATTATAAATAGTATTATTAAAATGTAAAACGCAAAGCTCAACATCCTCATTGTACCGAGGCCAGATTATCTTAGATAGTTCTTGATTTAACTTTTTAAAATTGGCTTTCGCAAAATCAAATTTTATATTAGAGGTGCAAGGTTTCTTAATGCACTTCCCCTCATTGCTTATGGTTTCGTAGACTATCTCCAGAGAGGGATGGTAAACATCTTCAGGTAACACTAGAGGATCGCACCTATTTATAAAAAATTTAGACAGGTCATCGACGAAGGCTAAATCCAAAACTTTACCAAACTTATTTGGGATAACATTAATTTGGCTAAGACAAAGGTTGGTAATTTCATCCAAAAATTCATTGTTACTAAGCTTAGCCGAGATTGGCACAAAGACATGCGGTTTTAACCAAGTTTCGGTAAAGGCAATAATATTGTAGTTACAATTGATCGTTTTAAGATAGAAATCCGTTAGCCTGGTATTCAAACCTCTAACATTCTGATAATATATGTTAAAGGCAGAATTTACTTTAAGTTTTTGGGATCGGTATTCTGATCGATATTCTGACTAGGGACCTTCGTTAAATTTGGGGCATTCGGCTTAAACAAAAATTCCCGAACCAAAGCCCCAGGTGGCCAGAAAGAGCTATCCAAAATAGCATCAAAATCGGACTGAAAAACATCAATCCTAAATGATGATACGGTTCTATCGTATTTAAATTTAAACTTATTTATTATCATACCGTCAGCTTTAATTTTAGATTTAACATAAGACTTAATGTCATCAGCGGAAGTGTCCTTCTCGAACCTGGACACAAAAACAGACTTTTTCGCAGGGACCACAACCAGCTTCTTGACTGTTGGTTGACTTGACATAGAACGGGTCTGAACAGCAAGGTTTCTTTTAGGAGCCTTGGAAGTGGAAGGAGCCACGGCTTCCGGACCCGGCGAAGCCAAGTTAATCAACTCAAAGGCTTGAGGTGCAGGAATAATCAGAGTGGGGGCTGGACTTACAGCAATAGGCAAACTAGGTAAACTACCACAATTAATGCTTTTCTCCTTAACAGCAGAAGAGCCGTCCAAACACTTAAATGACTTGAACAAGTCATCGTAATGCTTGAACTTCTCTGTTATGCTGCAGATTTCTTTGCCTATTTCAGAGAAAGCGTTACGAGTTTCCCTAAAAAGTCTAAAGAGGTCTACATCGGTGGATCTGCACTTTAAGCAGGACCAACGTACACCCGTCTTCCCATCATTGATAAAATCTACAACTCTACCCGTCAAACCAGCACATTTAATATGGGCGAGCCCATCACAAAGCCAGCAAGACAAGTAGCGTTCGGATTCACTTTTTATTTGGCAGTTAACGTATATACAGGACATTTTTTTTGTATGTAACGAAGAGAAAATGAGATATAAAGTTGAAGAAACGAAAACGTTAGTTTAAGAAAAGAAAGAAATTAGTTAAAATAAAAGCTGTTACTAAAAGTTTGAAAAGCAGGTTAACAAAATGCAACACTACAAGTATGTTGCATAACAATAACAGGAAAACTGTGAGGAACAATGAGGAAACTCTCACGAGTACGGCTACACCGGCGTAGCTGCATGCACGACTTGCAACCTCACAGTTGCACCTACGTACTAAAGACCTCTCCACTAACACCACTCTCCCCGCAGATGTAACGAAATTTGGTTACCTCATTGACTCCATAAGCGGGATAATTAAAAAAACTAATTTTTCAAGAGAGCCATTTAAAGTTTTCAATCGCCTTACATATATGTGTTAACTATACGCCATTTTTTCATCTCAAGCACTTCTGTGTGAAATATTTTTGAAATTACTGTTGCACACGAACCCCAGGAAATTTCCTCTGTGGTGTATTTGGAATTGGGAAAAAATATGGCTTAAAATTATGTATAAAATATTTTGAATTTAAGGAGTTATATTTCGTTTTTACCTTTAGCATGTATACATTAAGTTTCCCCCATTACATAACGTCATTTGAAACAGGTCAAGAGATGGGTAGAATCACTCTCTGTTCATCGGAAAATAATAGTAATACTGCTGTAGTATTTCGTTGCCTACTTTTACCCATAGTAATTAGAATTCACCACAGTATTAGAGCATTTTACAAAACTGACCTTGCCACTGATCCACTTACTGCAAAGCTTTTTGATAAACTACATTTTTTTTGTCTTGCTTACGTTCCACAGCTAAACAATTTGCAATTTGCAGAGTCCTGCAATTATATTTAAAAAGTTATGACTTTTAGAAAAGATTCATGTACCTACATATACATATGTTGCGCTGAATAAGTAAGCATGGAAAAAATTTCAAAATCAACAACAGCTCCATGAATTTCCACTTGTTGAGGTATTAGTAATTGGATCCATAGAAGGTATACTTACTTCAATAGTGTCCTAACTGAAAAAACTAATTTAAATTTTTCAATCGCCTTACATATATGTGTAAACTGTACGTAATTTTTTCATCTCAAGCACTTCTGTGTGAGTGTGAATGTTTTTGAAATTAAAGTTGTTGTTGCTGTTGCATACGAACTCCAGGTATATTTGGAATTGGATCTGCAATATTGCAGAGTTCTGCAATAAAAAAAAAATACTTTTTAAAATTATGTATAAAATCATATGAATTTAAGGAGTTATATTTCGTTTTTACCTTTAGCATGTAAACATGAAGTTTCCTGCATTACATAAGTGGTGGAACGTCCTTTGAAGCAGGCCAAGAGATGTCCATCAAAAAATAATAGTAATACTGCTGTAGTATTTCGTTGCCTACTTTTACCCACAGTAATTTATGGTATTGCTCAGCACTAATTTTTGATTTTGTTTTCACCATGGCTAGCCTTAGTTAGCAGAGATAACTCTCGGAATTCACCAAAGTATTATAACGCTTTACAAATCTGACCACAGCTACTGATCAACTTACTGCAAAGCTTTTTAGTAAACTACATTTTTTGTTTAGTTTTCCGGTGCATAAATGTATAACGATGTAGGCTTTCCGACACGGGAACACGCTACATATAACTGTCCATGCGCAAAGCATGGAAACTCTAAATTTATTCCACAAACTTCCAAAGACTGACCCTGGGACTTGTTTATAGTCATTGCAAATGCCAGGCGTATGAGAAACTGAAGGCGCTTAAAATCGAACGGTAAGTCCGTTGGTATCATCGGAATTCGAGGTATTAAAACATCCTCACCTTTGTATTTCCCTTTTAAAATTGTTGCTTCGATGACGTTGTTCATCAACTTTTTTACAACCAGTCTCGTGCCATTGCATAGCCGAGGTTGATTAATATTACGCAACATCATAATCACTGAGCCTAATTTAAGTTTTAAATTGTGGGGCGGAAGTCCAGGCAATTCAAGGGCATTCAAAAACTCAATCGGATAATTGACCACTTCATCTTGATTCATAAGAGAATCAACTGATTGAAATGTTAGCAAAGGACCCGGAATTAAGTTTTGAATGGTATCATTAATTTCGTCAACATCCTAATTTTTTGCAGCAAATATTGCCCTCTCGCTTACCCAATTATGGTTTCGAAATTGTTGAGCTACTTCCGGGAAAAAACGCTGAATTAGCTCTTCCTTCGAATTTGTAAATCGACAAAAATTTTCGGGAAATGTTATCAATCCAGTCAAAAAATTAACAGGAACTTTGGCATCCCCAATGTCCAACAATTGCTTAGAAAATATATCAGCAGTGCTATCGTTTTGCAAAAGCACTCGCATATTGCTTTTTAATTGAAATGTTTTCACCCTACTCCACAAATTAGATGACTTTAGGCACGCGTTCAGTTGATCAGCTGCAGTTGATCGCGGAATTACTGGAAGAGTCTGCCGACAATCACCAGATAACAAAATCATTGCTCCACCAAAAATACATTGGTTGTTTCGAAGATCTTGTAAAGTTATATTCAATGCCTCCAGTGATCTCTTGTGAGCCATCGTGCACTCATCCCATACGATCAATTTGCATACTTGCAAAACCTTTGCCATTGCACTGTTTTTGGATATGTTACAAATAGGTGTCTCGTTTATTTGCATATTTAAAGGCAACTTCAATGCAGAATGGGCAGTTCGTCCCCCCTCTAATAAAGTCGCCGCTATCCCAGATGAAGCTAAAGCTAGTGCAACTCCATTTGATGACCGGATTTTTGACAGATGCAATGATATTAGAAATGTTTTACCAGTTCCTCCGGGCGCATCTAGAAAGTAAATTCCACCAGTTCCATTGTTCACAGACTCTATCAAAGAGTCGTACACATATTTTTGTTCGGGATTCAATCGTGGAACGTTAGACCGTACTGTTTTAGCCAAAACTTCGGTGTCGTACTGTTGTTCTCTTCTCGTGGTTAATTGCATCCTGCATAGGACGATTTGATGATAACATCCCAAACTGGAGAGAACTTTACCCGATATTGTAAGACACATATCTTCTACCATTATCAATGCTTCATTTCGAATTTGGTCTGTTATTGGCATTGATGGATCTGATGTTCGGCAGCGTTCACGATACAAAATATCCTCAGACATGCCGTCCTTATATTTAAGCCACAAATCATTCGGGTTCGAAGGGAAACACGTAGATATTATTATAGCAAACAACGTGTGAATTTGGTGCGAATTTGGTGCGGTGATGAAGATATTACGGAGTCTCTGATTGTATCATCCCAATGCGAATCGTTTTCAGGCAAATGTAAAAGCTGGCATGCCTCTCGATAAGTTGCACCGAGATGTCCATTAATAGTTTTAAGATGCTGAAATGACGTCGGGCCACGAACATTAACCAATAACAGTCGCAGATAAAAACATTCGTCATTATTTGGATGTACTGTGTAGATTCGACCAAGAGCATCTGAAAAAAATAAATTCGGGTGACCTTCCACTGGTGTTCCCTGTTTGCGCCTTTGAAACGTCCTAGCTGATGCGTTCCAAGTATAGTACCGCGGAATTTCAGCATATAGCAAAGTGCGAGCAAAATCGTCTGTTTGGCTAATGGAAAAAAAAACTTGTTAAGGTAGTGCGCGGGGGTTGTCAAAACTTTCTGCTGCATTTTCCGGATTGAAATATACTCTTTGTCCATTTTCTAGGTGTACTGCCAAATGAACTACTGTTGGATACCTCTCGTGAATTGCAAAAGAAAATATTCGCCAAATCGCCTCGTTACTGCTGACGTAACGACCCATCTGGTACTGAGATATTTCGTCATTTGCATTTGTAATTCCGAAGATGGCCATATCGCTGCCTTTGTTGACATACAAATGTATTTTATTGGTTTCGCGGAATTGCAGTACACTACATTGATGTGAGCCTCATATGCTTTGGACAATATCGGTGAGAATGGCACAATCCAACGATTATCAACATTGACATCCTGCCCTTTTACCTTTAAGACAACTGAACGCCCATCATCTGTAGTTGATCGTCTTCGATACAATGGATATCCATCATTGCCTGTTATAGTTTCCGCAATAAGAGCTCTCGGGTAACCCTTGCAACATTTACCATCAACCATACATGGTGAAGAATAATTGAAAACTCCGCACGGTCCATGTATCATATTTTTTTATCACCACCGCATGCAATTTGGGATCAGCGCCTTCATCTGGGATTTCAGCCGAAATCATGGAATCGATTTGATCAGGTCTTATTTTTTCCACTAACCAAAGCAGGATATGCGCATGAGGTAAGCCACGTTTCTGCCATTCTACAGAGTACATCCAACACCGAACTTGGCCGTAAACTCTTTGTTTAATGATAAAGTCCAAAAGAGACTTTAATTTTTGCTTGAAAACTCGGGCAGTGATGTCATGTCTATCGCTAGGCGTTTGATTGGGGAGAAGTGCTCTCGTAATCTCGACCCACTGAGTATTGCAAGTGAAAGTTACAAATAGGTCAGGGCGACCGTATTGTCTTACATAGTCCATTGCATCCTGCGCATATTCATGCATATGACGTGGACTCCCAATGTAAGTAGCAGGTAATACTATTCTTACACCCATGTTGTTTGCGTTACCATTAATATTTATTGCGTCGCGAAGATGAACATATTCTCCACTTCGAAGCGTGCTTTGATTAAGACGGAGATAACTAAAACGTTCTGTCTCGATTTTGACATACATGTCAACTGCGAACTGATGGAAAAGGCGACGACACATTACAATGTGATTGATTTCGCCTTCACGTACCATTAGCCTCTATGAATAAAAATTCATAGCGCTAACCTTTTTATTACCTTCAGTGCCTGCAGACGAAAGAAATAAAATGTTTTACTTAAGTTCAACAGACTGCTCTGTAATCATAGTCATTGTTTAAAACGCGTTTTAACTGACATCTTTTCTAAGCTTACAAATTGTAGATGTTTTGAAAGATCACCTGTGCCAACCATATTCACAAACACAGCGATGGACCCATGTTTTTTTCGTCTGAACTTTATATTCATTGTAATTAAAATTATAACTCTGTTTTAGATATAAAGATTAATTTAAGTTAACTAAGACAGTTATAAAATGATGTCTATTTTAGAATCATATTTACGTAGATAAAACTCTCATTTTAATTCGACTATAACTACAGGCCACTGTGTTTTTATACCTTTCATGAACATGAAATGGTATTATAACTTTGGTCCGATGTTTGTAAGTGTGAGAAGAAGAAGAGATAGACCCACCATTAAGTATACCGAAATGATCAGGGCGACGAGCTGAGTTGATTTAGCCATGTCCGTCTGTCCGTCTGTTTGAACGCAAACTAGTCCCTCAGTTTTAGAGATATCTCGATGAAATTTTGCAAGCAGGCGCCATTTTGCATAGGATTAATCATTTGTCGGAACCAGCAAGATCGGACCGATACAACGCATAGCTCCCATACAATCGATTGTTCCGATAAACGGGTTTTGGCCTATAACTCTTGCAATTAAAAAGCTAGGAACGTAAAATTTTGCAGGTTTAGTACATATTATATGCGTATAACATATAGCTCCCATATAATCGATAGTTTCGATAAATGGGTTTTGGGCTATAAATGTTGCAAATAGAAAGCTAGAAACGTAAAATTTTGCACGTTTGGTACTTATTATTGGATGTGTGTAGTGAAAATCATACAGATCGGACTTACATAACATACAGCGCCCATATTACCGATTGCTCCGATAAATGTGGTTTGGCTATGTATTTTTAAATTAACAGTTTTGGGGAGTTTGTAAGTAATTGTAAGTAAGGATCGGACACTTAGAAAAGTTGTGCGTATTCATGAAAGGTATAAAGCCTTCGGCACAGCCGAAGACAGCCCTTTCCTTACTTGTTTTTTAATTGTAATAATTACCTGTTACTGGATTTACCATCTTTAAATTGAAATGGTATCCATCTTCTCCTTGCCAAAAGATCAACGGGTATTGCAGGGCGTCATATGATCTATGGGTTTCGGGTACACGTTTTAGCTCATCGTTACGACGATGAAGTACAATGTCCCTTGACGGCATATTTTCGCCAACAATAACTACTGCTACTTCGTTGATAGTAGGTGCGTTAAATCTTCTTGGGTGCTCACCCACAGGCGTTTTATCAGCCTTGATAACAATACCGTGGCTATCAGATGGCATTCTTTCTAGTGCTGTTTTGAACATTCTTATTAGTTCATTGTTCGCGTGCAGAAAATTTTGCAATTCACTGACAATTTGTCGGCTTAATCCAGGAATGTTTGCGCAGCGACGATCAACCTCATCATCGGAGTTGCCCATAAAATAAATTTGTAAAAACTGGTGGTCAGCATTTGGGGGTGGTAGTAACGATCCAAATAGGTGGTATATTTGTCCTTGTATCTGCAACGGTGCAGAGTTGTAAAAAAAAATTAAAAGTTATGCTTTTGAAACAAATGTAAATATCGTAGTTACCTTAAATGTAGGCATATAAGTATCTTGTACTACATGAGTTGCACCAAATGACGTCAATTGAAAGGAGCTATTATACTTTTGAATATTCTTCAGGAAATGGATTGACTCACTTCCTGTGCCAGACAGTAATATGCGCAACATAGCCCAGGAGATTCACCACGGTATTTCAACGCTTTACAATGAGCGCCAAAGGCCCACATACCTCCAATGTCTACTTCTGATAGACCACTGTAGTCGATTTCTTTATCATAAGAAAATGCTGCACGCTCTAATTGTACAGGACGTAGGGCTCGAGCCAATCTCCGACGCTGATTTTGTCGAGCTCCTTGTGGTTGTGAACGATTTCGACGCATTCTAATAACGTTATCTTCTCGCTGGTTTTCAGTCAGACGTGCGCGCCACTCCGGAGCATTAATATTTCTATTCAAATTATGAATAGTTCGCTGGACGTCATTTTGGTTCAAACGGTTGATGGTTCGCGTTACATTTGACGGACTCCGATAACCTATATCTTGATTTCTTCTCGGCATTGTATATGTATATGTATATCTGAGGTATAATTATATGGTAAGAACTTTACAAAAAGTACTATGAAGCAAGGTAAATAAAGGAGAAGGTAACGACAAAGCGATTTGTTGACATCGTATTACGTAGTACGAAAAGGAGAAACATAAACAAAAAGCAAAAAAAATAAGATGCTGTACTAAATGTAGAAAAGTTAAAGATAGCGGACTTTTACGTACAAAAAATACCAAAAAATCGTTTACTATATTGAAAAAAAAAATTGAGAATCATACTATATGACTTTAGGTTATGTTATTAATTTTTCTTCTCTTAGCTCTCTTTATATTTCAATTTGTTATATTTCATTTGCCACATCAAAATGGAAAATATTTGTACACCATAGAAAATTTGTTCACCTCATTTTCCTCTGAGTAAAAAGTTACCGATCGGCACACAGCCTAACTGAGAAAACTACATTTTAATTTTTATATATAGACTAGCAGGGAACCCGGCGTTGCTCGGGATGTTAGTAGTTCATAAAATTCTGATACCCTCACTTGGGAAGATAATTTACAGGCAGAGAAGGTTCAGAACAATATTTTTTTCCCCACGTTCTATCCCGTTAATGTCTACGGCAACCAACTAAAGTAAAGGCGTTTTTTAATAGACTAACTTAGACATTTTGTCATCTCCTTTCCATTGGATTTTTTAGTTGTGCCTAAACATTCCCCAAGTCATCCCCAGTCATTTTTTCAAAGAAATTCCTAATATACAGACACAACTTTTCTAGAGTTTTTGTAGTATAGATAAACCGCAATATCGAAAAGTGAAAGAAAAATTAAAGCTGTGGACATGCCCTTCGTCAGCTAGTATGTAATGAAGAAAGAATATTTATGTTTTTCAAAACTCTTATTGAACTAAGTAAAATATTTCCAAATAGATAAAAAGAAAAAACTTTTATGTATTTTTATTTCGGTTTAAAAAAAAAAAGTAAATGAGTAATAGGGCAACATATGCGAATCCATACAAAAAAAATGTAGTACAATTTGAACGAAAAAAGTAAGATTTTTGAGTGGATTTAGTACAATTCATGAAATGTCATTTCCCTACCCTGCCTTCAACCATTTTTGAATAAATGCGCGAAATACTCATACATAAATTTTGAGTTACTGGATGTATTGAGTATTTTAATTGTAGCTTTTTTTACTCCCACTGCTTGCAGCGAACTTATGGCTTAAGCAGATACAGTACGTCAGCGTCGACGCATCCGTCATGTGTGATCTACCCTACATTCACATGCATTGTTATACGGTGGCGCTCAAATTTTTGTGGCTGTGCTAGCTGAGTACAAAAATAGAGTAAATAGAGAGCAATATGTGGTCTGTTGATGCTCTCTAAGCACAAACGACTGAATGGTAAAGCGTCCAAGCAAAGATGGGTTTTCATACAAAATTTATTTGAATTAAAAAAGTTTTTAATAACATTTTTATTTAAAAAAAGTATCAATGGTCCTTTTCTGGCTAGATTATGATACATTAAAATTTGAAAGAAAAAAATCGGGCCAGTGGATCGGCTGTTTAGCTTTAACAAAATTTCGAGTTTGAATTTTATATAATAGTATAGATATAGATATGAACAAAGGTGAATTAATCGGAAAGATGGGTTCGTCTCACCATATGGGTTCTTCTTCTTCCTTTACTATCTGCTCTTCACGCAAACGCACGCATCATAGCCGGCACGCTTACCACCTGCGCCACTGCTGTATGTACACTAAAACAGTCAGATACTGTAGTTAACAGCTTTGGCTTTTGGTGAAAACTTTTATGAATGTTTTGCTGTTGGAGATTACAAAATAGCTGGAGACTTCTGGAGTCTTTTTTGTTTAATAATGTCAAGCAATGTCACGACAGTGAGTGTTTGAACGGGAAGCTGAGCGGACGACAGTAGCGAGCTCTCATCAAATCGAATTGCTTACAATGAATTTCATATAATTACTCTGTTGAATACTATATTTCTGTTTTAATAAATCAAACATTTCATTATAAATCGGTCGACTAACTTGACAAATCAGAAGTTAGATGAACGACTTCGCCTACAAAAAGAAAAGAAAAATAAAATCAACGTACAACGCACATTCAAACGCAAATTCACAACGGAGTGGAAAAGACAAATTTACTAAAGCGCAAAGTGCAAAGAAAAGCAGCGCGTCGTGGTAAATTCCAGTATTCTCTCAAACGTGCGACGCAATCAAAGAAGGGAGACACATACATACGAATTGTGTTTGTGAACTCAACGTTAACGGATTCAGCGAAAATACACACATTGTGCATCAACGGAAAATAAATTTCAAAGGCAGACTCGCAACAAAGGCAAACGCGCAGCATTGCAGAACGGCGCAGTCAGAAACGGCAAAAGTAAAGTATAGCAGAAATAGAGCAGACAACTGTACGAGGCAACGGCTCTACGAAGCGACAGCATACGAAACAAAAACAAAAGAAATAAAACGGCTCTAAATTGTGGCAAAGAAAATCAAAGAATTATTCTGCAAATAACAGCAACGACGCAACGAAGATAAAGATCAGCGCAGTTTGAGAAAACAAAAGAAAAATAGTGGCAGAGAAAAGATTTTACAAACAACGAAGAAGAAAGACGGGGAGTTGAATTTCACAACTGAACGAGTGCGGATGGAAAAATCTGGAGATGACATAAAATAAATAGGAAATTTAAAATAACATTTAATTTATGAATTATTAAAAAAAAATTCATTACAGTATGATTAAATTATCAACATTAAGGGTCAGCCAGCTGAACCAGCTCCTACGAAACAACAACGCAACGATGATAGGCACGAAAGCATGCAAGATAGCGAAGTTGCAGGAAATTTTGGACAGCGACGAAATTGATCCAGCAGAGTTGGAAGACGAAAATGATTTTCAAACACAAATTAATGGGCTGAAAGAGGCTATGGCTACGTTAACTACAGCCATAAGTACAATTAATTCAACACGCACCAATGATACCATCCAAACGCAATCGAATATTGAAAACGCACCACCAACGCAATCAGCACCAGTTTGGAATTTTAGTAATGCGCAAAGTTTAACAACACATGGTATAATGTCAATACAGGATATGGTAGGGATTATGCCCGATTTTGATCCCCTAAAGGATCTCACATCAGCACATCAATTCATTACCCGAATCGAGCAGTTACGTGGCGCATACAATTGGCGTGAGGATTTAGTTCTCGTAGCCATTCAGCACAAATTGAAGGGCATAGCAAAACGATGGTTGGATTCCCAAGTTGTATTTAATAGTTGGGAACAATTCGTAAGTGCGTTTGAAAGGGATTTCCCGGTCCAATGCAATGCAGCTGAAACGCACAAAACACTGTTAAAACGAAAGCGTAAAAATGGAGAGGACTACGTTGAATACTTTTACGCGATGCTAACTATGGGTCAGCAAGGTAGACTCGATGACAACTCGATCAATTCACATATCATAAGCGGTCTCAACGACATGGCACTGACCAGAAGTTTGGCAACGATGAATTTTTCGACATGTAGTGAGCTCCTAATGGCATTGAAGAATTTGAGAGCTATTACTGGAACTACAGCGGCAGCTCCACTTCATAATAACCCACAGGTAAAATCGGAAGGGCAAAGTAACAGCAAAGCAACAGGACCGAAGTGCTTTAACTGCAACGAGTACGGGCACATTGCAAAGAAATGTCCACGACCACAACGCAAGCAGCGGTGCACAATGTGCTCCAAGGTGGGCCATGAAGCAAAACTTTGTACGAATAAGCCCACTGTAGTAAAAATTGTGGAACCAAACGACAACGTTGAAGCACCTTCTATAACAAAAACAGTGGTATTGAATGGAAAGAATTTTGAGGCGTTCGTAGATACAGGCAGTGTCAGTTCACTGATTACAGCCAAGGCAGCAGAAGGTATGACAAGTTGCGAAGCAAGTAAACGTTTCATCGGATTCGGAGGGTCAGAAGTTCAGGTTAAGCGTAAGGTTGAAGTAAATGCTCTGATAGACGACAAGCCCGTTCCAATTACGCTATATATTGTTAACGAATGCATGTTACCCTCGGACATATTACTGGGTCGTGATGTTTTGCAGAACAGCGAGTATCGTATGGTAATTGATAGCGGCGTTTTACACTTAGACGAAGTCAGTAGCGAAGCTTTCAACATACCCAACAGCTTAAAGAAGGAGGGACGCGAAAAGCTACTGAATCTTTTAGACACTTTCCGTTCAAGCTTTGCTGAAGACATAGGTGAAATCGGGAAATGTAACAACGCTAAGATGAGTATCGAAGTGACGACTACGAAGCCAATAATCGGTAAACGATATCAGGTACCATTTTCTCAACGACCGATATTATCAGATATTTTAAAGAAATTACTAGATAACGAGATTATCCGACCAAGCGAGTCTCCTCATGCGGCATCAGTGTTATTGGTCAAAAAGGCAAACGGAGAGAATCGAATGTGCGTCGACTACCGCTCACTCAACGAGTTTACTATAAAGAAAAACTACATAATGCCTATAGTCGAGGAACAACTGTCACGCTTAGCCGGGAATCGGTACTTTACAACGCTGGACATGACGTCTGGGTATTACCAGATCCCGCTGGAGGAAGAATCGAAACCATACACTGCATTCCTCACGCATGAAGGTCTGTACGAGCACAACGTGATGCCATTTAGGTTGGTGAATGCCCCAATGGTATTCCAAGAAACAATTGTCAATATAATTAAACGACTGCGAAATCGAGACAAGATTATTAACTACGGCGACGAGGTTATCTTCGCTACTAAAGATGAGCTGGAAGGGTGCGAGGTACTCCAAGAGTTTCTGGCGGCTATAAAACAAGCAAATTTAACACTCCGACCATCAAAGTGTACATTTTTGTCGAAAGTCGTCAACTTTTTGGGGCATACAATTGATAGTGAAGGCATACGACCAGGACCAGAGAAAACGAAATGCATCAACGAGTTTCCAACACCTAACTCAACGACAATGGTTCGACAGTTCCTGGGTCTTACTGGATATTTCCGTAAGTTTGTGCCCAAGTATAGTGAGATTGCTCTCCCTCTGTCAGCATTGTTAAAGAAGAACGCAACATTCGTATGGGAAACTCCGCAGGCATTAGCATTTCAACGATTGAAAGAATTGGTGACCACAAAGCCAATATTAACGTTGTTCGATCCTGGGAAGAATCATGAAGTTCACACCGATGCAAGCTCAATGGGTCTGGCTGGTGTGATGTTACAGGACGAGCCAGATGGGTTAAAACCAGTATTTTACTTCAGCCGAAAATGCAGCGAAGCCGAACAAAAATATGCTAGCCACGAATTGGAAGTGCTGGCAATCGTGGAGGTATTGCAAAGATTTCGTACATATTTGTTGGGTCGAGCATTCAAGGTGGTCACCGACTGCAATGCTGTTGCAACAACGAAGGCAACAACACCATTGCCACCACGTATCTCCCGATGGTGGTTGAAGCTGCAGGAGTTCGATTTTACAACTCATCATCGAGCAGGGTCAAAGATGGCACATGTAGACGGAATGAGTCGAGCACCAGTACTTCCACCAGGTAAAGTTAATACAGTCGCAGATCTTGTCTTGCAAAAGGGCGACGACTGGTTGGGTTCGATGCAGTGGCAAGATGAACGACTCAAACAAATCATTTGCAGCTTACGTGATGAGGATAAGATGAAACGCGACGAGTATAAAGACTACACGCTACAAAAAGGGCGGTTGTACCGAGACGTAGATGGGCGGAAGCAATTGGTGGTACCACAGGCAGTAAGATGGCGCATCACCAAATCCTACCATGACGATGCAGGTCACTTCGCACTTGAAAAGACGATAACACGAATTCAGGAACATTTTTGGTTTCCACGCTTACGACGCTATGTAAAATCTTACATCGATTCTTGTCCTGAGTGTTGCCTTAACAAAGCTAAAGGAGGCAAACCAGAGGGTCAACTACACGTATCAGACGAGGTGATGCCGATTCCATTCAGATCGATGCATTTGGACCATTTGGGGCCATTCCCTAAAAGTAAGAAGGGAAATTTGCATATACTTGTGGTTGTGTGTGCATTTAGCAAATACTGCATCCTGAAAGCGGTACGAAACACGAAGACAACACCTGTGGTCAACGCACTCCGAGACATTTTCCGAACATATGGGCAGCCAAGAAGAGTGACAACAGACAGAGGTACAGCTTTCACATCGGCTGAGTTTACATGTTTCATTTCAGAAGAAGGCATTCAGCACGTGAAAGTGGCGGTTCGAACTCCACGAGCAAATGGGCAGGCGGAACGTATCAATAAAACAGTTCTTGCCTCATTGAAATGTACAACATTTAATGACCGCGAGTGGGACATAGCATTACCTACTCTGCAGTGGAACATCAATTCGCAAAACAACGCAACAACCGGGTCCAGTCCGAATCAGTTGGTCTTCAACTTTAGTCCACGTGAAGTCTCCACTAACAGATTGATTCAAGCCATCGAAGATGAGAACAGCAGTCCTAGCGACGTAGAGTACAGACGACAAGAGGCGCATAAAGCAATGCAGAAAGCAAAGGTAGCATGGAAAGAGCGGTATGATAAGCGCCACCAATCTCCAAGGCACTATGAAGTAGGAGATCTAGTGGTAACAGAATATGTACCAACAGCAACTGGAACGTCACATAAACTTGATCCGTTGTTCAAAGGACCTTATATTATTACCAAGGTGCTGCCACACGACAGATATTTGGTCGAAGACTTACCCGACGTACCTAAAACTCAACGACGTTATTGTGGTGTGTTGGCTAGCGATGGACTGAAACCATGGTGTGCTCTTGGTCCAGAACAAGATGACAGCGAGGACGAATCGTCACCCGGTGACGATAAGTCAGGAGAGGCCGAGCTGTCAAGCAATGGCACGACAGTGAGTGTTTGAACGGGAAGCTGAGCGGACGACAGTAGCGAGCTCTCATCAAATCGAATTGCTTACAATGAATTTCATATAATTACTCTGTTGAATACTATATTTCTGTTTTAATAAATCAAACATTTCATTATAAATCGGTCGACTAACTTGACAATAACAAATAAACAAAGCATAATTTTCAAAATTTTTTTTTCTCGAGACAGCAGAAATAGTCCATACCAAGATGGCAATATAACTTTTATAGGGATCTATTAGGGGATTCACAAGGTGTCATAGTCTTATGTCATATAACAATACCACCCAAATATATAACACTTGTGAGGACACCTTCATAAATCTGAGTGATATGAAGATGCGAATGAACTCTTTATGGTGAGCATTCTTTGCAGTTTAGTAAACCGCAGAAGTGTCCATTTAGGAGTGCCAAAATCTGCTTACTGGCATTAGCATGTACTTAAAAATTTTGATGACAGCAGATTTAATCAAATGGTGCGGATTAGACCAGAGGTGTTCGTCTACATATTGGACTTAATTAAAGAAGCTGATGTGTTTAAAACAAGTGGCTATCCACATCAGCTTCCAATAGATTTACAGCTGCAAATTGTACTTTATCGCTTGGGCTCTACCGGCGATGGGCTATCAGTACGGAAAATTGCATCCCTTTTTGGAATAGGCGATGGCGGAACAATACAGACTGTCACGCGAAGAGTTTTCAAAGCAATAAGTATTATCTCTACAAAGTAGGTTTATGATTTGGCCAAGTAAAGCGGAGCGGCCGATTTCACTAATTTCGAGAAGGTTCTTCAGAAAGAAAATGTTAAAAAAGTTTCTGGAATCCTGAGATATTGACCAAAATGTGGACCAGGGGTGACCCCGAATTTATTTTAACAATATGCGTATCAAAATAAAGGTGTTGATGAGAATTTTCATAAGGAACAGTTTTCATCTGAACTCAAGAAAAAAATTATTATACAACAGCTTTTTCATAGAGCTGTTTGCCTTATCTATTTATAAAAATGAATCCCTATTTCCTTTGGTCATCGCATCACGCCTGAATAGATAAACTAATTACACTGTACAAGAACCAAACCTAACGTGACCCGAAAAATCTGACTTCAGATAAGATATAGAGTGTGCTGAAAATTCTGTCAAAGTGATACATGTCGCTTTGACCATAATTAAATTATTAAAAAGTGAAAGTGAACGTGAAAATTTTTTTATTTGTTGTGCAAAAAAATAAAAAAAAAGTCATCAAAACCTTTCAATTGAATCATCAGTTTTGGTAAGTCTAAATATTTTTACATTATTTTACATATTATTTTACATATTACATAAATGTCGGAGAAAGATTTAAGAAAAAGAATTTGTATAAAAAAAATATATTTTCATATGAACCAAGGTGAAGTAATCGGAAAGATGGGTTCGTCTCACCATATGGGTTCTTCTTCTTCCTTTGCTATCTGCTCTTGGGCTGTCGAATTGCTTATCTTTTTGCTTTGTCTGACATTCCCAGAGCAAGAAAACAAAAACAATTTACAATGAATTCTCCTTGATATGAACCAAAAAAAATTTTAATTCGTTGCTATGAAAATCAAAATCTCAAAAATTTTGTCTGTTTTGATTTTTTGAGATTGAGTATTTTTACCATATAAAATATTGCTCAAAAAATTCTCAAACGTAAAAATGTCAAAACAAAATTAAATTTCTTAATATTTTTTTATTTCCCAGCGAACGAAATTTTTTGAAATCATTTTTTTTTTGATATTGTTGATTCAAAAAAATTTGATTTGCTAACAGTCCGTAGAATATTTTTATTCGTGTGCAAGGTAATGGCATGATTGTTGTTATCACATTAGGGGAGGCCCAAAAACATTCTAAACATAAAAACTTGCAATCGAAACAATAAGCGTCTTTTGATACCCCTCTCGAAATTTTTGGATGTGATATAGCAGTTGACAAAACATGAACTATGTAGACTTAGACGTATCGCTCTATCCCAGGCAGCATCTTTTGAAAATGTTGAACAAGATGATTAAAAAAGAGCAAATTTAAAAACATTTTCTAATGGAATATTAACCTAACGTCGGGAATAAATTAGGTCCCAAATATGACTATCCTTGAATATTCAAAAATTATTATTCCGAAAGCAGCTGAAATTTTTTTCGGCTCTTGATTGTTGGCTTTTAATCATGAAACAGGAGCATAATTGATTAATTTTTCAGGCCAATTTTATTGTAGCTTAGTATTCAGTCACTATAAAAAATGAAAATGTGTTTAAATTGAGATATTTGCCAAAATCCTTCAAAAGTCAATGATAGGCCCGAGCAAGACCTCTATAGTGACATTTAAGCTTTAAAAATCGGAAGCTATGAAAAAACCCGTGGATACCTGTAAAAAATTTACATTTGGGACATTCCAGCCAAAAGAGGAAAACGACATAAAATTTTAAATGCTACTAATCATTCCTATTTATTCAGTTATCTGTAACTAAATGTGTATATTTTCCTAATATGGTAACAGAAATATAGAAAAATATGTAAAAACCCAAAATTTTTGTCCTTATAACTTTGAATTCACATCTTACTATTTTGCCCAAAAAGTTTGCACATGTTTGCATTGCTACATTAGCTATATTTTCATTTATAGAAAAACATTTGCTAGTCATTCAAGTAAAGCAGAGAAAAATTAAAATAATTGCATAACATAAAATAAAAAAAGGTATGTAATTTTTGTGTATACCTTCATTAAATTGGGTCATATGGGGTGTCCCAGGAGTCACACGAAAAGGCATGCAAATTGGTCTGGTAACCTTAGGAATGACCCTACGAAACCAGATATTTCTGATAGTAAGTATAAAGAGGCTGCTCACCGTCTAAATACAGTTTTTTAGTTAAAAGGGTCATACTATGGTTTCTAGACTATTTTGAAATGTGTCCCAGGAGTCACACGAATCTAAACTCTCATATATTATTGAGATTAATTTTTTTTTTAATTGTTTTTAGTTTTTATTATATAGTTTTAAATAATTGTTTCGAGAGATGTTGAATTCGACTTGTTTTTAATAAATATTTAATCAGAAAATTTACTTTATTTTATTTCATTTAATTGGCTTGGTTTCAATTCTGCTGGGAGATATTTATGAATAAGGTGGTCAAAAAGGGTTGAAACAATAATAAAACTGATTTCAATAATCTGGTATATTACATATTTCGCACTTGTCCCAGGAGTCACAATTTAAATATTTAAAAATAGTTTATTGAATTTGAATATATAAAATATTTTTATAGAATATGGTAATATGCAGTATGTATTTTCGACCATAAACAAATTGTAGGTGAACGTTGAATAGTTGAACTAAAATTCGTATTCGTGTTCACAAAGATGCAACAAAGGGATTTTTCGGTGTCCCAGGAGTCACACTCAGTTTCTTAGTAGTTACAAAGGCACTTGTTGTTATTTGGCCAATTCTTTCAATGCATTAGTTGTATTGGATATTTATCCACGTCGATAAATATATTTCATATCAATTTAAGTCCCGATGTCAGTTTTTCAAGGCAAAGTTGACTCAGCTCTGGAGTCAAATGTCCCAGGAGTCACGATGGAATGTCCCATTTATAAAACACACTGTCTTTTTTTTTCAAAGGATAACAATTAGTTTTATTCAGTTCACAGTCGAATTTCAAATTTCAAGAATGCCATCAATTAGACGTACGAACTTAGGCCGTAGAACTCGCAATGCTCAAACTCAAACTTACGTGCGCGATAGTCAAACTGACGACAGCGCGATTCGATGCAATCAAAGCCATCGAAATCGAAGTACAAATTTTGTATTTAATCCCTATCGCGCTGCATTCAATTATAACGCACAAATTGATTACATTTCACAGCCGATAGTTAAAATTGGACCAATGAACGTTGTGTGTCAATACTGCAGCGCGTTAAAATTTAAACACGAAGCTAGTGGATTGTGTTGCGCGAGCGGTCAGGTCAAATTACCGCCATTAATACCCCCATCAGAGCCATTATATTCATTGGTTTCCGAAAATAGGCCACGAAAGTTGTGCAAGACAACTTTATGCCCACTTTTAAAATACATGGTCAAATTTATCATTTAGCAGGTTAGTTATTGCCAACATTGGATAGTGATTCTAAATTTTTACAAATTTATTTTATGGGCGATTCAGCAAGGCAAGTCGATCAGCGTTGTGCGCATAACAATACGGTGAAAAGATCGATTGTTGAAGAGCTCCAAATAATGTTGGATCAACATAACGAGTTGGTTGCATTGTTTACCACCGCATTGGAGCGCATGCCTTCTGATGATCACAAAATTATCATAAAAGCTGATAAGACACCTGCAGGACAACACCCGAGACGCTTAAATGCACGAACAATCGATGAAGTCGCCGTTGTCGTCGTTGGTGAAAACTTACAAAGTAGAGATATAGTTCTACATCGGCGTGGCAACCAACTACTGAGGGTATCTGAAACGCATAGATCCTATGATGCGTTACAATACCCTCTATTATTTTGGCAAGGAGAAGATGGATATGACCTTTCACTGAAAATGATTAATCCAGTGACAGGTTTCGAAACAAGTAAAAAAGTTAGTTCAATGAACTATTACGCACACAGACTGATGGTTAGGCAAAATGAGGAGAATCACATTTGAAAATGTCGGCGCCTCTTCCACCAATACGTTGTAGATATGTATGTGAAGATTGAACTGAGCGATTGACATATTGTAGGTTGAACCAGGCAAAAATGCGCTCTGAAGAATATATTCATCTTCGGGACGCTATCAATACTGATGGCAATACGCACAACGTAGATAGGGCAATAATTCTCCCAGCAACATATGTCGGAAGTCCGCGACATATGCACGAATATGCTCAGGATGCTATGTCGTACGTGCGTTATTATGGCACACCAGATTTGTTCATTACTTTCACATGTAATCCGCAGTGGACTTAAATTCGAGAACAACTATTTCTTGATCAATCACCCATTGATCGTCACGATATTACCGCAAGAGTGTTCAAGAGAAAGTTAAAATCACTCATGGATTTCATAGTTAACCATCGTGTATTCGGCGAAACGCGATGTTGGATGTATTCGGTAGAGTCGCAAAAACGTGGACTGCCACATGCACACATTCTGATATGGTTGGTAGAGAGAATAAGGCCGAATAACATCGACGATCTGATGTCTGCGGAAATTCCCGATAAAGATGTGGATCCATTGCTACATGAGATAGTTTCTAAATATATGATTCATGGTCCCTGTGGAGCTTTAAATCCAAATTCTCCATGTATGGTGGATGGAAAATGTTCCAAACGCTTTCCAAGGCAATTGGTGGCAGAAACCATCAGTGGAAATGATGGTTATCCACTTTATCGGCGGCGATCCACTGATAATAACGGAAAGTCAATAATAATGAAGGTGAAGACATTGAAATCGATAATCGTTGGGTAGTTTCATTTTCGCACTTACTCTCAAAAACATTTAATGCGCATATAAATGTTGAATATTGTCATTCAGTTAAGTCGATTAAGTAGATACATATGCAAGTATGTTAACAAACGCAGTGACATGGCTGTGTTCGGAGTTTCTACAGAAAACTCGAACGACGAAATCACTAATTTTCAAATGGGACGCTATGTGAGTAGTAACGTAGTAACGAGGCGATGTGGCGTATTTTTCATACGTGAAAGATACCCCACTGTGGTTCACTTGGCCGTGCTTTTGGAAAACGGACAAAGGGTATGGAAATGTTTTAGAACGAGTTGAGTGGCCGCCATTGACAACATTGACCGCCTTCTTTGAAATGTGCCAGAATGATGAATTTGCCAGAACGCTGCTGTATTCGGAAATGCCACAGTATTATACTTGGAATCAAGCGTTAAAAAATTTCAACGACAAAACGCGGCCAGTTCCCAGCTACCCACAAGTATTTCATACCGATGCACTAGGACGAATTTACGCAGTCCATACCAACCAACAGGAATGTTTTTATTTGCGTTTACTGTTAGTTAACGTTCGTGGCCCAACATCATTTCAACATCTGCGAACTGTTGAGGGTGTATTGTGCGGTACATACAGAGAAGCATGCGTATTATAAATACGTACACTATTTTCCATAATTTTGTCTACATGCTTTCACTCAACACCGATTGATCTATGGTACAAATATAAATATCACATGGCCGAAGATATATTACATCAGAAGCGTGCTGGAACATCAAACCCAAATTTGCAAATTGAGGATGAAATTTACTGTTGAGTCGCGCGCTGTCGGCATATATAACAAGCGTAGTTTCCCAATAAAAAACTCCAATTGAGTGTATATAAGTACGCTGAAATCTTTATTAATTTTTAGTTAAATGTAATTACAATGATTGTGGGTGTACAACTTACATTTGTGCTTCCTATGTAACTATAACGCGCGCTCACCCTTCGAAATCACAAGACTGAATACTTAAAGTGAAAATGCAAAACTAATTGTTAAGTCTCAGCAAAAGAATTTTACCTAGCGGTCCAGCTAACGGTTGCCATTTGCCGGCGAACGAGTAGAAAACGACATTTGCATGAACAGCTGTGAGTATATACATACATATGTACCCACAATTGTGTATACAGATATGCTGGTACTCATGAACTTTACGTATATAAGTTTTGTGTACTAAAGAGAAATAAATATGAGCGACGGTCATTGAAGGTGATAACTGCGGCAACTGGCTGGAAGTACACTGTGCGTCGTTTAACATTCCCCACCCCGTAATTCACGAGCGTCACTGCGCTGTGCATTACCATCTCCTTTTATGTCTAGTTTTGCAAGCTTAACTGCTGGGCGAGTAACGAGGCCGTCAACTGTACGAACGACTGCGCTGCGCACTTGATCATCTTTCGAGCGATGTATGTCAACTACTATTCCTTTTGGCCATGAGCCGCGCTTATTGTTTTCGTCTATAATAATGACTACGTCGTTCACTGCGATGGGTTCGATAGGCGGTTGGAACCACTTCGTGCGCCTTGTTAGTGTTGGCAGGTATTCTCGCAGCCACCTTTTCCAAAATGTGTCGGCTATCTGACCAGCTATGCGAAAGTCTCTGGCTAGCGCAGAACCTGTTTGATTTAATTCTCCCCGCTCGCGTAACCCATTTGAACTGCCTATCAAAAAATGGTTGGGAGTCAGTGCCTCAGCGTCGACGGCATCCAGTGGTACGTATGTGAGTGGTCGTGAATTTAGCATAAATTCGACATCGGCTAAAGCTGCCCGCAGAACTTCTTCTCTCAATTTTGCTTTTGGTAAAATCTCCGTTAGTATTGATTTTGTAGATCGTACCATTCTTTCCCACGCGCCCCCCACATGAGGCGCTCCAGGCGGTATGAAACTGAATGCCATTTCTGGGTACTGCTTCTCAACGTAGCTCGGTGATATGCACTCAATGCCTTCTTTCAATACTCTGCTAGCGCCGCGAAAGTTGGTGGCATTATCGGACATTATTTGTTTAGGCACGAATCGTCGAGCAGTGAAACCTTTTAATACCATAAGAAACGAGTCAGTAGATAGCGATGGCGCAATGTCCAAATAAACTGCTCGTGTAGTAAGGCACGTGAACAGAACACCCCAACGTTTTTCGCGGCGACGTCCAACGGCTATGTCTATGGGGCCAAAGTAGTCGACGCCTGTGAACGTAAATGGCCGAGTGTGCGGTGATAACCGCTCGATAGGAAGCTCACCCATCTCGGGTGGAAATGGTTGAGCCTTACGTATGCGACAAGCTGAACATTGTTTCGAAACTTCCCTTACCAGAGCTCTCAGTCCAAAAATAAAATACCGCTGGCGTAGCTCGTTTACGACGATCTCGTTATGTAAATGGTGATACTTTCTGTGGTAAAATTCTGTTATCAAATATGTTATTCGGTGGCGCCGCGGTAGGATGGCGGGACGCTTCACATCAGTTGAAACTCCTTCTATGGCGTCGATTCGACCTTTAATGCGAAGAACTCCGCTGTCATCTAAGTAAGGTGAGCATTTAAAAAGCACGCTTTTTCGATCAACGACTCGACGGTTTGATTCTAAGCATCTTATTTCTTCGAAAAACGATTCTTCTTGACAAATGCGGATAAGCACGATATCCATTTCGACATCTTTTTTCAGCTCTATTATGTGTTTTAACGTTGCTTCAAACGGCTTTTTTGATATCATTCGTAGAAATTGTAAGACGTAAGGCTGCGTTGATCGAAGACGCTCTAATTTACTAAAACGGCTGGGATCGGGTGAAATGCACCCTAATACACATGCGCGGGTAGGTGTTAGCTCGTTGTGGCACATTACGCTTTCCTCCGTGAGTTGGCCAGTTGCGTGTATTTGTGGCCACTGCGACTCGTCCATGTATAAAAATTTTGGTCCAGTAAACCAACGTATGGAATTGTTTATTTCCGGCGTTTTAACCCATTTAGTTCCGTCGTCAGCCACATTGTGATTGGTGGGGACCCAGCGCCAGCTACTCACATCAGACCCTTCTAAAATTTCACCGATTCTTACTGCCACAAATTGTTGAAATTTACGTGCGTCGGACTGTATCCAGCAAAGCACGTCTCTTGAATCTGACCAAAAGTAACTGCGGTCTATGCGTATTGATGCCTCTGATTCGATACAGTTTGATAATCGGAGCCCCAAAATTGCTGCCATCAATTCCATACGAGGGACTGATATGGGCTTCAATGGTGCGACTCTGGTCTTGGAGGCTACTATCAGACATCGAATGTCGCCGTCCGTGTTAAAACGTAGGTATGTAACCGCGGCGTATGCGTCAATGCTTGCGTCTACGAACGTGTGCAGCTGAACGGACTTCGCGCAGCTACCAAAGGGCATACATCGAGGTATACGTACATCGTTCAGTTTTGGCAGTAGATGCAGCCAATCCTGCCAGTCTGTTTGGTCCACGTCTTTAATATTCTCATCCCATCCGACCCCGGATCGCCATATGTTTTGAAGAATAATTTTAGCTCGGATATTGAAAAACCCTAGTAGTCCAAGCGGATCAAAGATCGACGCAATAACGCTTAATACTTGTCGTTTCGATAATACTGCTCGCGATGCTTTATTGATAAGCTCGGGCTTTATGACGAATGTTAGCAAATCTTCGCTCGGGAGCCACCACATGCCGAGCACCTTTTCTCGAGGCTCATCAGACAAGGCAATATTTTTAGCTGACGTCTCCATATTTCCGTCTAGGACCTGCACTACCTGCTTTGAGTTTGACAGCCAATGTCTCATCTCAAACCCACCGTCTGCGTGAATGCGTTTCACTGCAAGAGCTAGCTCTAACATTTGCTGCTCAGAGTCCACAGATTGCAGCCAGTCATCTACAAAGGTATTTTTGCGAATCGCCTCAACTGCCTTTGGGTGTTTAGTCAGAAACCTATCAGCATTTGTATTTTTAATGAAATTGGCGAGAGCAGGAGAACATGATGCGCCAAACGTCATGACCTGCATGACGTATACATCGGGAGTGCGACTTTTGTCGCCGTCCCGCCATAAAAATTGTTGAACCGCTAAGTCGTGTTGCCGCACCTTGACTTGGTGGAACATTTGCCCTATGTCACCGGTAATTGCAATTTTCCGCTCTCGAAAGCGCATCAGCACTCCCATCAGCGAAGCCATTAAATCAGGGCCTTTTAGTAGAACGTCGTTTAAGGAAACGCCACTCACCTTGGCGGCTGCATCCCATACCAGTCGAGTTTTTCTTTTGTTTGGATTAGTGACTGTGAAAATTGGCAGGAACCATGAACGAGAATCTCTCCTTACCTCAGCATATGCCAATTTGCGTATGTATCCATTTTCAATATAGCTTTGAATTGTACTCACCATAAAAGAATTCAGTTCAGGATCCTTGGCCATCTTCGCCTCGAGGCAGTTAAGTCGTTTGAGAGCCATTTGATACGAGTCAGGTAAATCGATGTTGTCAAATCTCCATAGTAAACCAGTTTCCCAGCGCTTTTCACTTGCGAGATATTTGGTTGTGTTCTCCATAATCTGCGTTGAACGTTCGTCTTCTTTCGATCTCAGCGGCTTGGTTGAGATACGTACGCCCATTGAATCAAGTGAAAAGTACGTCTTCACGGTTTCATCCAACTTACGGGTTATGTCAGCGTCGCTGCATTCGCATACGTGTAGTATGCGTGGCGATGAATGATGTTTGTTGTTGTGTCTCCCATACACTGCCCATCCTAGTCTACAGCGTACGGCAATAACATCGTCGTCTTCGGCTTCCCGCATTTCAATTGGAACGCTCACCTTAATATTGTCAAGGCCGATGATAATCTGAGGCTTTACATTTTTATATGCTTTAATAGGAACTGATTTTAAGTGACATCTTTCGCTCAACACCTGCTTATCGACACTTTGCCTTGGCAAATCCAGGCACGTTACCGTACGCACATTCTTAAGCATGTAGCGTTTTTCGTCCTCCCCAATTGCTGACACATGCAGGTAAACTGATTTAGAGTTACACTCGGTTTGCGTCTGATCCCCTGTCCACTTCAAGCATAACTGATCTGAGGGACCATCTAACTCAAGTTCATCTGCTAATTTGCTTTCCATCAATGAGCATGCAGAGCCTTCGTCTATTAGAGCGTATGTTTGTATTTTACGCACCCTACCATAAAGTGTTACGGGCACGTATCTAAATAGCGCTGTCGAAGCTGCTCTGTTATGAAATAAAACAGTGGATTCTTTGGGAGTAGTAGTATCGCTTCGTGGTTGTTGTTGTTGAGCCGCGTCCTCATCTGAAGTAGTCGAATGTAGCAACATGCTATGGGTGGATGTGCACCCATCTATGCCGCATCGTTTCTTTGCTCTGCAGTATCGTGCTAGGTGTTGCATGAAGCAAGAGAAACACAGTCGTTCACTTTTCACGAACTCCCACCGCTGCTTAACACTAAGCGCTCGAAACATTTCACATTCAGGCAGACGATGTTGCCCCTTGCACTTTGGGCAGGAAACGCTAGATGATGGTCTTGAATTCTTACTATGTTTATTGTTCACGCTATCATCCACCACATGTACCAGTACTCGCTCTTTCACCTGTTTTTTTTCTTTGGGATCCCCCCCACCTTGAGGTTCGTACGAGGTAACCATAGTTGCGCACATAGCTACGTTAAACAACCATTGATCAAATGTTGTCAAGTTGACACCTCCAGTAGATAATCTGCGCCTACCCCAGTCGAGTTTCAAATCGCTAGGCAACTTAGCGACCAGTTCGTTCAGTAATAGTGGGTCGTTTAGATAATCACCGAGGCCAACGGCCAACATTGTTGCGCAGTAGTTTTGAACGGCCAGAGCCAAACGTATTACTGAGTCTAAGTTGTTGTGTTTTACAGCAGGTTCTTCCCTCAGTTTGCGTTGTAAAGCAGCCTGTACTATTTCAGGTCGCCCAAATAGCATTTTCAGGGTTCCTATTGCGTACGGAGGATGGGTTCGCGTGTAGAAGTCCACGTAAGTGGGGAAAGTTTCTGATCGCTTGCGTCCAAGTATCCTCTGGGTAGCCACCGAACACCCGTTTGGTGGTGAGCTAAACGTGAGAAGGCGACAACCTGGCAAGGCCACTCCGACATAATCGGTTTAAGGGCTTATCAGGGGTTTACAAGCAGCGTCTGATCACCTAGTGGTGCGGCTGTAAGCGGGCGTCTGTCTTGGATCAAGCGGCTCGCTATATAAACGTGCACTTAAATTACAACCTCCCGTGGAACGGGTTGTGCGTTGGGTTTGGGACCCACCACATAAAACAACGTACCAATGAAATTCAAAAAAGCCTCGGATATGAGAACCCCCTTTTTAGATGACGACACACGCAAACGAAACAAGGACTACGATTTAAGGGCATGCACCTGGAATGTCCGGTCCCTCAATGGGGAAGGTGCCGCTGCCCGGTTGGTTGAGGCCCTGAGGAAGGCTAAAGCTGACATCACCGCCATACAGGAGATGCGATGGACGGGGCAAGGTAATATGAACAAACCACCTTGCAACATTTACTGGAGTGGGCATGTCGACAAGCGCAGATTTGGCGTGGGATTTGTGGTGGGAGAGAGACTCCGTAATCGAGTACTGTCGTTCACACCCGTGAATGAGCGTCTCGCTACAATTCGCGTAAAAGTACGATTCTTTAACATCTCGTTTATCTGCGCCCACGCTCCGACGGAAGAGAAAGACGACGTGGAAAAGGATGCATTCTACGAGCGCCTGGAGGAAACTTACGAGCGCTGCCCCCGTCATGACATCAAAGTCGTGCTTGGTGACTTTAACGCCAGGGTGGGCAAAGAGGGTGTATTTGGACCCACAGTCGGGAAGTTCAGCCTGCACGACCAGACTTCGCCAAATGGATATGGAGGGATCACTTCTCTGCCCTTTTAAATGGAGAAATTGAGCAAGAAACCAGAGAAGAGCTCGAACCCGAACCCACAATCGAAGACGACGAAATTGACGTCCCAGAACCCGACTATAATGAGGTGCGAATAGCAATATCCCGGTTAAAAAACAATAAAGCAGCTGGCGCTGATGGTTTGCCTGCTGAGCTATTCAAGCATGGCGGCGAGGAGCTGGTAAGGCGTATGCACCAGCTTCAGTGCAGAATATGGTCGGATGAATGCATGCCCGAAGATTGGAATCTAAGTGTTCTTTGCCCAATCCACAAAAAAGGTGATCCTGCAAACTGCACCAACTACCGCGGAATCAGCCTTTTGAATATCGCATATAAGGTCTTGTCAAGCGTTTTGTGCGAACGATTGAAGCCTGACGTGAACAGACTGATTGGACCTTATCAGTGTGGCTTCAGACCTGGAAAATCTACCATCGACCAGATTTTTACAATACGTCAAATCCTGGAGAAAACCCGTGAGAAAAGAATCGACACACACCACCTCTTTGTTGATTTTAAAGCCGCTTTCGATAGCACGAAAAGGAGCTGCCTATATGCCGCTATGTCTGAATTTGGTTTCCCCGCAAAACTTATACGGCTTTGCAAAATGACATTGAGCAACACCACCAGCTCAGTCAGAATTGGGAAGGACCTCTCCGAGCCGTTTGAAACTAAACGAGGTTTCAGACAAGGTGACCCCCTATCGTGCGATTTCTTTAATTTGATGTTGGAGAAAATAATACAATCTGCAGAACTCAACCGCGCTGGAACAATATTCTATAAAAGCGTGCAACTGTTAGCATATGCTGACGACATTGACATTATCGGCCTTAACAACCGTGCCGTAACCTCTGCGTACTCCAAACTAGAAAAAGAAGCGGAAAAAATGGGTTTGGTGGTGAACGAAGGCAAAACGAAGTACATGCTGTCATCAAGCAAAGAGTCAGCGCATTCGCGCCTTGGCACCCACGCCACTGCTGGCACCAAAAAGTTCGAAATAGTGAAGGACTTCGTTTACCTTGGATCCAGCATAAACTCCAACAATAATGCCAGCCTAGAAATCCAACGAAGAATTGCTCTTGCAAATAAATGCTACTTTGGACTGAGTAGGCAATTGAAAAGTAAAGTCCTCTCTCGACGCACGAAAATCACACTCTACAAGTCACTCATCGCTCCCGTCCTGCTATATGGTGCAGAGGCGTGGACACTAACAACATCTGACGAGGCTGCATTGGGAGTATTCGAGAGAAAAGTTCTGCGAAAGATTTATGGGCCTCTACGCGTTGGCGACGGCGAGTACCGAAGAAGATTTAATGATGAGTTGTATGAGCTTTACGCAGACGTCGACATAGTACAGCGCATTAAAACACAGCGGCTTCGCTGGCTAGGCCACGTCGTGCGAATGAACGAAGACGCTCCAGCCCAGAAGGTATACTTATCGGCACCCGCCGGTGGAAGCAGAGGAAGAGGAAGACCACCACTCCGATGGAAGGACCAAGTGGAGACCGACCTGCGATCTCGTGGGGTCTCCAATTGGCGCCAGTTGGCGCAAAGAAGAAATGACTGGCGAGCTATGTTGGACGGTCAAAATCGCTCAGGCGGTTAGATGGCCATTTAAAGAAGAAGTATTGCGTACGGAACAGTAGCAGGTATCACCAGCTTACCTCGCACAGCTTCCAAGGCTGGCCCTTTGAGGCACTTCTGTAGACGAATGAGGTTTTCCTCATTACTGAATCCGCATCTCTCAGTCGATTGCTCATAATTGCTTATGAACAGGAGCCATTCCTCGGGTTTGCCAGAGAAGTGAGGTAGCTCTTTAGAAATAACATGGCGTGCCGCTACATGTGATGATGATAGGAAGGCACTGTTTGTTGCAGTGGTATTTGTCGGCAGCGTGCCGCTAAAACCTGTATGTGGTATGTTACTTCCCAGCCCATTTGCTGGCGGAGCAGCCGAAGTAGGTGCGCCTCTGTCGACGTAGCTGTTACCGTATGGCAGTGAATAACTATAGCTTTCTGCGCTCTGTCGAGTGGGTAAATTCACGCTTGTTGACCATATTGGAGCTCTACCAGGAATCGCCCCCGCGCTGATGTCTCCATTTAAAGTCGAACGTCGCATGCCACCACAGATATCTGCGCCTGTGAATAAGGATCCCTTTAAAATTTGATTCATCGTATCATCAAACCCTATGTTTCTAGGATCAGCGTTTGTTGTTTGCGTTGGCGTAGACGAGTGTGTAGACAACATGGCTGAGCGACCTATTACACCTATCTGTTTGCTGGTTTGATCGCCTTTCTCACGTGTAGCATTATCGTCACCATTTGCTTGTTTATTATATGCTGCATCACCGCTCGCCGGATCCAAGACACCTGTTTCATCTCCGCCGCCGCTGCCTGGAGCACCATTGACTTCCATAGCAAATCAATAAATATACGCTGATCAGTAATAGCAAAATATTTCAGAATGTTGAGTCGCGCGCTGTCGGCATATATAACAAGCGTAGTTTCCCAATAAAAAACTCCAATTGAGTGTATATAAGTACGCTGAAATCTTTATTAATTTTTAGTTAAATGTAATTACAATGATTGTGGGTGTACAACTTACATTTGTGCTTCCTATGTAACTATAACGCGCGCTCACCCTTCGAAATCACAAGACTGAATACTTAAAGTGAAAATGCAAAACTAATTGTTAAGTCTCAGCAAAAGAATTTTACCTAGCGGTCCAGCTAACGGTTGCCATTTGCCGGCGAACGAGTAGAAAACGACATTTGCATGAACAGTTGTGAGTATATACATACATATGTACCCACAATTGTGTATACAGATATGCTGGTACTCATGAACTTTACGTATATAAGTTTTGTGTACTAAAGAGAAATAAATATGAGCGACGGTCATTGAAGGTGATAACTGCGGCAACTGGCTGGAAGTACACTGTGCGTCGTTTAACATTTACAATGAAGCTTTAATACTAATTTAAGATATGTGCTTGATGCTTACCAACAAAGATTTATCACAATTAGGAATGACTTCGCCCAATGCCCAATACGCAACCTGTTTAATCAAGAGCTGAGACGCGAAACAGAATACGATTACGCGTCATTAAATGAAACCGTTCTTAGAAACGTCCCTCTGTTAAATGAACAACAAAAGTATGTGTACGATACCATAATGAAAGTGGTAAACGATGGAACTGGTGGATTCTTTTTCTTGGATGCTCCTGGTGGGACGGGGAAACCTTCTTAATATCATTAGTTTTGGCAAACGATTCGATCGCAAAATGGTATCGAACTTGCCCTGGCTTCATCGGGTATTGCAGCTACGTTGCTGGAAGGTGGCAGAACAGCTCATTCCGCACTCAAATTACCGTTGAACATGCAAGTAAATGAAGCACCAACCTGCAATATTTCGAGAAGTTCGGCGATGGCTAAAGTGCTGCAGCAGAGCAAATTAATAGTTTGGGATGAGTGCACGATGGCACACAAAAAATCTTTGGAAACATTAGACCGCAGATTGCAGGATCTCCGAAACAATCAAAACAGGTTTGGGGGAACATTGATTTTGTTAGCAGGCGACTTTCGACAAACGCTACCAGTAATACCACAATCAACACCATCCGACGAACTTAACGCATGCTTAAAATCATCAATTTTATGAAAGGATGTACAAATGCTCAAGTTAAATGTAAACATGCGTGTCGAATTGCAGAACGACCAGTCTTCGGAATTGTTTTGTAAACAATTACTTGATATCGGTAATGGTAAAATACCTGTTGAGCCATCTTCTGGATACATAACATTTCCCACTCATTTTTGTCACTTTACGGAAACGAAGACTGAACTCATCGAAGAGGTTTTCCCAAACATACTTCAAAATTACAAAAATTATGAATGGTTGGGCGAAAGAGTTATATTGGCTGCAAAAAACCTTGATGTCAACGAAATAAATTATCAGATTCAAAATAAAATAGCTGGCGAAATAAGGCCATACACATCGATTGATTCTGTTACTAACCAAGATGTTGCGGTCAAGAAATTAATGAACAACGTCATCGAAGGCACAATTTTGAAAGGGAACCACAAAGGCAAAAGCGTTTTGATTCCCAGGATTCCTTTGATTCCGAACGACACGCCATTCGACTTTAAACGGCTACAATTTCCAGTTCGGTTAGCTTTTGCCATGACGATAAATAAATATCAAGGGCAGTCGCTAAGTGTTTGTGGAATTAATCTCGAAAATCCATGTTTTTCACATGGCCAGTTATATGCCGCCTGTTCCCGTGTCGTAACACCAACAAAACTTTTTATATCTCCAGAAAAAAAAACAAAAAATATTGTATATCATAAAGCTTTAGAATAATAAAAAAATTCTTTCTGAATTGATTATTTTGTACCTATTGCTTATATAGAGTGTTATCGCTTCCACCAACGAAACAATTTTTTTGTTGCTTTCGCTCCCTCTAAAAATCCATCGACTAAAACGCATAGCGTTCATAGATTGTGGTGCACTCACAGCAACCATCAGTTGTAAGTACATCCACCAACGTAGTTAACTGACCACATCGACCATCCACGAAAATGCGCAGCGTTCAACGATTGCGATGCACTCACCATAAGCATCAGTCGATAGTACGTCCACCAACGTAGTTAATTGACCACATCCACCATCGACTTAATCGCATAACGTTCATCGATTGTGGTGCACTCGCCGTAACCATCACTCGCACTCGCCGTAACCATCAGTCGATAGAACGTCCACCAACGTAGTTAATTGACCACATCCACCATCGACGAAAATGAGTAGCGTTCAACGATTACGATGCACTCACCGTAAGCATCAGTCGATAGAACGTCCACCGACGTAGTCGATTGACCACATCCACCACCGACTTAATCGCATAACGTTCATCGATTGTGGTGCACTCGCCGTAACCATCAATCGAAAGTTCGTCCAGTAACGTAGTTAATTGACCACATCCACCATCCACGAAAATGCGTAGCGTTCAACGATTGCGATGCACTCACCGTAAGCATCAGTCGGAAGTACGTCCACCAACGTAGTTAATTGACCACATCCACCATCGACGAAAATGAGTAGCGTTCAACGATTACGATGCACTCACCGTACGCATCAGTCGATAGTACGTCCACCAACGTAGTCAATTGACCACATCCACCACCGACTTAATCGCATAACGTTCATCGATTGTGGTGCACTCGCCGTAACCACCACTCGATAGAACGTCCACCGAAGTAGTCGATTGACCACATCCACCACCGACTTAATCGCATAACGTTCATCGATTGTGGTGCACTCGCCGTAACCATCAGTCGATAGAACGTCCACCGACGTAGTTAATTGACCACATCCACCATCGACTTAATCGCATAACGTTCATCGATTGTGGTGCACTCGCCGTAACCATCACTCGATAGTACGTCCACCAACGTAGCTAATTGACCACATCCACCATCGATGAAAATGAGTAGCGTTCAACGATTACGATGCACTCACCGTAAGCATCAGTCGATAGAACGTCCACCGACGTAGTCAATTGACCACATCCACCATCGACTTAATCGCATAACGTTCATCGACTGTGGTGCACACGCCGTAACCGTAACCATTATTGACCACATCCACAAAACTGCGTAACGTTCAAAAATTTTCTGTCACTCATAATAATCATCACTCGATAGTACGTCCACCAACGTAGTCAATTGACCACATCCACCACCGACGAAAATGTGTAGCGTTCAACGATTACGATGCACTTACCGTAAGCATCAGTCGATAGTACGTCCACCAACTTAGTCAATTGACCACATCCACCATCGACTTAATCGCATAACGTTCATCGATTGTGGTGCAGTCGCCGTAACCATCAGTCGAAAGTACGTTCACCAACGTAGTCAATTGACCACATTCACCACCGACGAAAATGCGTAGCGTTCAACGATTGCGATGCACTCACCGTAAGCATCAGTCGAAAGTACGTTCACCAACGTAGTCAATTGACCACATCCACCATCGACTTAATCGCATAACGTTCATCGATTGTGGTGCACTCGCCGTAACCAACACTCGATAGTACGTCCACCAACGTAGTCAATTGACCACATCCACCATCGACTTAATCGCATAACGTTCATCGATTGTGGTGCACTCGCCGTAACCATCACTCGATAGTACGTCCACCAACGTATTCAATTGACCACATCCACCAGCGAATAAAATGCGTAGCGTTCAACAATTGCGATTCACTCACCGTAAGCATCAGTCGATAGTACGTCCACCAACGTAGTCAATTGACCACATCCACCATCGACTTAATCGCATAACGTTCATCGATTGTGGTGCACTCGCCGTAACCAACACTCGATAGTACGTCCACCAACGTAGTCAATTGACCACATCCACCATCGACTTAATCGCATAACGTTCATAGATTGTGGTGCACTCGCCGTAACCATCACTCGATAGTACGTCCACCAACGTATTCAATTGACCACATCCACCAGCGAATAAAATGCGTAGCGTTAAACAATTGCGATTCACTCACCGTAAGCATCAGTCGATAGTACGTCCACCAACGTAGTCAATTGACCACATCCACCATCGACTTAATCGCATAACGTTCATCGATTGTGGTGCACTCACCGTAAGCATCAGTCGATAGTACGTCCACCAACGTAGTTAATTGACCACATCCACCATCGACGCAAATGAGTAGCGTTCAACGATTACGATGCACTCACCGTAAGCATCAGTCGATAGTACGTCCACCAACGTAGTCAATTGACCACATCCACCATCGACTTAATCGCATAACGTTCATCGATTGTGGTGCCCTCACCCTAACCATCAGTCGAAAGTACGCCCACCATCGAATTTAATTGACCACATCCACCAACCACAAAAATGCGTAACGTTCATAAATTTTCTTGCACTCATAATATCCATCAGTCGAAGGTATGTCCACCAACGTAGTTAATTGACCACGTCCACCATCCACGAAAAATGCGAAACGTTCATTGATTGTGGTGCACTTATAATAACCATCAGTCGAAAGTACGTCCACCATCGAATTTAATTGACCACATCCACTAAGATAATTGAAAAAATTCACCATCTACGAAAATGCATAGCACTGATCAGTAAAAGGAATGTTCAAGAATAAATATCATTGACCTTATTTAACATAACCTTCGACAAAAATTCATATAGGCAATCGCTTCTTTTGCACGCACCCTATTCATCAATTGGAAGTACATCCGCCAACAAAGATAATTAGTCCTATACGTAAGTTTTGCTTTAGTTACGAACATCATAAATCATAATCAAATGCACTATCGACGGAAATTGACAGCGTTCATCGATTTTGTTACACGTCCCCATCTAACGAAGATAATTTACTGTATTTGTAAGTTGTGTTGTACCTACTACCATCATACATGGACTAGTTATATAATGTTTAGTGTAAACAGCTACAATCTATCATGCATTATAATAAAAGTTAAATTAGGTTATGCCGATTTGCTATTCTTTTTTCAATTCAGTTCGCAGTTTTGGTAAGTTTGAATATATTAACTGACGGTAATTCTTTAATTTAGGTGTCACCTCCTAAAAAAAATTGAATGCATGTCGTGAAATAAAAAAATTAAGAATATTCGACGATTTAATGAGATGTTTTAGTGAACATCTAAGAAAGACGAAAATTTAAAACATTCATTAATGATATCTTAATAAATGGTTAAAAATTTAGATCAAATCAAAACTGTAGGGAAATTCACCACATTCACCAAAGTTCAAATAACTAAATTTATAGATTGAAATACACTATGGCTACCTACGAAGATAGTTCGAGCAAATTGTGCTACGCAATAAGCTAAGATACATACATATGTGTTAAGAGGCAACATTGTTTAATGGCACCACTTATATGTAAAGATCTGTCACTCCTTTGATACGTGGCACATTCTTATTCGCCAGTGTATTCAGCTACTTAATTTCATTACTTTCTAACTGTTATTTTTCTTCATATATACTTATACAAATACGATTTGTACACATATTATATTACTTCACTTCTCATCAAACCGCGTGAATAAACGTAGCATATATTTTGTACGTGCTAAGTTTGCACTTGATCGCATTTTATTTCATCAGGTTATGGGCCCAGGTTGGCTTAAGATGACCGAAGAAACAATCCATATTTTCCACCGACTAAACAACAGCAACTATAGGTTGTGGAAGGTCAATGTCGATGCGGTATTAAAAGGCCATGGTTTACTTGGAATAGTACAAGGACTTATGGATGAAGTGTGACGGTAAAGCAATGGGAATTCTCATATCTTCCATTGAAAAGGATAAAGCAAACCACGTACTAACAATGCGAAGTCTACTTCAAATTAGCAAATATCCACGACGAACAAAGTGAGGTAAAAGTTATGTGCCTTTATGAAGAATATTTTTCGCTAAGAATGCAGGAAGACGAGTAAGTCGCAGATCATGTGTCAAAGGTGTCAGCATTGGCAGCGGAGATAGAGGCACAAGGGGAAAAGTTATCCGAAAATATCAAGATGGTACGAATCATAAGCAGTTTGCCACCGAGGTTCCAAAACTTCAAAACTGTCTGGTATAAAGGAAAAGAAGGCAGAACTATAGACAATTTGATGGCAAAGTTACAGCTCGAAGAAGATCAACTCAAGAAGAGTAGTGACGGAGATGTTAGCGAAGCAGCTTTCAATGCAAAATCCGAAAAACTGAAAAAGTCAATTGCCGAAAGAAAGCGAACGTCAAAATGTAACTATTGCAATAAAATGGGACACTGGGAGCGAGAATGCCGTGCAAAGAAAAAACAATTTAAATACGTGAGGGCGACAAGCAGAGAGACAAGAACGGTGATGAAGTAGAATTTATTGCATCAACGTCAGATGTTTTGTTAGCGCCGTACCATGACGTGTGGATCGCAGACTCAGGTGCTACCGAACACATGACTTCACACAAAGAATGGTTTACCGATTTACAAATGTCAAATTCTAATCGATTTGTTTACATTGCAAATAATGAGAAATTGCCAATCTTAGGTTGCGGCGATGTAAAAATGTATGCTCTTGTAAACAACAAATGGGTACCTCGCGTTCTCACTAACGTCCAATATGTTCCTCAACTAAAACAAAACCTGTTTTCTACAGGCTCAGCAACAACAAAAGGTTTTTCGATGCTTATGGAATCTAAACGATGTGTGCTGATAGACAAAAATAAAAACATGTTGGCCGCCGGTATTCGTGACTCTCAAAATCAATTTAGAATGTTATTTAAGCAAAGAAATGATTATAAAGCAAATTCGGCAAAGATCAATACAATGCAGCAATGGCACTGCCGACTTGGGCACATAAATACAGCAACAATCAAAAACATGTGTGACAGAGGTTTGGCTGATGGCATAAATGTGACGGAACACAACAATTTCTTCTGTGAAGATTGCAAGCGAGGAAAAATGCATAGGTCTTCACATGGAGCTGCAATACGACGGGAAGCACGTAAATGCGAATATTTTCACATGGATTTATGCGGCCCTATGTCTGAATCTGGTATCGGTGGAGTTCGCTATTTCATGTTGCTTAAGGATGAAGGCACTTGCTTCAGGTACGTTTATTTTTTATCCAACAAATCTGAAGTGCTTCAAAAACTTAGATGTTTTATTTCTATGTTGCGCAACATGACTGGCGAATCGGTAAAATACATACGGTGCGACAATGGTACCGAGTTTAATAATGGTATTGCTCTGGAGAAAATCTCACCATACACCCCGGAGCAAAATGGCTTTATTGAAAGAGACAATAGGACTGTTCAAGAATCAGCCCGGACGATGTTGTTGGCCAGCGGACTAAACAAATTTTTGTGGCCTGAAGCAGTGAGAACGGCCGTATACATCCTTAATAGATCAGCATCGGCTAGTCGGGCAAAAACGCCATTCGAATACTGGTTTGGCAAGAAGCCCGATTTGAGTCACTTAAAGGTTTTTGGCACTGAGTGCATGGTTTATCTGCCCAAACAACTTGGGAGGAAAAAGTGGGATGCTAAAGCAAAGGACATGTTTCAAGTTGGTTATGAACGATCTATATTGGAACGATTTTCCGTCATCCCTTGTCAATTTTTGTTTGTTTACAAACCGGTTAACTAGTTTACGAGTTGCCGCTCGAGAACATTCAGCATTACCTGACATTACATAGCGTTCAGCAGTGCCTGACAAACAAACTAATAGACGAGTTTCAAAACAGCCCTATTGCAGCTTGCCGCACGGGAACATTCGTGAAACACGAACCTAACGCACGAACTATATACACGCATACTAACTTTACCTACAGCATTCAAACTATAAATACTGGACAACGGATAGACACAGATCAGAACGAAAACTTACACTGAAGATGGCGGATCGCCGAAACCGGTTTGTAAACAAACAAAAATTGACAAGGGATGACGGAAAATCGTTCCAATATAAATCTAGCATTCACCCTGTCGGAAAAACAGAAAATAAAAATAACTTGGTTATGAACCTTCAGCAAAAAATTTTCGTTTGTACGATCAGGAGTCAGCAAAAATAATTGTTAGCTGCGATGTTGTTTTAAATGAAAAGGCAATTAGAATTAGGGCATTTGGCAAAGATGACGAGGGTGATACGAGTAAAACACTGAACAAGATGAAAGCGTTTCATCGTCTTTTCAGCCGCATATGTCCAGCACTCCGAAGAATTCTATGAAAAAAGAGACTTCAGCAACCGATATGCCAAATACATCAACTGGTTCCAAGTTACAAAGTTCTGTTCCTGATGAAAGAGAGCATAACAGGTATGGCTTGCGTAAGGAAGTCTTACCACCAGAGCGATTTGGATACGATTACATGGGCTGTTTAGCAACTATTTCAGAACCAGATTCATATGAAGATGCAATAAATTCGGAACACGCCGAAAATTGGAGAGCGGCAATAAATGATGAAATCAATTCCCTTGAGCTTAACCAAACTTGGGAGTTGGTTCAAAAACCCCGTGATAAAAATATTGTGGGATGCAAATGGGTGTTTAAAATTAAATCAAACCCAAATCAAAAACCAGTGTTTAAAGCGCGATTAGTGGCCAAAGGCTATTCACAACAACCTGGTATCGATTATAAAGAAACATATTCGCCTGTAGTACGATATGATTCAGTGAGAGTGGCCTTGGCGGTAGCAGCCTTTGAAGGCATGGAGATGATGAAATTTGATGTCAAAACTGCCTTTTTATATGGAGAACTCCATGAGGAGATTTATATGGACATCCCACAAGGTATCAATATCTCGCAAGCTCAAAATCAAGTTTTTCGCCTTAAAAAGGGTTTGTATGGGCTTAAGCAGGCATCTCGTAATTGGTATTCAAAGTTTGTGGAATTTCTACAAACATTTAAAATACAGCAGTCTAGTGCTGACCATTGTGCCTTTCACGGCAATATTGAAAATAGTAAGATTATTTTGCTTCTATACGTTGATGATGGGTTGATATTATCCCCAAACAAATCCGCTTTAAATTTATTCATTGAAAAATTATCTAGTGAATTTCGTATCACTTATGGTGAAAACAACTATTATGTTGGGCTTGAAATTTACCGCGATATACCAAAACAATCTATAACCAGGGTTGGGCATATTTGCACTACCACTAAAAGTGCACTACCATTATTTTTTTAGTGATAGTTAAATTCAAAAATAACTATCACTAAAAATTTAGTGATAGTGATTTTTGATTTTAACTATCACTAAATATTAGTGTTAGTGAAAATTAAAAATCACTATCACTATCCCTTTTAGTGATAGTGAAAACTTGCACTATAACTACAAAATGCACTATCACTAAACTTGTAGTGAGTCATGATATTTTACTAAAAATTTGATTTGATATCCAATGGTAAATGTTGAAAAGTAATAGTGTTACTGTTACCAACAATACAGTAAAGATCGCCAATAATAATTTGTACAAACATACATACATATGTTCATACATTATACCAGCAATGCAACTGAGATCAATCATGTTATATCAGGCGCGTAGCCAGAAAAAAATTTCGGGGGGTGGTTTGGCCAAAGTGTCAGTAATTAAGAATTACCTGTAAATACACACATATTTATATTTTTACATATTACATATTTATACTTTTATATATTTGAAACTTTTCTCTTTCTACACGGCTAAAAATTTGAGCCTAAATTTTAAAGCATTCATTGGTTTACACAATTTTTAAAACTTTTTGGTAATAAATTCCAAACCTTTCAATTACCCACAAAAATTCTCAATTTTTTGTGGTTTAGATTTAAAACTTAACTGGGATAAATAAAAATACAACAAAAGTCGTATACACAGCGAATATGTGTACTTTTAGCACAAAATTCATGAGTGCGCCGTAGCTCGATAGGTAGAGCATTGCGCACTGATTTGGGGCACGTTGGTTCGAGTCCAAACATTTAAAAAATTGTTAACATTTTCGGTTTAAAATTTAAATAATTTTTATTACGCGCATTTCTATGACAACCGACGTAAATTTAATTCTAAGCCAAATTTGGTTTGGTCATATACCTAGATCAGTATATCTGCGTTCAAAGGGTGTTTTTGGAACTTCCAGTAAAATTAACTTCTTTAGACTAATTTCATTATTTTTGATTGAAGGTACATACATAAATATGTGTAAATTCACAATAAAAATACTGCAACTCAAAGTTAAGAACTTTGTTGAAAATTCAAGAAATGTATATGTAGCCCCAAAAAGTTTTAAATCTAGGCTAAAACTTTTAGCCGTGTACAAAACAATATTTATTTTTCTAGTTTGTTTTGAAATTTTGTTTAGAATTTGTTCAGGAGTTACTTCAAAAGTATAGTGGATGTTGAGTAGAGCCAGCCTCTCCTGCCCCATTGTACTTCTTAGATAAGTTTTTAACCTTCGAAGATAAGAGAAAGACTGTACGGAAGGAGCAACGGAAACTGGAAGATTTGCAGCAATTTTTATATATCGATGTACCATAGGGAAAAAAGACACGGAACAAATATTTAATGCATCAATGAACGTGCTTGGTCGTTCCTCCTTTGGGATTGGAAAATATTTTTCTTTTTTAGGGCTTTACGCTGTTCAAAAGAAATCCAAAAACTCTAAACTCGCAAATCTGGTTATGGCAAGAAATAAATAGTTGTCGCTTTATTTCATGGAGAAAAATTAAAGTTTCGAAAAAAAAAACAAAGAATATAATGAAATAACATTGAAATTCATATAATGTTGCAATTATTCAACATGCAGAACGGAACGTCAAAATTTCTTGGCTATTCATGACAATTTCATGGTCAAGAAATAATTGACAATATTTCTTCAGCATTTTCTTTTCACAGCACACCGGGCTTTTACTTTTAAACTTTTATCCCCTGACAAGTATGAGTACAATTTAATTGTTACTTTCTCTGATAATTCAATACGACTGCGTTGTGTACTGCTTGGTAATTTTTGGTACTTTTTTTTTACTTCGTGGTAATTTTTATACCTTTCATGAACATGAAATGGTATTATAACTTTGGTCCGATGTTTGTAAGTGTGAGAAGAAGAAGAGATAGACCCACCATTAAGTATACCGAAATGATCAGGGCGACGATCTGAGTTGATTTAGCCATGTCCGTCTGTCCGTCCGTCTGTTTGAACGCAAACTAGTCCCTCAGTTTTAGAGATATCTCGATGAAATTTTGCAAGCAGGCGCCATTTTGCATAGGATTAATCATTTGTCGGAACCAGCAAGATCGGACCGATACAACGCATAGCTCCCATACAATCGATTGTTCCGATAAACGGGTTTTGGCCTATAACTCTTGCAATTAAAAAGCTAGGAACGTAAAATTTTTCAGGTTTAGTACATATTATATGCGTAATGTGTGTAGTGAAAATCACTTAGATCGGATCAACATAACATATAGCTCCCATATAATCGATAGTTTCGATAAATGGGTTTTGGGCTATAAATGTTGCAAATAGAAAGCTAGAAACGTAAAATTTGCAGGTTTGGTACTTTTATATATTGGATGTGTGTAGTGAAAATCATACAGATCGGACTTACATAACATATAGCGCCCATATTACCGATTGCTCCGATAAATGTGGTTTGGCTATGTATTTTTTAATTAACAGTTTTGGGGGGTTTGTAAGTAATTGTAAGTAAGGATCGGACACTTAGAAAAGTTGTGCGTATTCATGAAAGGTATAAAGCCTTCGGCACAGCCGAAGACAGCCCTTTCCTTACTTGTATTAGTTAAACTTATGGCAACCGTGACTACAATAACGAGAGACACTCATTCATAACTCGAAAAGCAGTTAATTTGAATTTCAACAGACTTGAGTTCGAATCTCTCTTGCTATTGTTAACATGCTATGTAGTTGAGGTGCTAAGTTGATCTTATGCAGAGCTAGTCTGATAGTTTTGCGCGAATTTCTTAAAGCGCCAAATGAGTGAACCGTTGCAGGAGTTTAGTTGTGACCTCTCAGACTTGCTCCAATAACTTCTCTCAGTGTGAAATATTATTTATGTAATTTTATTCTTTCGCATTTTCATTATTTCTATTAATGCTATTTTCTTAACAGAAGTTTTAAAAGTGAATAGAGTAATTATTCTAGGGGGGTTTGAACCCCCGAAACCCCCCCTGAATACGCGCCTGTGTTATATATACGTAAACTTAGCAAAGCTGTGAACTTACAAACTACCTGTTTTTACTCGAACATTTTTTTTAGTGAATTATTTGTATCAAAGCTTTTTGGCTATTTTTCAGGTTTGTAGTAGGGATGCAAATTCCCCATTTTGAAGTCCCGAAAATCTCGGGATTGCAGTTTAGCATTTTAATTTTTCATCAACCATTTTTGTAATTATTGGATATATTTCTGTCCGCCTGTATGTTCGAGGTCTTGTCACTCGAGAACTGCTGAATTTAATTGAATAAATTCTCCCGGGTCTACTAGTTATAAAAAAAAAAATAGTTTTATAGTTTTAGAGAAAATAAAATAAAAGTATACGCGATGGAATTTAAAAATAATACCGTTGAGGGTGAAAATAATTCGCAAGCTTCCATTCGTGCTACTAAACGATTTCTGGAATTCGACAATGACGCTAAAGGTATTTGATTGAATAAAGCCAATCTGTGTATTGTTTATAATAATTTCATTCTTTAGATACAAGTCAATATACATATAAGCTCACATGGCAGAGCCATATCAACCGAAGTAGATTTCTACTTGAACGATGATGATAGCAACATTGATGCTTTACGCCGCTTTCCCACAATAAGAAAGATGTTCTTAAAATATAACGCAGCTCTTCCATCCTCTGCGCCAGTGGAAAGACTATTTTCCTTTGCAGGAATTGTTAATAGATCCACGAGGCAAAATCTTAATGACTCTAATTTTGAAATGCTGGTATTAAAGAAGGCAAATAAAAATTTTAAAAACTATAACTTCAAACAGATACATACTTATATGCTTACTTATTTGATGCATTTATTTATTTACATGAATTATATTTAAAACTATTATATTACATACGAAGGTAACTAGCAAACATGGGTTATCAACCTAAGCTTCCTAATTTTAGTGGTAATTTAGTGCATTTTCCAAGGGGTAGTGCATTTTATTTTCACTATCACTAAATATTTAGTTATAGTGTTTTTGAATTTTCACTATCACTATAAAATTAGTGATAGTGAATTTCAATTTTTTTTTTTTTTTTTTTTTTTTTTTGGTCGGTGAAAATCCTCACACTGAACCCTCCAAGAGGGTGCCGACTGGTAATGGATACCACAGAAGTTCCGTTCGGGAAGTTAAGTTCAGTTCGGCTGCATGGCTTAGCTCTCTCAATAGCTAAGGCGTGTGGAAATGATTCTTGATTATGGTCGTGGGGTCCCCCTAATCCAGGGTGTCAAGCGGACCGTGCCCAGTGTTTGCAGCCAGGGGGCAATTTCGGCTGTATTTTCACGGTGCCTTCCCGATACCGGGCCACCTCGGGAAGTAATATTGGCCTTGCCGCAGTATGGGGCGCTGCTGCGGTGTACGATCTATTTCCCCGATATATATCCCTAGACCGCTGAGCCCGCCTTGTCGGGCAGGTGGTCGTACGACCAAGATGAATTCCAATAAATATACAAATAAAAATGAGGAGGAGGAGAAGAAAGGGGGGCCGCTTCCCAAGAACGACGATAGCGCCAAAGGCGAAGAGTCGGACATGGAAAGCGGTGACAGCGACGCATCCGTGAGCTCGGTGCGAGAGCGAGAGCTCCTCGCCAGCCCGAGCAAAGAGACGGAGGAAAAAAGAGCGCGAAATAGGGAGGGGAAGAAAGCCCTATCGCAGTACCGAGCAGCACTAAGGATCGTCCAGCGCCTGGGGCGGCAGTCGATCTAAAGGACCGAGAGGTAGAGCGGCTCGAGTGGGCCCGGGCCACAATAGAGAATGGACGGAGGCAGTTCGGGGATGGGAGCTTTGCGGCGACAAACCCCCGGTACTGCAATAGGTTCGAAGAAGAGGCTCGGAACGGGAAAAAGAGGCAGCGGTCTGCGGAAGGCGATAGGTCTGCTCATAAGAAGCGTAGGGGGGATGGGAGAAGACCCAGTCCCAGGACTGTGGGGCAGGCCAGCCGCGATACCAGCAAGGCTGTGGTGCAAAGAGCAGCTGGGGGTCTAAGTCGTGACAGCGAGAGACCCTGCACATCGAGATCCGCAGGACAGATGGGCAACCCAGCGATGGCTGCCACCCACGTGGAGGGGCCAAAGGGAGCTAACGCGGAGACTCCAGGCACCTCTGCGAGGATGAGTGACGTGGCAAAGCAGTGGCTGACCGTGGCGTTATTGGACCGCAGCGATCCATATGGGCAGATGTCCACCGAAAGGTGGCGATCTGTAGAGAGGGAACTGCTGAGCGCCATGATTTCCCTGCTACAGGATGAGAGCGGAAAGCCGCTACCATCCTTCGACTCGGCGGGGTGGCAGAATAGGGTAAATCTCATTAGATGCAAGGACAGTGCGACCTTGGTTTGGCTAAAGGGAGTGATTTCCAACCTCCAAAGGCAAGGTGCTAGCTCCCGGTTTGAAGTGGTGGATAGAGCGCTGATCCCCACGATTCCGAAGGCCAAGGTATGGATCCCTTGCGTGGTGAAGTCGGAGGATGCGTTGCGTCTATTGCAACGCCAGAACCCGAGTATACCGTCGCGGGATTGGAAGGTACTGCACGTATCACGGCCGACGGAGGAGGGTCAGCACTACATCCTCCAAATCAATAAGGAAGCGGAAGACATGTTGTACCCTGAACATGGAAAGATGTGCTGGGGCATGGGCAGTGTATATCTGCGCCTTAAAAAGCGAAGTCCTAAGGACGACAACAAAAACACGCTAGAAGAAGGGGAGGTAGAAAGGGACCTCGGAAACCTGAGATTAGCGGACGCCAATGAATCGGAGGCGAGGACGATGGTAGTGCCGGAGGGGGACAAACATCTCAATGATGTTGCGAGTCCTGCAGGTAAACCTCCAGCACAGTAAAGTAGCTTCGAGCGAACTCCTCCTTACTCTTGAGGAGGGCTCGTTCGATGTGGCGCTGATCCAGGAGCCATGGCTCTCATCTGGAGGACGTGTTTCTGGGCTCAGCGCGCATTGTTTTGGAGTCTATTACGCAAGATCGGATGGCAGGGTAAGAGCCGTCATTATGGTAAGGAAAACCCTTCACTCATGTATGTTCTCTAATTACAGCACTGAGGATTTAGCGGTAGTAGCCATCGAGGTGGAACGGGAGCGGGCACTAATCCTGGCAACGTGCTACATGGCTCACAACGTGGAGGCTCCACCGGAAGAGCTCAAGAAGCTGGTAGAGATGGAGGGCAAAAAGGCAAGACTGGTTATAGGTGCGGATGCCAATGCACATCATACCACATGTGGCTGCGATGACGTCAACGAGAGAGGTGAGTCCCTGTTTTGCTTTATATTACAAAGTAGTTTGCAAATAGCTAATAGGGGCAGCGTCCCTACGTACGTTGGTCCAACTTCTAGTAATGTACTTGACATCACACTGACTTCTGAGGTAGATACATCAATGTATGACTGGAGGGTTCTCGAAAGACCATCCTTCTCAGATCACTCGTATATAACCTTTAACATTCAATTAGGGAGGGTAGAGAGTGTTAAATCCTTTAGGAACCCTAGATTGACAGACTGGACTAAATTCCAGAAACTAGTGGTAAGGAATCTCGGGGTACCTCGGGCGGTCTCCACGGTAGAGAAGTTGGAGGAAACCAACAACACCGAATATAGAAAGCTCCAATGAGACAGCAAGGTTGAGGAAAGTCCTATCAAGAGGCGAAGTTGCCCAGCAGCTAATACTGAAGGAGAATGGGGAATGGTCACGCAGCAGTGAAGAATCCCTGAAGGCGCTTCTCGACGCACATTTTCCGTCTGATGGCCATGCGGAAAATGAGCTCGAGAATCCCAATACCACGAGAGCCGAAAGGCTAATACCGGGGTTGGTACATGACACCAAGATCGAGTGGGCTATTAGGACTTTATATTTCCTGCCATGTTACAGATGGCAGGAATACAGTTAATAAAATGGCTCAAGGAGATCTTTGAGGGGTGCATACGGCTGAATCATGTACCGCATTCGTGGAGGATGGCCCGAGTAGTCTTCCTACCAAAGGCAGGTAAGGTCAGTCATGTGCATCCCAAGGACTACAGGCCTATAAGCTTAACATCTTTCCTGCTCAAAACATTTGAGAGGCTCTTAGATGTGCACATTAAGTCTATCATGGATGAAGGACTGGTTTCGCCGGTACAACATGCATACACCAGAGGCAAGTCGGTGGAAACTGCACTGCATAGGGTGGTTATAAACGTGGAAAAGGCCCTGGAATACAAAGAATACGCCCTAGGTGTGTTCTTAGATATCGAAGGAGCCTTTAACAATGTCTCATCTCAGGCAATAATGGATGGTCTGAACTCGGTTGGGGTGGATCCTGCTCTGATAAGGTGGATAGGCTGCATGTTAAGCTGCAGGAAAGTTACCTCGAAATGGGGTCGACATGAGTCCACGAAGGAGGTAAAAAGAGGAACACCACAGGGCGGGGTACTATCCCCACTACTCTGGACACTAGTCATCAATAGATTGCTTAGGCGATTTGATGACGGACCGGTCAAAATTACGGCGTATGCGGACGATGTCGCAATCATAATATGTGGCAAATGCTTGTCAACAATCAGTTCCCTAATGGACCGCGCGCTCAAAGAGGTGCATGCCTGGGCAACCTGTGTTGGGCTGGCTGCGAATGCAGAAAAGACGGACATGGTGCTATTCACTAGAAGGTATAAGGTCCCGACTTGGACAAGGCCCAGACTAGGAGGAGTAACCCTGCAGGAGAAAAACAGCGTAAAATACCTGGGAATAATATTAGACAGCAAGCTGTCGTGGAAACCAAACGTAGATGAGAGAGTGAAGAAAGCCTCCACTGCACTCTATGCATGCAATAGAATGCTTGGGCGCAAATGGGGGCTCTCGCCCGCACTAACGCATTGGGTTTTCATGGCAGTGGTGAAACCAATTCTTTATTACGGAGTACTGGTTTGGTGGAAAGCCACTCAAAAGATAACGTATGTGACTAAACTGGAGAGGGTGTGCAGATTATCTATGATAAATATAACGGGAGCATTGAAAACCACCCCGACAGCAGCATTATATCCCACCGGCGGACCTGGTAGCCAAAAGCATGGCATCGACAACTGCAAATAGGCTAAATGCCTCGGGCCAGCTTGAACGCAGACCATACGGCCACAGTAGTATAGCCGAAGCGAGCATTTCACGGACAGACTACATGGTTCCGGTTCTAAACTTCGAAAAGGGTCCTGAAGCCACAATAGAGGTAGACGGCTGGCGCAAAGGTGCGGATATGACGGTCAGCACAACGCACGTGTACACAGATGGTTCCAAAATGGCTGAAGGTGTAGGGTCCGCTGTATACTGTGCTGACCCGGAAATCAGTAAATCGTACAAGTTGCCAGAACACTGCAGTGTCTTTCAGGCCGAGGTCGTAGCCGTAACGAAAGCGGTGGAACTATTGGAGGAAGCCTCCCTTAACAGCAGCCGAGTCAACTTCTACATTGACAGTCAAGCGGCTATAAGGGCCTTAACCTCACACATCACAACAACTAACAGTGTCCGAGAGTGCAAGCAGGCGCTAAGAAGGATTGCTACGGAGAGAAGCCTTCACCTATATTGGGTTCCAGGTCACGTGGGAATAGATGGGAATGAAAAGGCCGATGCCTTGGCCAAAGAGGGGCGGCCATGGCCGAACACACGGTAGAGGTTCCGATCAGACTGGGAGAGCTGAAACGAAAGCAGGAGAAACAAATGATCGACCAGGCAAGAAAGGCGTGGAATCAGGCGCGTGGTTGCAAGGTCTCTAAAATCATGTGCAAAGCATACGATATGAGGTCAACCAAAATGATCTTATCGCTAAAAAGGGAAGACTGCAGGCTAATGATAGGCGTACTTACAGGGCACTGTCTCGTGGCATCGCATGCGCATAAGTTAGGCCTCGTAGACGACGACAGATGCAGGAGGTGCGGGCTACAGGAGGAAACGGTTGAGCACGTCCTGTGCTCCTGTCCCGCGCTTGCTAGATTAAGACTCCAACTATTGGGAGCTCTACAACTACCAGATCTTGAAGCAGCGAGTAGGATAGCACCTAGGAAGCTTCTAGCTTTTGCCAAGAGGACGGAGTTATTCCTTAAAGTGGACCCTGCCTCTTGAGATGTGTTTTTGTCTAGGGTCTGAGGGGGAAAAATTCTGGTAGCACTATGGACTTACTCAGTCTATGTGAGGCTTTGACGGCCGGCCAGCTGAACCTAACCTAACCTAATTTCAATTTTAACTATCACTAAAAAAATAGTGCTAGTGAAACCAGTAGTGCTCACTAAATTTAGTGCACTATGCCCAACCCTGTCTATAACAAGTAAGGAAGTCTAAGTTCGGGTGAACCGAACATTAAATACCCAGCGTTAGTTTCCAGGAAAAGGGGGCGTGGTTTTCATCCGATTTCGCCCATTTTAAAAACCAATCTATTCCCAGCCTAAGCAATAGCGAATTTGGTGGGCGCGGCCACGACCCTTGCTTATAAAGCATTAACCGCTTACATGAGCCAAAAGTACTGAATCGATCTTTTCAAGGGTTATACCATGTCCTATATATAACTTTGGAAAAGAAGGCGTGCCATGCCCATAACTTTTAACGTATTTTGTGAAATTTTTTGACATGCGGATATATGTGTCTATTAATCAATATTTACATAATTTTGAAGAAGTGGGTGATGGCACGCCCACGGATTTTATTATGTTGTTTGTCCCTATTTGAAGATCAGTTTTCATTGCCGATCTTTATAATACTTTCACAGTGGTTTGTTAATAGTGAAATGTTGATATTTTGTGTATTCACTTGTGGGCGGTGTCACTCCCATTTTCCAAAATATTACCAAAAAACCTTTAAACATCACTAATAACATCATCAGGTGACTGAGTGTACTAAATTTTAGCATTATATCTTTATCAGTTGAACAGATATTGCATATTCCGGTTTCCTAACTCTCGTTTTGAGAACTTTAGTCCAAAAAGGGGCGTGGTCGTTCACCGATTTTTCTTATTTTCTGTGGTAGTACTCTACATAAACATAACATGCCTGGTACCTAGTTACGTAAACCTATCTCACACCGTTCTGAAGTTATTAGCAGTCGAATTGGAAAATTGCTAGACTCATAAGTGGGCGGTGCCACGCCCACTTTCCAAAATTTTGCAAAAATAATGTAAAGAATATGAAAATTGATGTATGTACCAAATTATATTATTATAGCGGTATCAGTTATTTAGATATGGACTTTTCAATATCTCCACCTCCTTTCAATATAACTTTTATAAAAAAGTAGTCGTGGTCGCCAAGCGATTTCGTTTATTTTCTATAGCTGAATTTAGCACAACAATAGTATGCCCTCTACAAAATTTCGTAATACTAGCACAAACTGTTCTGAAGTTATTGAGAGTCAAAATTTGAAAATTTCTTCAAATATATGTGGGCGGTGCCACGCCCCTTTTCAAAAAATTTGATAAAATCGGCCTTAGAACATCTAAATCAATACATATTGCAAATTTTGTCATTGTAGCTGCTTCTGATATTGAATTAACTCGTTTTATACGTTTTTCGAAATTTTCGATATCGAAAAAGGGGGCGTGGTTATCATCCGATTTCGCCCATTGGCCACTTGGCCAGAAAGTAACCTGTATTCAAAATTTCATGCAAATATCTCAATTTTTACTCAAGTTATCGTGTACACGGACGGACAGACGGACGGACGGACGGATGGACATGCCTTAATCAATTCCTCTTTTCAACCTAAGAAATTTCATATGTGGAACCCTATATCTAACTCGATTATTTTGCGCCGTTACATAGTACCGTTAAGTGGACAAAATTAATATACCCTTGTACTAGTACTAGTACGCTGGGTATAAAAATTAGCCAACATTCTTACATAAAGAAAGTTCTTCAACGCTTTAACATGGATGATTCAAAAGGTATTTCAACGCCTAGTGACAGTAACACATATCTATCAGAACGTAGTGAGGAAGCTACTGTAAGGTACCCATTCAGAGAAGCTGTTGGCTGTTTGATGTTTGCTGCTACAGTATCCAGACCAGATATATCATATGCCGTTGGTGAAGTGAGCAAATTTACAGAAAATCCCAAAAACTCCCACGTACAAGCTGTTAAGAGGATTTTGCGTTACCTTAAAGCAACCATAGACTACGGTATAGAATATAAATCAGGTAATTCTCTTAAATTTGAAGGTTATACTGACGCAGATTTTGCTCGTGATGTCGATACAAGAAGATCTACAACCGGCTATGCATTTCTATTAAACGACAGCGTTGTGACATGGAGAAGCCACCGTCAAAAGACTGTAGCGTTGTCAACAACAGAGGCCGAGTGCATGCCCGCCTGTGAAGGAGCAAAAGAGCTAATATGGCTTCAACAACTTTTGGCTGATTTTGGTTATAACCTGGATTCCCCTACGGCTCTTAATATCGATAATCAGGGTACAATTCGACTAATTGGAAATCCGGCATTACACCATAGTACAAAGCATATCGACATAAGGTTACATTTCATACTAACTGTTATTTTTCTTCATATATACTTATACAAATACGATTTGTACACATATTATATTACTTCACTTCTCATCAAACCGCGTGAATAAACGTAGCATATATTTTGTACGTGCTAAGTTTGCACTTGATCGCATTTTATTTCATCAATATGTATAAATGAAATACGCCCTAATTTTTGGCAGGACAACGTCGAAAAACTAATTTCTATGTATTCAAATGATAACCAGCTTAAATTTATTAAATGCACTTATAGAGCACAAGATCTAGAGACAGAAGTTGAAGCTATAAAACAAATATCCCTCTACCACGTAAACGAAAGTATGCATTCGGGTATACATGAGACATATAATCAAATAAAATATAAAATACTAGCAGACCCGGCAGACCTTGTACTGCCTGACCAGTGACTTCCCTAGAAATAAATTTTAAAATATTTTTCTATTAATTTTTAACATTTCATTTATTGCAGTGCTTTAGGATATACATATGTACAATATTCCTGGTTTTCCTGGTATACACAAATACATTTTTTGGATGCCCGACTCAAAAAACGGATCTTTTTAACTCAATGAGTATGACAAAAACCGATATGCGCTGCTGAGCAGGTGTATAGCTAGTATTTATTTAGTTCTATCCTATTCTATTTCGACTGTCTTTAAACATTGCTGTACACCGTTTAATACTCCAGATATGTATAAATTAAAATACAAACCATAAAAAATTAGGTGCATTCATTAAGATTAATGAACATATGTACGTTAAAATTTCACTAAAGCAAATACATGCAGGGATATAAAGAATTGAAATATTACTTAGTTTGTAGGCTTGGACCTGCCTTCAGAGTTATGAAGAATTAAAATTTGATATAGCCTATTCTATACCCTTGATCCCAAGAATATACTTTGAAAATTTCATAAAAATCGGTTAAGGTCTTTGAACGCCATCTCGCCTAAAGCATGTGACTTTGCCAAATGGTGTGTAAAATATATAGTAATTCATCAATTGAGAACGTCCAATTGATTTATCCAATTTTCCGACTTTTCCGCAGGCTTTTCCCAAATTTTCTTTCGTAAAAACCTTCTCCTAGCAATTACGAAGAACTGAATTTGAGCCAAATCGGTCCAGGCGTTCTCAATTGATGAATTACTATACATTTTTACCACCATTTTTATCTTCTTCTCTATATAGATACTTATATAAAATTCTCCTGTCACGGTGTACGACGCCATACTCCTCCGAAACGGCTGGACCGATTTTAATGAAATTTTGTATGTATATTCGTTAGGGCTGCGAGATAGTTGTTATCTATTTTTTATGTTCCTAAAGTCAATTCGTACATTTGATTCATGTTTTCAAATGACATCATTCGGAGCAACAGAAATAGTTAGGAACTATAAATGGTCAGCAATTCAACTCGAAATTCAAAATTAAAGGCCAAATTTATCATAAAGTAGGCCCATTGCTGCCAATGCCACACGAATCACACAAATTTTTGTTTCAACTGCATAGGTACACTGCCGCCCTATGTTGGGATCAGCATATCTTTAATAAAAAACTAGAAGAGTTGTGTCTGTATATTGAAAATTTCTTTGAAAACTGACTGGGGATGACTTGGAAAATGTTTAGGCACAGCTAAAGAGTCAAATGGAAAGGAGATGACAAAAGGTCGAAGTTAGACTATTAAGAAACGGTTCAGTTGGTTGCCGTAGACATAAACTGGATATAATGTGGGAAAATAAATATTGTTCTGAACCTCCTCTGCCTGTAAATTGACTTCTCAAGTGAGGGTAGCAGAATTTTATCAACTACTTACATCCCGAACAACGCCGGGCATCCTGCTAGTATATATAGAACTAGCTGACCCGGCAAACTTCGTTCTGCCCAAAATAGATTTTATTATTAATTTCATTTATTTCATATTAGAAAATTAATGATTTTCACTACTTCATTGGGTAAACAACTTCAAAAATACATAGTTTTAGTATTTAGTTAAAGGCTTCACGATACACAAAATTTTTAGTTTTCTGTCCCGGAACGTTAATAAATTGCAGGGACGGTTTTCTACACGGGAACACGCCACATAGAGCTATTGATATCGTTAATCACCTGATAAATTTTTAGATCCTAACTTTAAACGCTTTTATAAATATTCAGCTTGAAAAATTAAGTTTTTTATGGGAGGTGCCACGCTCCCTTTTCCGATAACCCCCACTTTTTTCATTTAGCTCTATACCAATTTTCAGCTCCCTACCTTGAACTCCTTTAGAGATAATCAGCTTTAAAGATTAAGATTGTATGGGAGGTGCCACGCCCCCCTAATATTTTTAAATTTTTTCTTTGAATAAACCTTCGCGGGGTAACAACAAAAAAACCCCCCTAAGGAAGTATTTGATTTGGTTCAGCCGTTTTCAAGTTTTAGCGTTACAATTAAACACCAAATCATTTGTATATCTACTAGGAGTGGGATTTTTTTCGAATAATATTCGAATAAACACTATTCGAATAAACGAATAAAAATATTCGTTGCAAAAAATTCGAATAGTATTTATTCGAATTTTTTTATTCGTTTATTCGAATAGTATTATTCGTTTATTCGAATAGTACTATTCGAATATTTTTGTTAATAGATTTTTAAGAGGATATTCGCTGTTTTCTTTGCTTGTACCTATGAGCGTGCATTTATGTTTTGTATGTACATATGTTTGCGTGTACAAATGTGTGCCCAAGCAGTAACAATATTTCTTTCATTATTCGAATAGTGGTAACGAATAGTTGTATTTATTCGGTTAATGGTGGTTGAATAGTTTTTGGCTTATTATCTTATAGATATTTGTACAGTGTTGTGGGAATAATAAAATACAATTATTGGTAATAATTGAAGCTGTAAATAGACATTTACTATAAAGTTACTATACATAAATATGTATTTGTACATTTATATGTTTATTGCAGTTACTTTTGCTTGGTAAGTTTTATGCTAGGGCTTCAAGCAAGAGATGCCAGGGCCGAAATTCATAATGTATACTGTTTATTATGGTAACAAAAGGACGTGTTCGTGCCGATCTTTCATGTTCACATGTGTAAATAGTTTAATTTGCGTAAAGCAACTAATACTATCTACCTGCTTCCTATATTTTGTTAAATACTTATATATCTTAATCCACTTGCATATGCACGTAAGTAGGTATGGTCATAGAAATTTGCGAACTCTTTGTATTGAATGGGCTGGTTAAGGAGGATCATTAGTAGGTAGATTTTTTATTGAACAACTGAAGAATTGCATAAAGCGCGACAATTTGTTTTAAACTTGGATCTCTAGCTCGTTAACTAAATGAACACAAAGGACCTACTTGTATGAGGGATTGCGAATTCATATATTTAAAGTTTGCGCATACTATGTGTTTGGATGGAAAATTTATGCACTTGACAAAAAAGTGTTTAACGGAAATCCCTTTAATAAGAACGAAGACTTATTTTTTTTTGCTAATTAAATTTAGGATATTTATTACTCTTATTCTAGAATAAATCACACAATTTTTTTTTAATTATTTGGTCCATTTTAGTGCAAGAACATCAAAGCTGATACAAGATAGCGTTTTAATTTGCTTCTTGGGGGTGTAGTAGTAGATGCGCAAAATTTAATTTCTTCAGACGTATTTAGAATACCTAGTCATTGTTTAAAATATATTAATTCGCAATCCCTCATGCAAGTAGGTCCTTTGTGTTCATTTAGTTAACGAGCTTAGAGATCCAAATTTAAAACAAATAGTCGCGCTTTAATGCAATTCTTCAGTTGTTCAATAAAAAATCCACCTACTAATGATCCTCCTTAACCAGCCCATTCAATACAAAGAGTTCGCAAATTTCTATGACCGTACCTACTTACGTGCATATGCAAGTGGATATAGATATATAAGTATTTAACAAAATATAGGAAGCAGGTAGATAGTATTAGTTGCTTTACGCAAATTAAACTATTTACACATGTGAACATGAAAAATCAGCACAAACCCGTCCTTTTGTTACCATAATAAACAGTACTAGTATCGCCCGTGGTCGAAATTCGACCAATTTAAATTTTCTTCAGCTCCTCTAAAAATAAAACTTTGAAATAAAATACTTATTTTCGAAAAAATTTACCGAAATAGTCGGGAACTCTTTAGCTTTGGGGTCAAAGGGTAGAAGTTATGAAAAATGTTGAGTGCTACATCAAAACATGCGGTTCGGTGTCCCTGATAATAATATGCAGGCGGAAGGTCAATACTATAAGCCAGTCAAAATTTATCAACAAAAAACCTTAAGTACATTTTTTACTTGGCCTTATGTTATAGATTTTGTTAGAAGAACTTCAGAAATTTTAAGTAAAGGACCAGCCCCCATGCACTCAACAACGGTTTTTATAGTGCTTTTGATCCTATCAATCCATATTTACCAATAAATTCAATATTTCATTATCAACTCATGGCAGTGTTATATGATGCGTTTAAACTTCATTTGTACATATATTTTTGTTTATTTATGCCTGCAGATACGTTAATTTGTCATATTTTTTATAATATAAGTTTCGAAAAATTTATTTACCCCTTCAAAAGTCCAATTAAAAGCAAAACCTTTAAAATTCCCAAAATATATGATGAAAATACCATTAGTCAGTTTTACTCCACTTTCACGGAGTGGCACCAATGACAAATGTTATAAAAAATGTACATTTTGACAGCGCTCTCTCGAAACGAAGAGTCTCAAATCTATTTATCTATGGTTAGTAAAAGGAATGAGGGCAAAAAATTTGAAAATTTGAGCAAGTGTTTCACGCACCGAGTAGAAGAAACCAAATGCGCAGAAATTTTCGGCAGAGAGAATGACGATTTCTCAATTTTTCGGTAACGTTTATAATCGCATGGCTTCCCCTCATAAGTATGTACATATATGAATGTATGTATGTAAAATGAATGAGTTTTAAAATCTTTGAGCTTACAGGATTGCCCATATGCGTGAGCGTGTATAATTGTACAATTTTTATACCAAAATGGGTATAAACTAGGCATGGGACTATTCGAATAAAAATTATTCGAATAAACAAAACTTTTATTCGGCGGGTACAAAAAATTCGAATAGTATTTATTCGAATTTTTTTATTCGTTTATTCGAATATTATTATTCGTTTATTCGAATATTATTATTCGTTATAGTACTATTCGAATATTTTTGTTAATAGATTTTTAAAACGATATTCGTTGTTTTCTTTGCTTGTACCTATGAGCGCGCATTTATGTTTTGTATGTTTTGCATGTATATGTGTATGTTTGCGTGTACAAATGTGTGCCCAAGCGGTTACAATTTTTCTTGCATTATTCGAATAGTGGTAACGAATAGTTGTATTTATTCGGTTAATGGTGGTTGAATAGTTTTTGGCTTATTATCTCAATAATTAAATAGCTATTTGTGCAATGTTGTGGGAATAATAAAATACAATTATTGGTAATAATTGAAGCTGTAAATAGGCATTTACTATAAAGTTACTATACATAAATATGTATTTGTACATTTATATGTTTATTGCAGTTACATTTGCTTGGTAAGTTTTGTGCCGAAATTCATTATGCATACTGTTTATTATGATAACAAAAGGACGGGTTTGTGATGATTTTTCATGTTCACATGTGTAAATAGTTAAAATTGCGTAAAGTAACATACACAAAATAATACTACCTGATTCCTAATTTTTGTAAAATACTCATATAAATGTACTTACATCCATATGTATGTAAGTATGTATGTAGGTATGGTCATGGAAATTTGCGAACTCTTTGTATTGAATGGGCTTTTTAAGGATGATCATTATTAGGTAGATTTTTTATTGTGTTTCATCAACTGAAGAATTGCATAAAGCGCGACTATTTGTTTTAAATTTGGGTGTCTAAACTCGTTAACTAAATGAACACAAAGGACCTACTTGCATGAGGGATTGCGAATTCACGCGGCAGTTGCAGGTAGCTATTTTCTTCTGTTGTTTTCCCTTGAAAGCCTTTCATATATTTTAAACAAATTCCCACAACACTGCACAAATAGCTATTTAATTATTGAGATAATAAGCCAAAAGCTATTCAACCACCATTAACCGAATAAATACAACTATTCGTTACCACTATTCGAATAATGCAAGAAAAATTGTAACCGCTTGGGCACACATTTGTACACGCAAACATACATACATATATACAAAACATAAATGCACGCTCATAGGTACAAGCAAAGAAAACAGCGAATATCGTTTTAAAAACCTATTAACAAAAATATTCGAATATTTAGTACTATTCCTAGGTCCTTTGTGTTCATTTAGTTAACGAGTTTAGACACCCAAATTTAAAACAAATAGTCGCGCTTTATGCAATTCTTCAGTTGATGAAACACAATAAAAAATCTACCTAATAATGATCATCCTTAAAAAGCCCATTCAATACAAAGAGTTCGCAAATTTCCATAACCATACCTACATACATACTTACATACATATGGATGTAAGTACATTTATATGAGTATTTAACAAAAATTAGGAAGCAGGTACTATTATTTTGTGTATGTTACTTTACGCAATTTTAACTATTTACACATGTGAACATGAAAAATCATCACAAACCCGTCCTTTTGTTATCATAATAAACAGTATGCATAGTGAATTTCGGCCCTGACATCTCTTGCTTGAAGCCCTAGCACAAAACTTACCATGCAAATGTAACTGCAATAAACATATAAATGTACAAATACATATTTATGTATAGTAACTTTATAGTAAATGCCTATTTACAGCTTCAATTATAATACAAGCAAAGAAAACAGCGAATATCGTTTTAAAAATCTATTAACAAAAATATTCGAATAGTACTATAACGAATAATAATATTCGAATAAACGAATAATAATATTCGAATAAACGAATTAAAAATTCGAATAAATACTATTCGAATTTTTTGCAACGAATATTTTTATTCGTTTATTCGAATAGTGTTTATTCGAATATTATTCGAAAAAAATCCCACTCCTAGTATAAACGTATACTACTTGCAGGACACCTGACTTCGATTCTCGGGATTCTCGGTGAATCGGTATTCTCGGTGAAGACAAAATAGGGAATTGTTTTTTTTTTAATTCTTTTAAAGCAAGGAAAATTATTTAAAATGACGCCAGCAACTACTTATACTTTCCAGCGTCTACTTACAACTTTGCTCTAAATGAGACAATTGGTAATATTTTTCTGGCCAATCTTCAATAAATTAAAAAAAAAAAATATTATGATAAAAGGTTTTCATATGTTATATGTTTCAAGGCAAATTTAATTTATAAAAAAAAAAAACTTAACCTGCCCCGAACCCGTGCTTTTGAACCTGTAAACGCACGCATCAGAGCCGGCACCTTTACCACTGCTGTATAATGTATATCATTTCTGTTATGAATCAGAGACTTTATCTACTGGGTTGTAGATGTCGCTAAGGGTAGTGGGGAAATTCTTTACGCCATGCGTGCACGGGTCCATCTAGCGTACATCGAAACAGTTAGATACTGTAGTTTTGGCTTTTGGTAAAAGCTTTTATATACATATGTTGTGCTGCTGGAGATTACAAAATAGTTGGAGAGTTCTGGAAAGTTTGTAGGCTTCTTTTTTGTTTAATAACAAAAAAACAAAGCATAATTTTCAAAATTTTTTTCGCGAGACAGTAGAAATAGTCCATACCCAGATGGCAATATAACTTTTATAGGGATCTATCTATAAATACTATATGAAGTTGGGTTGCGAAAATTACTATGGGGAGAGTGTTAGCCTATTAATATATTATAGATAGATACTGCTGAAATTTTTCATAAGGTAATGAAAACATGCACCAACTGAAGTGATTAGATTTCGGCTTGTAGTAAGGCTACAGATTATTTTCAACAACATTTGAAAGGTAATAACTCCTGCTCTTGTATTTTTGAAAATTCCTCTTCTGGTGTTTCTATCAAAATATTTTATTCTATATACCTAACTTCATTCTTAGTATGAAAAATACATTTTCTGCTTAGAAAATATACTTTTCCAATATTTTATTGTAGTAGACTACTATTTTTTTATAATAATGGAATAAATTGGTCACATTTGTTCAAGCATGTCCTAATTGTACCCTTTTTCTACCTAAATGGGTTTAAATGTATACTAATTGCAGGACACCTAACTTTGATTCTCGGTGAAGACAAAAATGGAAATTGTTTTTTTTTTTTAATTCTTTTAAAGCAAGGAAAATTATTTAAAATGACGCCAGCAACTACTTATACTTTCCAGCGTCTATTTACAGCCTTGCTCTAAATGAGACAATTGGTAATAAAAAAAAAAAAAATATTATGATAAAATTTTTTCATATGTTACTATATGTTTGAAGGCAAATATAATTTATAAAAAAAAAAAACCTTAACCTGCCTCAAACCCGTGCTTTTGAACCTGTAAACGCACGCATCAGAGCCGGCACCTTTACCACTGCTGTATAATGTATATCATTTCTGTTATGAATCAGAGACTTTATCTACTGGGTTGTAGATGTCGCTAAGGGTAGTGGGGAATTTCTTTACGCCATGCGTGCACGGGTCCATCTAGCGTACATCGAAACAGTTAGATACTGTAGTTTTGGCTTTTGGTAAAAGCTTTTATATACATATGTTGTGCTGTTGGAGATTACAAAATAGTTGGAGAGTTCTGGAAAGTTTGTAGGCTTCTTTTTTGTTTAATAACAAATAAACAAAGCATAATATTCAAAATTTTTTTTCGCGAGACAGTAGAAATAGTCCATACCTAGATGGCAATATAACTTTTATAGGGATCTATCTATAAATACTATATGAAGTTGGGTTGCGAAAATTACTATGGGGAGAGTGTTAGCCTATTAATATATTATAGATACATAATGAACTTCGGCATCTCTTGCTTGAAGCCGTAGCACAAAACTTACCAAACAAATGTAACTGCAATAAACATATAAATGTACAAATACATATTTATGTATAGTAACTTTATAGTAAATGTCTATTTACAGCTTCAATTATTACCAATAATTGTATTTTATTATTCCCACAACACTGTACAAATATCTATAAGATAATAAGCCAAAAACTATTCAACCACCATTAACCGAATAAATACAACTATTCGTTACCACTATTCGAATAATGAAAGAAATATTGTTACTGCTTGGGCACACATTTGTACACGCAAACATACATACATACATACAAAACATACATAAATGCACGGACATAGGTACAAGCAAAGAAAACAGCGAATATCCTTTTAAAAATCTATTAACAAAAATATTCGAATAGTACTATTCGAATAAACGAATAATACTATTCGAATAAACGAATAAAAAATTCGAATAAATACTATTCTAATTTTTTGAACCCGCCGAATAAAGCTGCAAACAGCCACCGACGGAAAAACGGACGACGTGTCAGCTGACACGATTTACCTTATGGGAATTGCATGTAAGCGATTTTTCACCGACGTTAGTGACGTACGTTTTACGCACGTCGCTACGTCCAAACCAAAAAATTTCTGATTTTTACGTAGGAAACGTGTCAGCTGATCGCTCTTCGCCACACAGTGTTGCCTATTCAACTATTTGCATGTTGAGTTTGGGCCGTTTGCAATTATTTTACAAAAATACCCAAAAAAGTTTTAAGTATTGTCGAAATATCTCAAAAATTTTGACTTATGTAAAAGTTTATAAATAAATATACTATATGTAGTTATTTAATATTATTTTCGACATTTTCCAAAATGAAAAATTACAAATACAAAAGTAGAGGTTTGGGTAAGCATACATGCAAACTGAGGAATGGTAACACTGTATTGAATGTTTCTACGTAATCCCAACGTTCATAAAAAATCGCAAATTTGCTCGCGTACGTCCACCGCCACCGTCCGTCAGACACGTCGGTGGCTGTTTGCAACTTAAAAGTTTGATTTATTCGAATAATTTTTATTCGAATAGTCCCATGCCTAATATCTACATATATCTATATTACATATATAAAAGTAAGTTGTGTTAGTTACACCATCTATAACTCAAGAACGGCTGAACCGATTTGGCTGAAAATTGGTGGGGAGGTAGTTAACCAGGTAGAGAACCGGGAACGGTTCAAAACCGAGGTTCAACCATTAGTTATTAATACGTATTTTAAGTTTTGTAACCTTTTCTTTAGGGAAATAGCTGTTCTTTGAAAGAAAAAATTTTAATAAAATGAAAAAAAGTATATTTTTTTGCCAACCTGTTTTGGTACCATATAAGCAAGGGTCGTGTTTTCTCTTAAGTAGTTGTTAATGGAAAGGTAAATATTTTTGTTGTTGATAGTACGAAAGTGGAACTAAAAACGTGTATACAAATTTTAATCAAAGGTGCAGTAATATTCAGGACATGAACCATGGAATGCATATGAAGGCTAAGAGTCTATTTTTTTGCCACCACTGTACTCTCTGACTTCGCCGGGTACGTTATCAAGGATAACGTTATAAATATCGTCATCCGTCTTGTTTATTGGTGCAACAATAGCCCGTTGGCATAGCCATGCATACGGCTTACTTGATAGTTCTTCTATATTCGGGTAAACTTTTGAAATTAATTCATCGACGTTATACACAATATGCCCAATATTTGAATCTATTAGGCCCAATTTCACAGTGCCGAGTTAACTTGATTTCCACATTTAACTATCGATTCACAATTTTATTTAAGCTTTTTTGATAAATATCTCTTGCTCAATATACAATAGATAACCTTATGAGCTCTAACCCAATGTTGAGCAGTTAAACTCTAGTTAACTCAACTTGAAATTTGAAAAGCTAGAGTTAACTGTGGAACGTAAGTTAACTCGGCAGTGTGAAATTGGCTTAATAACTCAATCGCAGCATAGTAGACCTGTTCATTTACTAAAGTTTTTTACTGAAATTGACGAATTTTTGTTTTTTATTTAAGAAATTACTTCCATTAATAAATTTTTTGTAAATGAGCAGACGTAGTGTCAGATTAAAAAAATAAAAAATTCTAAATATCTAGGGAAATTTTCCCAGACATTGGGCAGTTGTATATCTTCTCCCACTTTCCTTTCTCCCTCTTCCCCCTGTTTAAGCGACATACATACATAAGCTACGGTTATTTCATTCGTTTGTTTTATTTGAATTGCATGCTATTGTAATTCGCAATCAGCTTATAAAATATTTCGAAGATATAGTTTATATTTTGGAAAGCCAAAGTGTGGTTTTTCCAAGCGAAAATGAGGAAGCCAATCGCGCCATGCCTCAGAGCCAACAGTGCTCGCCACCAATAATACATACAGGGTGTCACAGGTGTACCGCACCTCCCGTTCTCTAAAGAACAAACAATTTTGAACATTTAGGCAAACATGGTCGTCAGAACCTGAGCCAAATGAATACATACAATTTGAGCAAAACGGTCACATAGCACCTGAGCCAAATAATAAAATAAAATAAAAAATAATAATAACTTAAAAAACAACTCGCCTTCTCTAAAGCTTAGACACCCCCCATCAATAACTTTCATTTGCTACCCATATCGTATAAACACCTCCTGGGTTCACCCCTGATCCAAATTTTGGTTAGTATCTCGAAAACGGATTCGCATATGGACCTGATATTCACATCTCTTTGAAGCACTCATTAATACCTTTCATTTGATACCAATATTGCCACAATTCCTTCAAGGATAACCCCAGTCCAAATTTTAACCAATACCTCGAAAACCGGAAAAGTTAATAAATTTTTCTTAGCCTATGTCCGCCTCGTGCACACACCCGGGTGGGCCGTTCTCAAGTTTTGCGCTAAGAAAAAAACAGCTTTCAAAATATATATTAGTATAGATTATGTATGGGTAACGCATACTGGGTTCACCCTCTATCCACATTTTGGTTGATATCTCAGCAACGGGCTCAAATATGCACGTAAAAACCACTAATTCATAAAACCCTCATTAACACCTTTAATTTGATATCCATATCGTATGAACACCTCCTGGGGTCACCCCTGGTCCACACTTAGGTCGATATCTCGGAAAACGGGTCGCATAGGGTATTGAAAATCACCTCTTTTTTAAATACTCATCAACACCTTTTATTTGATACCCATATTGTAGAAAACCCGTCTGGGGTCACACCTGGACCATATTTTGGGAAATACTTCGCAAACGGGGTCTCATATGGGACTTATAATTACAGCATGTCAAAGCAGTCGTCAACACCTTTCATTTGAGACCCTTATTGTGGGAAACCCGTCTAGGGCCACACCTGGTCCATATTTTGGGCAATACTTCGAAAACGGGGTCTCATATGGGACTAATAACTACACCATGTTAAAGCACTCGTCAACACCTTTCATTTGACACCCATATTGTATGAACACGTTACAAGGTTACCCTGGTCGCCATTTTGCGGGATATCTCCAAAACCTTCCCCGATTTGTATACTTTTTTTGGCCATAAACCATGTCGGGCTCACCTAAAACTATGTGCAAAATTTCGTTTAATTCGGTCCAGCCGTTCTTGAGTTATAAACTAACAACGAAAATTGCCACTTTATTTTATATATATATATAAGAGATATGTAAAAGTACTGGTATGTAGCTATAAAAATCATTCATTTATACATACCACGTATGTTCAGAGTTATGAAGAATTAAAATTTGATATAGCCTAGGGGTGTAGGGTAGGGTGTAATATGGCCTAATCGTACGCAACAATCTTCTGAACCGATCTGGAAAGTCTAAAAGAGATCGGGTATAAACTTTGGACATGATTGAAGTACAAACAAAACACAAAAAATGTGGTCGTGGCACCGCCCACTTTTCCAAAATTATATAAATCTTGAGAAAGGACCCAACTATTCAAACCATTAATTTGGACCAAATATGTTCAGAGTTATGAAGAATTAAAATTTGATATAGCCTGGGTCGTGGTACCGCCCACTTTCCCAAAAATTAATATAGCCTATGCTTTAACCCATGATCCCAAGAATATACTTTGAAAATTTCATAAAAATTGGTTGAGTACTTTGGACGGCATCTCGCCTAAAGCATGTGACTTTGTCAAATGGTGTGAAAAATTTATAGTAATTTTTCAATTGAGAACGGCTGGACCGATTTCACTGATTTTGCGACTTTTCCGCAGGGTTTTATAGCCTGGGGGTGTGGCACCTCCCACTTTTCCATAAATTAATATAGCCTAAATCGTACACAACAATCTTCTTAACCGATCTGGAAAGTCTATAAGAGATCAGATATTAACTTTGGACATAACTGAAGTACAAACAAAACACAAAAAATGTGGTGGTGGCACCGCCCACTTTTCCAAAATTATATAAATCTTCGCCAAAGGACACACTTATCCAAACCGTTAATTTGGACCAAATATGTTCAGAGTTATGAAGAATTAAAATTTGATATAGCCTGGGTCGTGGTACCGCCCACTTTCCCAAAAATTAATATAGCCATGATCCCAATAATATACTTTGAAAATTTCATAAAAATCGGTTGATTACTTTGGACGACATCGCGCCTAAAGCATGTGACTTTGTCAAATGGTGTAAGAATTGTATAGTAATTCATCAATTAAGAACGGCTGGACCGATTTCTTCAATTTCCTGACTTTTTCGCAGGGTTTTCCCAAATTTTCTTTCTTAAAAACCTTCTCCTAGCAATTTCCAAGAACTGAAAAAAAATTTGAGCCAAATCGGTCCAGCCGTTCTCAATTGATGAGTTACTATACATTTTTTCCCACAATTTTTATATACTATATAGATACTACCCAAAAATTATGGAATTGATTCAAATAGTAATTAATCAATGCGACATATGCAGAGAAGGAAAGTATGACAGGAATCCAATCAAACCTAAATTCCATTATACTGAAACTCCGTTAGATAAAAATCAAATTATTCACGTAGACACTTACGTAATGAAAGGATTTCGGTTTTTAACTATAATAGATAAATTTTCAAAATTTGGAATAAATATAAATAATATCCATCAAATGATCGAAATGCCATTACAATGATCGAACAACTCGAAGACCATTTTGCAAAAATAGGAAAACCAACGAAAATAGTAGCAGACAACGAATTTAACGCATTAAGAATTAAAGAATTTTTAAACAGTGAAAATATTAATTTGCATCTCACTAAACCAAATAGCCACACAGGTAATGCTGATGTAGGGCGACTATATAACACAATAGCCGAAAAGTTTCGAATACTATATAAAGCAAATAAAGATATCCCTATAAAACAAATTATCCAAAAAGCAATGAGGAATTATAATGACAGGTACCATTCTACCATTAAATGTACTCCCAATGACATACATCTAGGTAAAGTAGATATAAAAAATATAAAAAATAATATAGAAAACACTAAAAGAAAAACTATAGATAAAACAGAATAAGTTATGAAGAAAGGAGAAAAGAGGGCTTTATTAAAAATTATAAAGCACTTAGACATAAGGAACAACCTCGATATTAGAAAACGTATCTCAAGAATATTTATCTTTGTAATATAAAAAAACCTTTACAATTTTCAGAGATTTCTAACGATAACGATGATACACTGACATCAGGCGCGTAGCCAGAAAAAAATTTCGGGGGGGGTTTTGGCCAAAGTGTCAGTAAATAAGAATTACCTGTAAATACCCACATACATATTTATATTTTTACATATTACATATTTATACTTATATTTATTTGAAATTTTCCTCTTTCTACACGGCTAAAAACTTTACACAATTTTTAAAGCTCTTTGGTAGTAAATTCCAAACCCTTCAATTACCGACACAAATTCTAAATTTCTTTCGGTTTAAAATTTTAATAATTTTTATTAGGCGCATTTCTATAACAACCGGCGTAACCGAATTTTTTTTACAATGTCCATTAAAATTAACTTCTTTAGACCAATTTCATTATTTTTGAATGAAAATATGTGTAAATACACAATAAAAATACTTCAACTCATAGTTAAGAACTTTGTGGAAAACTCATGAAAATTCAAGAAAACACGAAAAAATTTCATCAAAATTTCTAACTTTCAGGTAAAATTTGATAATTTTCGAGTTTGCAGTTTTGTAGCCCGTTAAATTATCAAGAGCCGAGCAAGAGCATTTTCTTCAATATAAAAATATTACGCTTATAAATTTGTATGGAAGATAATGCACTTGGCAGGAAAAAAAATTGCCAAAAATCGAGTAATTCTTCTAGCGGCTTAAGATTGGTGTCACTTTAATTGAACGGGCCACAAAACTACATACTCGAAAAAACTCTAAAAATTTTTACTAAAAATTTAGTAATTTTGATGAAAATTTTTCGAGTTTTCTTGAATTTTCATGAATTTTCCACAAAGTTCTTAACTTTGAGTTGCAGTATTTTTATTGTGTTTTTACACATTCTTTCATACAAAAATAATTAAATTAGTCAAAGGAAGTTAATCTTACTGGAAATTCCAAACAACACTTTGAACACAGACATACTGGTCTAGGTGTATATATAGCCCCAAAAAGTTTTAAATCTAGGCTAAAACTTTTAGCAGTGTACAAAATAATATTTATTTTACTTGTTTGTTTTGAAATTTTGTTTAGAATTTCTTCAGGAGTTACTTCAAAAGTAGAGTGGATATTGAATAGAGCCGAAACGCTTAAGAAAAATTTCTTGTGTCAGAATCTCTTCTACTTTTCTACTGCTAATTTCTGGAAAATTTTTCAAAAAAGCGACCTGCGCAACTCTGGCATTGGCAAGAAGTAAATATTTGTCGCTGGGTTTCTTGAAGAAAAACTGAAGCTTCGGAAAAATAAAAACAAAAAATATAATAAAATAACATTGAAATTCATATAAATTGGATTTATTCAAAATGCCGATCGGAACGTCAAAACAAAAATAATTGAAAATATTTCTTGAGCATTTTCTTTTCAACAGCATACCTACCGGGCTTTTACTTTTAAACTTTTATCCCCTGACAAGTATAAGTACAATTTAATTGTTACTTTCTCTGATAATTCAATACGACTGCGTTGTGTACTGCTTGGTAATTTTTAGTAAGTTTTTTTAACTTCTTGGTCATTTTTTTGGTTAAACTTATGGCAACCGTGACTACCATAACGAGAGACACTCATTTTTACGATTTTCGTCCGCTGTATTCATAACTCGAAAAGCAGTTAATTTAAATTTCAACAGACTTGAGTTCGCATGACTCTTGCTGTTGTTAACATGCTATGTAGATGAGATGCTAAGTTGATCTTGTGCAGAGCAAGTCTGATAATTCTTCTCGAGTTTCTTAATGCGCCAAATGAGTGAACCGTTGCAGGAATTTAGTTGTGACCTCTCAGACTTGCTCTGATAATTGATTAGCGACTACCAATATCTTCTATCAGTGTGAAATATTATTTAATTTTATTCTTTCGTGTTTTTATTTTGCAATTAATGCTAATTTCTTAACAGGGAGTTTAAAAGTGAATAGAGTAATTATTCTAGTACAGAAGTATATTTTTTAATTTTCGGAAATTTCGGGGGGGGTTTGAACCCCCGACCCCCCCCCCCCCCCCTGAATACGCGCCTGACTGACATGGATATTTCTAACTGAAGGATCACTGACAACAACAAAATTAACGGACGAGGTTGGATTTGTTGATATTCAAATAAGAACAGAAGATATAGTACAAACAAAACTTTTAGACACTAGAAATAAATTACGAACATTATTTCCAAAAAATATAAGACTAAGAAGAGGACTAATAAACGCAGTAGGAAGCGAAAAAACAATTCAAATCCATTTCTTACAGACGAACGAAAATTTAAGTAACCAAATATATATAAATGAACATTTTAATTTAGCCTTAGAACAAATAAAAAATATTTTTAAGAGCGATAGAAGAAAAATTGAGAACTAATTTAATGAAATTAATAAATATGTAAATGAAGATCATGAACGAAATATGTACTTGGAACAATTTGCTAAAATTCAGCTTTTAAAAAATAAAATTGAACAAATACAAGATAATGTAGTATCCGCCAAATATGGAATAATTCACCCAAACATTTTAACAAACCATGAAATAAAACAATACGATATAGACTTTAATATATTTTTTGCAGTTAGGGACAGCAACTTTAAATAGCACTTTTCTTATATTATTAATTAAAATACCAAAATCATTTATACAAGTAAAAATAAGAAAATCATTCCTATTCCTAATAAAGAGCAAAAAGAAATATAATCTAATATCTTGATGAAAAAACAATAGTTGTAAAAAATCCAATTGATTTGATTATAAATAACACATGCAAAAGAGATCACGATGTTCTTAGTGGAAATTATATTATGAAATTTAACAACTGCTATTAAAAATAAACGATTATTATTTTTCCAATATTGTTGAAATTGTAGAAGAAAATATTGTAAGCATGAAACATGAAAATATAAATAAGTTTACACACAAAATTACATTTGAAGAAATAGATCAGCGAAATAAATTGTATAACAAAAGCATTTTTAATTTGAAATGGCTGGCAAATAACATATGGACTAAATGTTTAACCGGAAGCCAAAAAACGACATCCTGTCCAATTGCGAAATAACGCAATATGGCAAAAGCCAGCAAGCTAAAATAAATAGGTCAATTAAAATACAGCATAAATCAGCAAATACAATAAGTAGGTCAACAAATTGTAAACTTTCATATTAATTAATAATACTAAATAAAGTCAGTCTTGTACACACCATTGTGAGCGAAAGTTCGTTTTCATTTTTTAAAAAGTTGGTTTGTATTTACTACAAAGTACAAAATTCGCATGATTAACACCTTATTGTACTAAAAGTTAATCCGATACAAAGCCATATAGTTACTTCAAAAAAATCTAAAAATTCTCAGAAAAAAGTTTAAACGTTTGATAAAAATTCATCGAATTTGTGCGAATTTTGCATACACTTTTAAAAAAAAATTCACATTATTTATAAAAAATAGTTTTTATGAAGCAGAAATTGGTGAAAAATGCAATAAAATGGATGCATTTATATCTATTTGGGGTAAATCATAATTATGAAAAACAAGTAAGGAAATTGTTGTCTGCGGCTGTGCCGAAATATTTATACCTTTCATGAATACGCATAACTTTTTTAAGTGTCCGATCCTTACTTACAATTGGTACAAACTCTTAAAAACTGTTAATTTGAAAATACATGGCCCAAACCAGAGTTATCGGAGCAATCGATTATATGGGAGCTATATGTTATGTTAGTCCGATCTGTATGATTTTCACTACACACATCACATATGTAATAAGTACCAAACACACCAAATTTTACGTTCCTATCTTTTTAACTGAAAAATATATAGCCCAAAACCCATTTATCGAATCTATCGATTATAGGAGAGCTACATGCTATGTTGGTCCGATCTAAATCATTTTCACTACACATGTTACGCATATAATATGTACTAAACATGCAAGGTTTGCACTTCTATCTTTTTAATTGAAAGAGTTATAGGCCAACACCCGTTTATCGAAACAATCGATTGTATGGGAGCCAGGCGTTGTATAGGTCCGATCTTGCTGGTTCCGACAAATGATGAATCCCATGCAAAATGGCGGCTATATACCAAATTTCATCGAGATATCTCTAAAATTGAGGGACTCGTTTGCGTTCAAACAGATAGACGGACGGACAGACGGACATGGCTAAATCATTTCAGCTCGTCGCCCTGATCATTTCGGTATACTTAATGGTGGGTCTATCTCTTCTTCTCCTCATACTTACAAACATCGGGCCAAAGTTATAATACTATTTCATGTTCATGAAAGGTATAAAAATAACAGGTACTCATATATATGTAGCTCAACAATTTTTTATGTTGCTAAGCCAGTTTAAAAGATATCAAATCCTTATTTGGAGGGGAGAGAAAACATAGTTTATTCTTTCTAATTAGCCGTTTTGCGCAATAAGGGCACATTTCACTTAGTGCCCTTTTTGCACGCAGCTCCTCAAATATTAGTTGAACTAGTCCGATTCATTAATTTGGTGTTCCTACTCTTCCACTGGAGGATTTATATCCCAATACCCTTTTATAGGCAAGATATCAGCAATGAAAGTGCCTAACATAATTGAGAAAAATCTAAGCTTAAGCTGAAAATAAATTCCTGAAGTTGTTAAATTTATTTTAGTTAAATTAAACGGAAATCGAAAAACTGTGTCCCACAAGCAAGTTTTCAATTTTTTTCTAACGCTTTTTCGAAACTTGTTGAATTTAACTCAAATAAATTAGCATATGCAAGTCAATTTATACAGGTCAAATTTAAATCAACAACATTTGTCCTGGAAAGCAGCAAAAGTAAAATACTCCCAATAGCAGACATTTCCAGTTAAGCAAATCTTCAGAAATAAACGAATATTAACGCCAATTAAGTCATGAAAGTAAGGCAAATATTAACATAGGTGGGTAATTGTATGTAAGTGATAAGTGTTTGTAGTCACGTAATGTAATGTCACAACAGCAATGTAATTAATTTAAAATTGCATTTGGCGCGTAACTTACGGTTGGTGTAAATGTAACTGCTTAAAACTGGGAAATTTTTTGTTTAACTTGCACAAGATGGCATACACCTTAGTGTGTGTGTGTGCAGGAGCAAGAAGAGAGATTTGGTGCTATGGAAGCTGATGAGAGAACTTAATCTGGATGGGTAAAAGTTTTATGTGTAGAAAAGTGGGTCGGGGAACCGTCATTTGGGAATACGAGATTTTCAGAAAGAATAATGTCCTCGATAGTTTGGTCTCTTTTATTTGGTAGAGGAGAGCGCCACAAGGGGCTCCAAGCGTTTAGGTCTCCCAAAAAAATTATTGGTGTACTAAATTGTTTTAGAATACAAATGATATCTGGGCTCGTAAAATTTTGATAAGGTGGGATGTAGCAATTTATAACAGTGATCTTAAAAGCAATGTCTATTTCGATGGCTAGACGGTGAAGTGCTATAAAGCCATAGGCAATAAAGCCGTATGGCTTTATATCTCAATGAAACGATAAATTAAACCATATGGCTTTATTGCATACACCCAAGTGCAATATCACCATAATCGTTGAGTGACCAAATTGGAAATAACGCCATAATAGTGTAATTGTGACGGTTACAAACTGCCAAAAGAAGAAAATGATACAAGTCCCAATATCTGGGATTTATTTCATAATCAAGCAATAACTCCCAAAAATACATGCAATAACTCCCACATGAAATAAGTCCCAAAAAAAGGAAATAACTCCTTTACACATTAAATGTACACATATAAAAAAGCGCGACGCAGTGCGTATCGGGCCGCCGTCGACGCGCGGCAATCGCATCGCGCCCCTCCCTTACAAAATTTCAGTTACTTACCTCTGCCTTGAAATTGAGAATTTTTTTTTTTCCTTTGCTAATCTTATAAATAAAAATGAATGTGTGTCTGTGTGTCTGTGTGGCTGCGTGTATGTGTGGCTGTGTGTCTGTGTGTCCTTTATAGGCGTTAATTTTTGGAAAAGTGGGCGGTGCCACGCCCCCAGGCTATATAAAATTGAAATTCTTCATAACTCTGAACATATTTGGTCTAAATTAATGATTTTTGGATATGTGTGTCCTTTGGTCAAGATTTATGTAATTTTGGAAAAGTGGGCCGTGCCACGCCCACATATTATGTGTTATGTTTGTACTTCAATAATGTCCAAAGTTTATGGTTGATCTGTTTTAAACTTTTCCAATACGTTAAAATCTTCTTTGGGTACGACATACATAGGCTTCATTTGTAAATTTTTTGGAAAAGTGGGCAGTTCCAAGACCACAAGCTAAGTAATATTTCAATTCGTTATATCCCTGAATGTATTTGCTTTAGTGACATTTTAACGTTCTTAAATCTTAATCAAAGCACTTAATTTTTTTTGTTTGTTATTGCCGTTTATACATATCCAGAGTATTATAGGATTTCCATAAAATCATAATAGTGGCGTTAAGTGGTATGTATAGGATATAATTTAAAAAATAAATACTAACTATACATCTGCTCAGCAGCGCATAAAGGTTTTTTTTCATACCCATTGAGTTCAAAAGATCCGTTTTTTGAGTTGGACATCCAAAAAATTTATTTGTTTATACCAAAGACGTTAAAACCGGAAACATTGTATATCCTTCAGCACTGCAGTAAATGGAATGTTAAAAATTAATAGAAAAATATTTGAAAATGTATTTCTAGGGTAGTCACTGGTCAGGCAGAACAACGTCTGCCGGGTCTGCTAGTTTTTAATAAAAGCCGAACCACCGGCTCATAAAACTTAGAAGTTCACATAACGTAAAATTTTTATACCTAGTAGTGCTTCGCACACAAGGTATATTAACTTCATTCGCCTAACGGTAGTATGTAACGGCATAAACGAATCGAGATAGATACTGACTTATGTATATCAAAATGTTCAGGAGGAAAAGAGAAATTGATTGAGCCATGTCCGTCCGTCCGTCCGTCCGTCTGTGAACACGATAACTTGAGTAAATCTTGAGATATCTCAATGAAACTTTGTATGCAGGTTCCTTTTTACTTATCTCTGAACGCTATTGAAAATAGGCAAAATCGGTTAAAAGCCACGCCCACTTTCTATATATATAATATTTTCGAAAATACAAAAAGAGTGATTATTCAGTACATAATACACCTATAAGGATAAAATTTGGTGTGTACCTTAGCGTTAAAGCAGAAAATAAATTTCTTACGAAATTTTTAAAAAAGGGCGTGGCACCGCCCACTTTTGATTAAGTCAAATTTGGAAATATTATTAATCATAAATCAAACACCGCTCAAGATAGCAAAATAAAATTCAGCACACATATTTCTATTAATACAGGCAATATTTCGAAAAAAAATTAGCGACATCGGATTAGGTCCACGCCCAATTTTATACGAAAGATTTCGAAAAGGATCATGGATATATTGAATATGCTATAACTTTGCTTAAACTAGCTGTATATCATTTCTATTTCACCTGTAAAGTGTTCGCGGGCAAAGAAAGTCGAAAGCACAACATTTTTGGAAAATGGGCGTGGCCCCGCCCCTTTATGGGGGATTATTCCACAAAACTTTCCATGCCATAACTCCAGTAAAAATTGACTTATTGAAACGATATTTAGAGAAAGTGTTCAACATATAAAGCTAACTCTTTGCTGAAAAAATAAACAAAATCGGTGAACGGACACGCCCACTTTTTGAACATAGTTCTAAAAAATTTCTTCATAAAATTAAAATCGCGATATTTCCATAATTGTATAAGTTATATAAATAAGATTTTACACACATAATAGCCTTTTTAAACAAAACTGAACTGTAAACAAATTTCGTGGATTTTGGTGAAGTAGGCGTGGCGCCGCCCACTTTTTAGGATAAAAGCTTTCCTATTTTCAAAAGCGATTCCTTGGAATTTCAAGAATGTATTTCAATGAAATTTAGTGAGATACTTCCCAATAGTATGTAGTATACTCCTGCCAAAAATTACGCAAATCGAATAACAAACAAGGAAGATTTACGGGCAAGTAGTTAACACCCTACTGCCTTTTTTTTTTTAAAATTTTTTTTATTTTCATACCTTTCATGAACATGAGGAAAGCTATTTATATTTTGTTATTTAGTGATAATTGAATTTACCACTCACAAAAGAAGTGGTTTTAATCGAAAACAATCAGTTGCCTTAATAACAACTTTTCCGTTATTAAAATAGCCCTGAGTAAATTGGGATACCAAAACAGGTCACTACTAGGTATTTAATGTTCGGTTACACCCGAACTTAGACTTCCTTACTAGTTTTTGTTGTTGTTGTTGTTGTTAGCAGTGCCTCGCCCTGCCCAAAGGGCCAGTATACTCCTAGTTGTCATCGGGCTCTTCTAACGGAAGTCCAAGGAAACGCGCTGTTTCAACAGGGTTGGACCAAAGTGATGGGGTTAGAAGAGTATGTTCCGAAGAACACTAAAAGAGATGTTGCGTGTCATGGGGGACCATACCGCAACAGGGCATGTGTTCGGTATGGTGGGGTTCAGTCTGGACAGATAGGAGTTCAGCCTATTGCAATATCCAGACCGAAGTTGTGCCAGCATGACTCTAATATCCCTCGGAAGGACACGTTCTTCTGCAGCAAGAACGGGTGGTTGGGCACCAATAACGGGGTTCACAGGCCGGGAGCTGAGGGATCTGTCCACCGACTCAGTGTGGAGGTCCTTTAGGGCCCGTCTGGGGTCCCGCGGATCAAACGGCAACGAGATGTGATGCCGGATCTCATCATAATGCTTTCGGAGATGTTTCCTTATGTCTCTGGGGGGCGAAGTTTCATCCAATAGCTGTCGATTTGGATGACTGGGTCTGTGATAGTTCAGAAGGAACTGCCTACATAAAAGTTCCGCATGCTCGCGAAAGTTGAGCATTTTAGCCTCCTGGTGAATGTGAGACTCAGGAGACATAAGCAAACAGCCCGTCGCGGTTCTGATTGCGGTGTTATGGCAGACCTGCAATTTCCTCCAGTTGGTGTCGTGAAGGTTTGGCGACCATATGGGCGCAGCATAATCAATAACCGGTCGGTAGCCAGCAACGTTTCTTTGTCTTTGCCCCAAGTACTGCCGGCCAGTGACTTGAGGATCTTGTTGTGGCTTTGTACCTTTGAAGCTATTGCGTTGGCATGATTAGCGAAGGTTAGGCTATTGTCGAATGTGACCCCTATAATTTTGGGGTGGTTGATTGTAGGTAGTGGAACACCATCTACGTGGACATTCACCTCCTGCCCCATCTGCGCATTCCACGTAGTAAATAAGGTCGCTATAGATTTTGTCGGGGACAGTGTCAGGTTCCGCTCTGTGAAGAAGCTGGAAAGATCGCGCAGGTAGTGGTTCAGTCGCGTACATAGTTCGTCCGTGGAAGGTCCTTTGCCCGTAGCCATCACGGTGCAGTCGTCAGCGTACGAAACGATGGAGACCCCCTCTGGTGGAGGAGGGAGGCTCGAGATGTAGGAGTTAAACAGAAGGGGTGAAAGGACACCACCCTGCGCAACCCCTCGTCTAATTCTTCTAGGTCTACATCTCTCGTTTCGACACTTCACTGACGCCAGCCGACCGTTTAGGTAGTTGGCGGTCCATCGTTTTAGGCCGGCAGGAAGGGGTGTCTCCTCCAGGTCTTCAAGCAGTGTGGCGTGGTTGACTGTGTCGAAGGCTTTCGACAGGTCGAATGCCACGAGAACTGTAATGTGGTTTGGTTGGTGTTGGTTCAAATCGAAGTTAATCTGCGTCGTGATGGCATTTAATGCCGATGTTGTGCTGTGATTTTTACGGAAGCCATGTTGATGATTGGCCAGCTGCAGGTTTGCAGTATGGTATGGGAGCAAGATAGCCTCTAACAACTTCACTACCGGCGAGAGGAGAGATATCGGACGATAAGAATCTCCTTGATTCGCCGGCTTCCCAGGTTTTAGGAGGGGGATCACAGTCGCGTGTTTCCAGATATCTGGTATAACGAAGGTGGTCAGTGAGAGGTTGAATAGAGCCGCCAAGTACTTGTGCCCCTCGTGGCCGAGGTGTTTCAGCATCTTCATGGCAATTCCGTCCGGTCCGAGTGATCTAGAAGGTTTCGCCTCCCTTATAGCTTCCTTAACCTTTGCAGCGGAGACGACAATGGGTACGGCTGTATGTTTGTGTTTGTGCGCACTTCGAATGGCTTTTCTCTTAGCCCTATTCGCAGGAGAATGCAGTATAAATTGCCGGCAGGATGCGCTCGCGCATTTCCTGGGGTCCGATTTGACGCTATCGCCGAAGGCAATGGCGACCTTGTCATTGTATTTGGTCGGGTTGGATAGGGCCTTGACTGTCGACCATAGTTTGCGCCGGAGAGGCTGCATGACTCTAGGTATTCTTTCCACTTTTTCAATTTGTGGTCATTGACAGTCCGACGGATTTCTGCGTTGAGATCCTTTATTCTTGGATGTGCGGGGTTCAAGAGTCTCACTTGGTCACGTTCTCTTGCCGCTGCTTCCGCAGGGAAATTCGGCCGAATTTCCGGGATTCTGCCAGCAGGCTGAATCAATGACTTTTCGAAACTCTTTCTCACCTTTGCATACGTCCGTCGGAGTGCGTAGGTCAGCGAAGGAGTGCTCTGTAAAGTCTGTGAAGCGGTCCCAGTCCGCTTAACTAAAGTTGATGTACGTTCGTTTTTCTGTCGTTTACAGTATGGTGTGTGATGAATGCAAGGCCGCCCCCATGACCACTGGGGCGGTCTTTCCTATGCACATTGTACCCATCTCGAGTACGTAAGTCCGAGTTAGAGTTCAGTTTGGTCTCCTGAATGGCGGCCAGTTTAATGTTGTTCGACTTCATAAAGTCTGTTATCTCCGCGATCTTTCCAGTTAATCCGTTGCAGTTCAGCTGTAGGATTTTGAAGTGTGTCGGGAGGGAGGGTGAAGGCATGCTGGGGGTAACGGACGGATGTGGTTGCCTAGATGGAGGTAGGCTTAGTCCCAAGCTATGGCGCAGTCTAGGGTTCAGCGTGCCTTGGCCGATGTTGTGTGGCGTGGAGGGCGGCTGAGTAATGCAGCAAGGGGCTATAAATGCATCCGTCCAAAGGTTCCTGTTTGCAAGCCCAAAGCGCATATGGATGTGGCACAAGCCAAGGCAGTTATTGCACTTAACCGATGCCGCAGGCTTATTTAATCTTTGCCGACAAAAGTGCACGTGGTGAAAGGTACGAGGAGGTTATGTTCCTGACCCACGTGCGTGCTGGAAGTAGGGGGGGACGAGAGTGGGGACTGAGGTGAGGTGGGAGCAGCAAGGCTGCTGGTCGTGGAGACAGGCCCACTATTGTGGCCATTTGATGATGGTTGGTGCGGTGTGTGTGCGCCGAAGCGACGAGAACCGCGGGACGCGCTTGTGCGCGAACAACATGGTGCCTCAAAAGTACTGAAAAAAGTGCGGGTTCTGGGGATGGCAGGGTTAAGCCCTGAGCATACAGATCTGTGCAACCATCTCTTGCATTTACTGCATTGAACGGAATGTGAACGTTTGACATATATTTTCTTCAAGCAGACTCAGCAGATCCAGTCACTTGGTCCGGGGTTGGATTCGATACCAGCCCGTAACAAGAGACATTTGAGCAACCCTGCTGCAAGGGATTGCTCCGAGGATGACAATTTAGAAGTGGGACTGGACAGATTGGACAGGGTTACACTGAAATAACAGTCCTTGGACGGGTAAAACCCGGGTCATTCCGGTACGTAGAACCGGCTGTTGTGGGAATGACATTAACTATGATTCGACCTAGTGTATTAACCAATACTCAGGGCGCTCAAACCAACCAGGCTCCTCAACCTTCTCAGCCCCAAGCTAACAATCCCAATGCCGACTTAGAAACATTAGTCTCCTCAATTGTGAGCAGGCTGCTGATAGAGGAAAAACAAGGAAATTCAAACCCACTCCTCAACGCGACAGACGAAACTATAAAACCGGAATATAACGGACAGTTAGGATATTTAGATAAGATCCCCGACATAGTCAAGAGCTTGAGAGAATTAAGCGTAAACCCTTGCGAATATAGTTCCTGGAAGAAAAGTGTAGACAGGGTGTTGAAGATTTATGAGACACAAAAGTATTTTGGAATATTGTCAGTTATTAGGAATAAAATAGTTGGTAACGCTGGCACAGCTCTGGAATCGTATAACACACCCCCCGATTGGAAAATAATCTCAAGGTGCCTATCCTTGCACTCTGCCGATAAGAGGGATGTCACTACTATTGAGTGTCAACTGAACTCAACCCTTATCCGGGGTAACTCGACAATACCAGAGTTTTACCAAAATGTTTATACTTATCTCTCCTTAATTTTAAATAAACTAAGTAGCCTGGAAATGAGCCAGGAATCTCTTTCGCTGCTAACACAGGCATACAGACATAAAGCCTTGGACACCTTCATAATTGGTTTAAAGGATGATCTTCCTCGTCTCTTGGGTATGAAGGAACCCGAAGACCTTCCCCAAACATTTAAACATTTAAACTTTATGCCACTCAATATTAAAAAATGTAAATATATGTGTTTTTCGCGCAGAAACACACAACCAGCTTCCTACACAATTAACAATCATAGTCTTGAACAAGTATACGTTTTTGTGGATTTGGGGATTACGATGGATCGCAAACTTAGCTTCAATCTACATATTGATGCAACTGTCAATAAATCTAGAGGCGTTTTATCATTCGTTAAGCGATGGTCGAAAGAATTTAATGACCCGTATGTAACTAAAGCCCTTTTTACAACACTAGTAAGACCGATATTAGAGTATGGCTCAATTATTTGGAACCCTGGGTACCAAGTTCACGTCGATCGGATTGAATCGGTTCAAAAACAATTCTTACTTTTTGCGTTAAGAAATCTGCCATGGGATTCCTCATACAACCTCCCACCCTATACAGATCGCTTGAAACTTATAAACCTTCCCACACTCTCCAGTCGTAGGGAAATGCTCGGAATAATTTTTATCATTAAATTATTAAACGGGTTGGTCTCTAGTCCATTTCTGCTGAGTGAAGTGAACTTTAACGTGCCCTTTTGGCCATCAAGACATTTTAAACCTCTTTTCCTGAGACAATGTAAAACTAATTTTGAATTGAATGAGCCTTTCCGATGTTTATGTCATAACTATAACTCTCATTCCAGCACATTTGATATTTCTGACTCACTTAATCAATAATAACTTAATAAACACATGGTTAATATTTATTTTTACTCAATAGTTACTTAGCTGATGAGTTTCTCTCTGTAGCTGAGCAGTTTTAGATCTCGACACTTACCAAACCCCTGCCTTTCATCGACTCGGCAATATATTTAAAAAAAAAAAAAAAAAAAAAAAAAAAAAAAAAAAAAATCCGTGCGTTATGCGGATGCGCCCCTCGTGTCGGTTGGGCGGGAATGGTGGGTTATCCGTTGGGTATTATTATTATTGCACCTATGCTTGAAATTAGAAAATCAAGTGGCATGAAGTAGCTACGTGTTCGCTCAGAGCCCAGCCAGAAAACTCGTTGCACCTCCCTTACCTCCCAGAATTCAACAATTTAGGCAACAACCATTTTACCCGCAACTCGCGTATATCCCAGGACCAAACATGCAGGCCCGTTATCCTCAATTTCCGCAAAATAACTTGCAATTACCCCAATTTAACCAGCAATGGCACCAGCGATTCCCGCAAATAAACCAAAATACGCAACAACTTTATCCAAACTATCGCCAATCTCAGCCACTAAGACCAGTAGAGCCGAAGCCCCAACCTCGTCCAGAGCCAATGGACATCGATCGGTCTACTCAGTCCAGGGCCGTTAACTATATGAATAGACAAAGCACCAGCAAACCGGCCGAAAAAAGGACGACAAGCTTCTCCCAGCAGACACCATTTAAGCAGCAAAGGAATTTCCATATTATACAGGGAGAACCAGCAAACCAACAATACCCCTATGCCCAGCAAGGTCAATATGAGGACGACCAACGATACCAACGAAATTGGACTCCAACAGAACAGGAATATGAAGCATACGTGGCTGAAGCAGTACCCAGTACCATACCCTGTTGGAATGAGGGAGTTTGTCACTGACGAAACACAGTCTCTACTTAAGGATGGCATAATAAGACCATCACGCTCTCCGTGCAATTCACCCGTTTGGGTAGTGCCAAAAAAATGGACGCCTCAGGAGTTTAGAAGTACATACTGGTAATCGATTACAGGAAGCTGTGGCCGACAGATACCCAATACCTGAGATAAATGAAATTATTGCCCAACTAGGAAACATTAAATACTTTTCTGTCCTGGACCTAAAAAGTGGATTCCACCAAATACCTTTGAAATAGTCAGACATTGAGAAAACAGCCTTTCCCGTCAATAACGGGAAATATTAGTTTGCACGCCTCCCATTCGGGCTGAAAAACGCACTTGAAATGCATTCTAAGGGATTATATTGGAAAAATTTGTTACGTCTATATAGACGATATAATAATTTTCGGCGAAAATGAAGAAAGCCACTCTAAAAATTTACACAGGATTTTCATTTTACCACCGATGCTTCCAATTACGCACTTGGACCAGTGCTCGAACAGGCAGGCAAACCCATAGCGTACATATCTCGTTCATTGAATTCAACGGAGGAAAATTACGCAGCAAACAAGAGGGAAATGCTAGCAATAGTATGGGCACTAAACTGTTTCAGAAGCTGTTTGTATGGTTCACCGAAATTAATAATATACACTGACCACCAACCGTTGACTTTCGGTTTAAGTAAAAAGAACTTCAATGGGAACATGAAAAGGTGGAAATGTATCCTGGAAGAGTACAATTACGCACTGCAGTACAAGCCAGGAAGAACTAATGTGGTCGCTGATGCACTCTCTAGGCCCCCTAAAACAGAAAACAACAGCCACGTGTTATAGCAGCGATAGTTCTTCACATGAGCTGATAACCAGTGTAGAAACTCCTATCAATGCATTCAAAAACCAAATATTTTTAAAAACTGGACCTACCTCAATATACCATAGACACATTTTGCAAGAACCAGACTTCGACACTAACCGACTTATTGACTTGCTGAAAAGATATTTGAACCCTTCTGTAATCAACTGTATAAAAACCGAAGAAACCATTATGGAAAGAATACAGGAAACTTATCACATCCATTTCAGATCCTACAAGATAAGATTCACTCAGAAACAAGTACAAGACATTACAAACGAGCAAGAGCAAGAGGAAACGATCATAAAAACCCACTGGAGAATAAAAATCAAATTTTAGAAAACTACTTTTTCCCAGCCATGTCCGGAAAGATAAAAAATATTTGTGGTTTTGCCGGCTTTAGATCAAAGTTAAATAAAACTCAAAAAAGTTTTGTTTTATCACCAATATATTTCGGTTGCACAACGGTAACCGTCTGCAGGGTATACTGTTGACAAACATAAAACATTGGAAATTAAAATTTTTAACAAATAATAACAAAGTCTAATCTTATAAATAAAAATGAATGTGTGTCTGTATGTCCTTTATAGGCGTCCAAAGTACTAAACCGATTTTTATGAAATTTCCACAGTATATTCTTGGGATCATGGGTTAAAGCATAGGCTATATTAAATTTTGGAAAACTTGGCGGTGCCACGCCCCCAGGCTATATAAAACTACAATTCTTCATAACTCTGAACATATTTGGTCCAAATTAATGATTTTTGGATATGTGTGTCCTTTGGTCAAGATTTATGTAATTTTGGAAAAGTGGGCGGTGCCACACCCATATTTTTTGTGTTTTGTTTGTACTACAATAATGTCCAAAGTTTTTGGTGGATCTCTTTTAAACTTTCCAGATTGGTTCAGAAAATTGTTGTGTACGATTCAGGCTATATCAATTTTTGGAAAAGTAGGCGGTGCCACGCCCCCAGGCTATATAAAATTTAAATCATCATAACTTTGAATATATTTGGTCTAAACTAATGATTTTTGGATATGTGTCCCTTGGTCAACAATTATATAATTTGAGAAAAGTGGGCTGTTCCACGCCCACATTTTTTGTATTCAGTACGTTGTTTGTACTTCAATAATGTCCAAAGTTTATGGTTGATCTGTTTTAAACTTTCCCAATACGTTAAAATCTTCGTTGGGTAAGACATACATAGGCTATATTTGTAAATTTTTTGGAAAAGTGGGCAGTTCCAAGACCACAAGCTAAGTAATATTTCAATTCGTTATATCCCTGAATGTATTTGCTTTAGTGACATTTTAACGTTCTTAAATCTTAACCAAAGCGCTAATTTTTTTTGTTTGTTATTGCCGTTTATACATATCCAGAGTATTATAAGATTTCCATAAAATCATAATAGTGGCGTTAAGTGGTAGGTATAGGATATAATTTAAAAAATAAATACTAACTATACATCTGCTCAGCAGCGCATAATGGGTTTTTTCATACCCATTGAGTTCAAAAGATCCGTTTTTTGAGTTGGACATCCAAAAAATTTATTTGTTTATACCAAAGACTTTAAAGCCAGAAACATTGTATATCCTAAAACACTGCAATAAATGGAATGTTAAAAGTTAAAGAAAAATATTTGAAAATGTATTTCTAGGGAAGTCACTGGTCAGGCAGAACAACGTCTGCCGGGTCTGCTAGTATTAAATAAATAAATATAATCGCTTTTGAAAATAACAGACCTTTTTTGCTGAAAAGTGGGCTGCGCCACGCCTACTTCAACAAAATCCACAACATTTTTTTGCAGTTTAGTTTTTCTTAAAAAGCTTATTAAGTGTGTAAAATCTTATATATATAACTTATACAGTTATGGAAATATCGCGATTTTAATTTTATGAAGAAATTTTTCAGAGCTGTGTTCAAAAAGTGGGCGTGTCCGTTCACCGATTTTGTTTATTTTTACAGCAAAGAGTTAGATTTATATGTTGAACACTTTCTCTAAATATCGCTTCAATAAGTCAATTTTTACCGGAGTTATGGCATGGAAAGTTTTATGGAATAATCCCCCATAAAGGGGCGGGGCCACGCCCATTTTCCAAAAATTTTGTGTTTTCGACTTTCTTTGCCCACGAACACTTTAGAGGTGAAATAGAAATGATATACAGCTAGTTTAAGCAAAGTTATAGCATATTCAATATATCTATGATCCTTTTCAAAATCTTTCGTATAAAATTAGGCGTGGACCTAACCCGATTTCAATAATTTTTTTTCGAAATATTGCCTGTATTAATATAAATATGTGTGCTGAATTTTACTTTGCTATCTTGAGCGGTTTTTGATTTATGATTAATAATATTTCCAAATTTGACTTAATCAAAAGTGGGCGGTACCACGCCCCATTTTAAAAATTTCTTCAAAAATGTATTTTTTGCCTTAACGCTAAAGTGCACACCAAATATTATCCTTATAGGTGTATTATGTACTGAATAATCACTCTTTTTGTATTTTCGAAAATATTATATATATAGAAAGTGGGCGTGGCTTTTAACCGATTTTGCCTATTTTCAATAGCGCTCCGAGATAAGTGAAAAGGAACCTGCATACCAAATTTCATTGAGATATCTCAAGATTTACTCAAGTTATCGTGTTCACAGACGGACGGACGGACGGACGGACGGACATGGCTCAATCAATTTCTCTTTTCCTCCTGAACATTTTGATATATATAAGTCAATATCTATCTCGATTCGTTTATGCCGTTACATACTACCGTTAGGCGAATGAAGTTAATATACCTTGTGTGCGAAGCACTACTAGGTATAAAAAAAAGGCAATAGGGAGTTAACTACTTTCCCGTAAATCTTGCTTGTTTGTCATTCGATTTGCATAATTTTTGGCAGGAGTATACTACATACTATTGGGAAGCATCTCACTTATTTTCATTGAAATACCTTCTTGAAATTCCAAGCAATCGCTTTTGAAAATAACAGACCTTTTTTGCTGAAAAGTGGGCTGCGCCACGCCTACTTCAACAAAATCCACAACATTTTTTTGCAGTTTAGTTTTTCTTAAAAAGCTTATTAAGTGTGTAAAATCTTATATATATAACTTATACAGTTATGGAAATATCGCGATTTTAATTTTATGAAGAAATTTTTCATAACTGTGTTCAAAAAGTGGGCGTGTCCGTTCACCGATTTTGTTTATTTTTACAGCAAAGAGTTAGATTTATATGTTGAACACTTTCTCTAAATATCGCTTCAATAAGTCAATTTTTACCGGAGTTATGGCATGGAAAGTTTTATGGAATAATCCCCCATAAAGGGGCGGGGCCAAGCCCATTTTCCAAAAATTTTGTGTTTTCGACTTTCTTTGCCCACGAACACTTTAGAGGTGAAATAGAAATGATATACAGCTAGTTTAAGCAAAGTTATAGCATATTCAATATATCTATGATCCTTTTCAAAATCTTTCGTATAAAATTAGGCGTGGACCTAACCCGATTTCAATAATTTTTTTTCGAAATATTGCCTGTATTAATATAAATATGTGTGCTGAATTTTACTTTGCTATCTTGAGCGGTTTTTGATTTATGATTAATAATATTTCCAAATTTGACTTAATCAAAAGTGGGCGGTACCACGCCCCATTTTAAAAATTTCTTTAAAAATGTATTTTTTGCCTTAACGCTAAAGTGCACACCAAATATTATCCTTATAGGTGTATTATGTACTGAATAATCACTCTTTTTGTATTTTCGAAAATATTATATATATAGAAAGTGGGCGTGGCTTTTAACCGATTTTGCCTATTTTCAATAGCGCTCCGAGATAAGTGAAAAGGAACCTGCATACCAAATTTCATTGAGATATCTCAAGATTTACTCAAGTTATCGTGTTCACAGACGGACGGACGGACGGACGGACATGGCTCAATCAATTTCTCTTTTCCTCCTGAACATATTGATATATATAAGTCAATATCTATCTCGATTCGTTTATGCCGTTACATACTACCGTTAGGCGAATGAAGTTAATATACCTTGTGTGCGAAGCACTACTAGGTATAAATATTAACACAATACAATTATGCCGCATAAGTTATCGTATGTTTGAATATTATATACCTAACTGCCAAATAAACTAAATTAATACAATCTTAATCAAATTGTTTTTATTTTAGGGTTTACTATAAATTTAAACCTAAAAGTTTAAATTTTAGTATTCCAAAGTTTAAAATATAGTATTTTCTGGTTTAAAGTAAAGACCGTTTTTTATCTAAAACTTAAACAGCAATGTACTAAACTGTAGTATTTCACGGTTTTAACTATAAACCGAAAAGTTTTAATTCTAGTATATTTTAGTTTCACATTAAGACAATTTAGTTTTGAATCTAAACTGAAATGTTTTAATTATAGTACTTTTTGGTTTAACAAATAGAAAATGCCCGCTCTAAAATTTAAACCCTAATGTTTCAATTCCAAACCCGTTATTAAGGCTTCTTTTTCTTTAAACTTTTGAAGTTTAAATTTTAGTCCAAAAAAAGTTTGGTCATATGTGTAGTCTAGAAAGTTTAAAATTAAAACCAAAACTTTCAACCGTGTAGAGCAATAGAGCACGTAAAAGAACCTTTGCGCGAACTTTTATTCCAATTTGGCGTCCCAGAATTCATTGTTATCGACAAGGAAACAAGTCTTAATTCAGCCTCCATTACTTTTATGTTGGAGGACACCCTCGGCATACGAATATATAAAACCCCCCATACAAGAGTTCAGTAAATGGGCAGATTGAACGATTCCACTCCACACTAACAGAAATAATAAGATGCCTTAAAGCCGAACGATCTTTCGCATCCTTCTCCGAACTCATAGACACAGCAGTCTACGAATACAATTACACTATACATTCAACAACAGGTAGAAAGCCAATAGAAATATTTTTTGGACGAAACGTTAGTACAGACCCGATACAATTCGCTCAAGCACGAAAAGAAAACGTTGACAGACTCAGGGAAAAACAAAATGAGGATATAGCACGACATAATAAGAAATGCTCACCCCTTAAAACGTTTCGCCAAGAGACATTACATTTGTAAAAATAGACAAACGTTTAGGATCAAAAGTATCACCAAGATACAGAAAAGAAACAGTCATAGAAAATAATAATAGAACAATTTTGACAGAAGCTGGCAGAACAGTACATAAAAGTAATATAAAAAGCTAACGCACCCATTCTATTGCAGACTTTGCTTCCTCCTACCGACGAAAGGAGATGTCGAAATTCTTGACCACACAAACTCGTACTTAGTGACTATAAATAACGGAATTGCCAAAATTCAAGACGGTACCTTTAGACTAATCCACATAATTGACTTGCAGAAGTACGAAAAAGTCCTGACGGACACTCACGACCGCGTCACTGAAAAATTACCTAAGGACAGCTTCCTCTACCCAATCATTAAACACGAAACAAACCAAACCCTTGAAATCCTCCAAACCCTGAAGCCTATCCGCAAATTTCGATCCAAAAGAGCGATTAATATACTAGGAACCGCGTGGAAATACTTAGCAGGATCACCTGACCACGACGACCTAGAAATTATTGGTAGTAACTTGATGAATCTTAATGAAAATAACTATAAACAGACCATAATAAGCTATTACAAATGTCATCTTAAATTCTATAAAGAAAAGCAGCAATTTAATAAATGAAATAGTAATAGATTTGCAAAGCAAAATTAGGTTAATTAAGGATGAACTAGTTAACATTAAATACGCCATACAATGGGCGAAAGAAAATATCATAAATAGGGTTTTATTAGATAGAAATGAAGTAAAAATTGCATTAGATAAATTTGAGGAAGAATGATTTCCATTTAGCAACGCACAGGAAGCGTTAGAATTTTCAAAGGTAAACGTTCTTTGTGAAGAAATGACGCTAGTTTATATGATTAAAATTCAGCTTACAAGCTCGGAAATATGTAAAAAATTAATTTTAAAACCTGTAAAAAAACAAAGCAATGTTGTACTAAATATTCAATTGAAAGAAATATTGAAAAATAAAAATGCAATATATGGAATTCGGGAAAAATGTGAAAAATACAATAAAATATCAATTTGTAATAGTGATAATTTATTAAATTTAGGAAGAGATCAATGTATAACTAGAGCCCTAAATAGTTGAAATTCAAACTGCACAACCACGTCAGGGCACAACCTACCAACCGTGGAAGAAGTACAACCAGGCGTGCTATTATTGAACAATTTTGATGGCAATGTAGAGATCAATAACTCTACTCAAGAAATTAATGGGACCCATATAATTAAATTCTTCAACGCAACAATAAAGGTCAAAGATCAAATATACGAAAATTGTATATCACTACCATTCGAAGCAATATCACCAGTACTCCAGTTAACTCCAAATAAGAATAAGCACATAGACATCCTATCACTGGAATACCTCCAGGAAATGCATATCAATAACACAAAACGAATCATATTTTTGAAAAGGACAACAGTTTCCCTTGGAATACTTACAGTGGCAATAATCCTCGCTTTGGTGGTTATATCCGTCATACTACATACGTTCACGCAAGTCAATTACGGTAAAATACGTAGAAAAAACAGATGCAACACCAACCGGAATTCCTCAACTACATTCGGTCAATCACATAAATAAACCACCGACCTACATCAAGTTTAGTGACCTACCATATTTTTAATGTCCGAGGACGTTTATCACTTAAAGGGGGGATAGTTAACACAATACTTGCTCATAAGATCATATGACCTTGGTCGCACTGATAAATGACACCACTCGCGCAACCAAAATATGAAGACGCCTCGAATAGCAAGATAATAAACTTTCCCACACATGTGGGTGCAATGTAACGCTGTCGGGCAACTGACACCACACGCGCAACCAGAATGTGATGATGTCTCAAATGGCAAAATGATAAACTTTCCCATAGATGCAGGTGCAACGTGACGTTGACCAACGGTTGGCAGTATAGTTATAAAGTGAATATAGAAAAGAACCTACGCAAGTCCTAAAAAAAGATTTTTTTTTAAATCCAATAAGTAGCAAATAATCTAACTTATATATTCACAGTAAAAAAAAGGTTTCACTTTAATACCAGTCTCTCTTAATACAACCCAGTATGGTTTTCTGGCATTGTTATATATGTATATGTAAATACCAGATTAGTATTAAGGTAAACTAAAATTTTTACTGTGTTGTTAATTATTAAAACTGAACTAAATTTTATAAATTGCAAATAAATATTAATTATTTCAAAAAAATTTTTATGTGAAATAACTCCATGATGGCTTTATTGCACTCCTTACATCGAAATAAAGCCATATGGCCTTATAAATATATTTTATTTATTGCCTATGGCTTTATAACACTGCACCTGGCTAGACAGGAAATATTATATGATATATGAACATTAGAGTGGGTTGATTAGTAGGGGAGGGAAAAAAGTGAAAAATCGCCATAGTGGAAACTATTCTAGGGGTCATTTTAAGCAAATTTGCTGAAGAAACTTTAGGTCTAAAATTGGCTTGAATCCCCCGGAAATCGCGTTGAAGTTTCATAGTTAGGTAATGAAAATTTTTGTATGCTACCTATCACACTGTTTAGGCCACCGGCCTAAATATTACGGCACACTCTAATGAGCAGAGCTTTATTCCAATGTATCTCGGTTTAAACCGATAACCGTGCACCCGGCCGGATAATAGCGAGAGCTAGCATTCGGCGGGTGCGACGAACTAAATTAATAATAGCTCTGGCACTTCTTTTTCGAACGTCGAGAAAACCGCCAGCCGCCAACTCCCGTGAGGTAAGTCTTTGTATAATACAGATCACTTAGCTTGATCCACAATCACTTTATACTGAATTTAATTCGATTCTAAACTAACCACTTCCACCTTTTAATTCGTTGATCATTAATGTAAATAAACATTACCACCATTGTATTTATATACGAACAAACGAGTTTTTATTTCTCTCCCCTTCCTGCAATTTATTACGAGCGCTTATAACTTGGCTGTCGACACACCAAGTATCAAGCCGCCGTAACACACACTTTGTGACAGCGAGCATTAACTTTTTACGGGACATTCCTTAGGTTGTAGTTCTAGTCAAGACACAAAAACTACACAGCGAGAATTTCAAATACATTGTCAACATCTGGAAATAGGGGGGCAAAAACCCCTTTTAAATTGTTTCAAGGATATATCTGAAACTTTAACAGGTTGATGTCTGTACATAGCAGATATTCCAAAAAAATGGATACGGTCAATTATTACTAAGCCAATAGAATCCAAATCAACCGATTTTAGAATTTTCGTCAGTCTGTCTGTCTGTCTAAATGTTTGTGGTCGCATCACTCAAAACTAATTAAATGAATCTTTCGTCATTTATTAGTAGACGTTCAACTTAATTTAAGGTATCCCTTATTTCGATAACTTGACCGGTTTCCAAGTTATCGACCAATAAGTGGGCCAGGGGTGACCAAAAATGTGTAAGTACAATATGGGTATGAAAAGAAAGGTGCTTACGAGTGATTTCATAATCAGTGTGATAAATTTAAATATCTCAGCTTGTTTTGGAGATATCCCCAAAAATTTGATGTGATGTATATATTTTGCCAAGTATAAATGGAAGGTTATGTTACCAAAGACTTTCTTTATTTATAGGATTGTAGGGTATCCCAGGATTATTTATCTATGAAAACAATGATAGACTATGGGTTCTTTTGCGAAGAATTGCAATTTTGAAAAGCTATTACTATATATATTAAACAATTTCTTTATACATCAGAATAGCTCCAGAATCATACCTACCCAAGACGGAAGTTCAGGGTACCTAAACCTTCGATTTCGAGTTGGTTTCTGAAAAAAACACAAGTAAGGAAAGGGCTGTCTTCGGCTGTGCCGAAGGCTTAACACCTTACATGAATACACATAACTGTTTTGAGTGTCCGATCCTTACTTACAATTGGTACAAACTCTTCAGAACTGTTAATTTAAAGATACATAGTCCAAGCTACATTTATCGGAGCAATCGATTATATTGGGAGCTATATGTTATATAAGTCCGATCTGTATGATTTTCGCTACACACATCTTATAAATAACAAGTAAGGAAGTCTAAGTTTGGGTGAACCGAACATTAAATACCCAGCGTTACTTTTCAAAAAAGGGAGAGTGGTTTTCAGCCGATTTCGCCATTTAAAAACCAATCTATGCCGAGCCTAAACAATAGCGAATTTGGTGGGCGCGGCCACGTCCCTTGCTTATAAAGCTTTAACCGCTTACATGAGCCAAAAGTACTCAATCGATCTTTTCAAGGGTTATATCATGTCCTATCAAAGAAGGCGTGCCATGCCCATAACTTTTAACGTATTTTGTGAAATTTTTGATATACGGATATATGTGTCCATTAATCAATATTTACATAATTTTAAAAAAGTGGGTGGTGGCACACCCACGGATTTTATTATGTTGTTTGTCCCTAATTGAAGATCAGTTTTCATTGCAGATCTTTATGTTACTTTCACAGTGGCTTGTTAATAGTGAAATGTTGATATTTTGTTTATTCACTTGTGGACGGTGCCACGCCCACTTTCCAAAATTTTGCAAAAATAATGTAAAGAATATGAAAATTGATGTATGTACCAAATTATATTATTATAGCGGTATCAGTTACCTAATTAGATATGGACTTTTCAATATTTCCACCTCCTTTCAATATAACTTTTATGAAAAAGTAGGCGTGGTAGCCAAGCGATTTCGATTATTTTCTATATTTGCCTTAGAACATCTAATTTATCATTGTAGTTGCTTCTGATATTGAATTAACCCGTTTTATACGTTTTTCGAAATTTTCGATATCGAAAAAGGGGCGTGGTTATGGTCCGGCACCGCCCACTTTTTCAAAAATTAATATAGCCTAAATCGTACACAACAATCTTCTGAACCAATCTGGAAAGTTTAGAAGAGATCGACCATAAACTTTGGACATTATTGAAGTATAAACAAAACACAAAATATGCGGGTGTGGCACTACCAACTTTTCCAAAATTACATAAATATTGACCAAAGGACACACATATCCAAAAATCATTAATTTAGACCAAATATGTTCAAAGTAATGAAGAATTTAAATTTTATATAGCCTGGGGGCGTGGCACCGCCTACTTTTCCAAAAATTGATGTTTAGGCCCGATGCCTAAATTCCAAAAAATGGGCCACCCTAATGTCACTTTTCCGCATCCTTCCAACCACACATACCAATCCACCCACAGGTATGTGCATGCCTGCATATTCATGTTTTGTCAGCAACATATACAACCTTCTACTTTTCCAGCGAGCGTTGAAGAAACCACATCACGGCCACCCCAGGACTTTCACCGGCAACCAATAATTAAGGTAACATTCACTTGTAAAATCATACATTTATACCAAATATACGGCCACTTTATAACGAGAATTCTCGTTCTTTCTTATTTCTTTTATTCCACTAAAACACAAATCGACTGCGGTGATTCCGAGCCACGGCCGCTCCTAAGAACCACCGCATCCGACTTTGTTCAATTGATATAGCCTGAATCATACACAACAATTTTCTGAACCAATCTGGAAAGTTTAAATGAGATCCACCAAAAACTTTGGACATTATTGTAGTACAAACAAAACACAAAAAATTTGGGCGTGGCACCGCCCACTTTTCCAAAATTACATAAATCTTGACCAAAGGACACACATATCCAAAAACCATTAATTTGGACCAAATATGTTCAGAGTTATTAAGAATTGTAGTTTTATATAGCCTGGGGACGTGGCACCGCCCACTTTTCCAAAAATAAAATTAAAGAAAAAAACTTTTTTAAAAATAAGCTTTTATTATTGTTTAATAAAATTAACTAAAAAGTAAAAAATAAATTCACTGTAAAGAAGTATAACACTTTATAAGTTCATTGTAACCTTTAACGATAGTTAGGCTTCTTCGTCTGCGATAAAATAATTCCATATTGTACATGATTATATATTTTTAACATTAAAACTTTACACTTAAATTATTAAGTCTTCCAGTCTACATCACAGTCTCAATTTTATTATTAATAAAAGCGTGTTACATTGTGATAACAAGAAATGTCCTAAAAGTCCTTAATTTTACCATCAAATAGACAAGAAGGTCCTAAATGTTTCTAATTATAACAAATAAAATTTAACACGCTTTTATTAATAATAAAATTGGGACTTTGATGTAGACTGGAAAACTTAATAATTTAAGTGTAAAGTTTTAATGTTAAAAATATATAATCATGTACAATATGGAATTATTTTATCGCAGACGGAGAAGCCTAACTATCGTTAAAGGTTACAATGAACTTATAAAGTGTTATACTTCTTTACAGTGAATTTGTTTTTTACTTTTTAGTTAATTTTATTAAACAATAATAAAAGCTTATTTTTAAAAAAGTTTTTTTCTTTAATTTTATTTTTTACTTTTTAGTTCTGTTTATCAACAAGTAATATACCCATAAGCTTGTTCTTAGAAAAGCCTTTTTCCTAAATTAATTTACTTTTAGTTAATTTTATTAAACAATAATAAAAACTTGTTTTAAAAAAGTTTTTTCTTTAATTTTATTTTATAATGCAATGTCCGCGAAACCTGTACGATGGTGAAAATTTGAAAACCACAGCTCAACGGGAAGTTGGTACAATATCGAAAACAAAATTTCTGGAAATGAAATTTTTCAAATATCGCTACCCGTGCGCCACCTATCGGAATTATTTTATTTACATTGCGCTGGGGTAAAAAACTAAACGTGGATGAAAATTTTAAGATACTACCTTAAAGGGAAGTTCGTTGAAAAATGAATTAAACGACACCGAAAACGGACCTTCGAATTTCTTAAATAGAGCGACTTCCGCGCCACTTATCGGTTCCAATTTTTTTTAAACATATGGAAATTAATTAAGTACCACACACGTAAAATATCAGCAAAATCGGTCCATAATTCCGATTTTTAGTATTTATAACCGCGATCTCAGCTCCACCTAGCGGAATTTTTTTTTGGGAAATATTTATTTTCATGGTAGTAATACATGTTCCGAATTTCAGCCAAATCGGACCATAAATGCGATTTTTGAAAATATAGCGACCTACGCGCCTACTATCGGATTTTTTTTTCATAATATTGCATTGTCATCGGGGTTATACATCGGTGCAGACTTTCAGCTCAATCGGACACCGGGAAGTGTATCAAATTTAACTTGCAAGATTCCATTACAGACATCCGTCAACTGAAACTAAATAAAACTTATAATTAATATAGGCTATGCTTTAACCCATGATCCCAAGAATATACTGTGAAAATATCATAAAAATCGGTTGAGCACTTTGGACGCCTATAAAGGACACACAGACGCGCATTCATTTTTATTTATAAGACTAGCAGACTCGGCAGACGTTGTTCTGCCTGACCAGTGACTTCCCTAGAAATACATTTTCAAATATTTTTGTATTAATTTTTAACATTCCATTTATTGCAGTGCTTTAGGATATACAATGTTTCCGGTTTTAACGTCTTTGGTATAAACAAATAAATTTTTTGGATGTCCAACTCAAAAAACGGATCTTTCGAACTCAATGGGTATGAAAAAACCATTATGCGCTGCTGAGCAGATGTATAGTTAGTATTTATTTAATTATATCCTATACCTACCACTTAACGCCACTATTATGATTTTATGGAAATCCTATAATACTCTGGATATGTATAAACGGCAATAACAAACAAAAAAAATTAAGTGCTTTGATTAAGATTTAAGAACGTTAAAATGTCACTAAAGCAAATACATTCAGGGATATAACGAATTGAAATATTACTTAGCTTGTGGTCTTGGAACTGCCCACTTTTCCAAAAAATTTACAAATGAAGCCTATGTATGTCGTACCCAAAGAAGATTTTAACGTATTGGAAAAGTTTAAAACAGATCAACCATAAACTTTGGACATTATTGAAGTACAAACAACGTACTGAATAAAAAAAATGTGGGCGTGGCACCGCCCACTTTTTCCAAATTATATAATTGTTGACCAAGGGACACACATATCCAAAAATCATTAGTTTAGACCAAATATATTCAAAGTTATGATGATTTAAATTTTATATAGCTTGGGGGCGTGGCACCGCCCACTTTTCCAAAAATTAATATAGCCTAAATCAGGCGCGTATTCAGGGGGGGGGGTTGTAGGTTCAAACCGTCCGCCCCCGAAATTTCCGAAAATTGAAACATATACGTCTGTACTAGAATAATTACTCTGTTCACTTTTAAAACCCCTGTTAAGAAATTAGCATTAATAGCAATAATGAAAACACGAAAGAATAAAATTAAATAATATTTCACACTGAGAGAAGTTATTGGTAGTCGCTAATCAATTATCAGAGCAAGTCTAAGAGTTTACAACTAAATTCCTGCAACGGTTCACTCATTTCGCGCTTTAAGAAATTTGTGCAAACCTATCAGACTTGCTCTGCATAAGATCAACTTAGCATCTCAACTACTTAGCATGTTAACAATAGCAACAGTGATTCGAACTCAAGTCTGTTGAAATTCAAATTAACTGCTTTTCGAGTTATGAATACAGGGCGCAAAAATCATAAAAATGAGTGTCTCTTGTTATCGTAGTCACGGTTGCCATAAGCTTAACCAAACAAAGCAGTACACAACGCAGTCGTATTGAATTATCAGAGAAAGTAACAATTAGATTGTACTTATACTTGTCAGGTGATAGTAAAAAGTGACGCTAATTTGGCAAAAAAGGATTGAAAAAGTTTAAAAGTGAAAGCCTGGTATGCTGTTGAAAAGAAAATGCTCAAGAAATATTTTCATTTATTTCCTGACCATTAAATTGTCATGAATAGCCAAGAAATTTTGATGGTCCGTTCTACATGTAATAATTGCAATTGTATAATTGCAATTTGCCGCTTTTTATATGAACTTCAATGTTATTTTATTACATTCTTTTTTTATTTTATTTAATTATTTATTTATTTACAAAAAAGTAGTCTAGCATTAGAAATACTTACAGACTACGTAGACATATGTATAAAAGAACAGAACATTTTTATAAAAATAAATTAGCGAGTAGAGTTTTAAAAACAGGTTTAGACAATGAGAAGTCGATCGATAAAGAATCTGGGAGACGATTAAACTCCGTCATTGCTCTAAAGATGGGAGCATTAGAGGCATAGAGAGTCCGAGCACGGTCTGTATAAAAAATATTATTATTTCGCAGCAGCCGGTTCGGGACATGAAACCGGATGCTCTCAAGAAGAGATGGCGCATCTATGTTACCGTTAATAATGTCGAAGACTAAAGTCAACGACAGGATGGTTCTTCTGCATTGTAGTGACTGAAGGTTAATGAGTGCACATCTAGCTGAGTAAGAAGGGATCGGCTCAGAAAAATTCAGTGATCGAAGCGCAAAGCGAACAAAAACTTTTTCAACTCGTTCGAGCCTCTTGATATGGCATTCGTGATATGGTCTCCAAATGAAGCAAGCGTATTCAAGCTTGGAACGGACGAGCGATGTGAACAAAAGCTTTAGCGTATATGGATCAGAGAAGTCTGAGCTAAATCGGGGAATAAACCCTAAAACAGAATATGACTTGGCTATGGTAGAGTTTAGATGGGTCATGAAAGTAAATTTAGAGTCAAAGATTACCCCCAAGTCCTTAACTTCGTTAAGAGTTGATAGGCAGGAACCACCAATGTGAAATGAAGTAGGAATGAAACTACGAGATTTATAAAATACTAGCAGACCCGGCAGACGTTGTTCTGCCTGACCAGTGACTTCCCTAGAAATACATTTTCAACTATTTTTCTATTAATTTTTAACATTCCATTTATTGCAGTGCTTTAGTATATGCAATGTTTCCGGTTTTAACGTATTTGGTATAAACAAATAAATTTGTTGGATGTCCAACTCAAAAAACGAATCTTTTGAACGCAATGGCTATGACACAAACCATTATGCGCTGCTGAGCAGATGTGTAGTTAGTATTTATTTAATTATATCCTATATCTACCACTTAACGCCACTATTATGATTTTATGGAAATCCTATAATACTCTGGATGTGTATAAACGGCAATAACAAACAAAAAAATTAAGTGCTTTGATTAAGATTTAAGAACATTAAAATGTCACTAAAGCAAATACATTCAGGGATATAACGAATTGAAATATTACTTAGCTGTGGTCTTAGAACTGACCACTTTTCCAATTTTCACGTATTGGAAAAGTTTAAAACAGATCAACCATAAACTTTGGACATTATGGAAGTACAAACAAAGTACTGAATACAAAAAATGTGGGCGTGGCACCGCCCACTTTTCCAAAATTACATAAATCTTGAAAAGAAGAACTGAAAAAAAACTTGAGTCAAATCTGTCCAGCCGTTCTCATTTTTTTCCTATCATTTTTGAATTGATTAATATGAAATAAGAAATTAATAATATAATTATGTGATAATACTTACATGTACATATGTATATATTTTAATTAAATATTTTTGAACCATGAAGCAATTGTATAAAATACGAATAACGGGGTTTCACAAAATGCGTTCACTACAAAATATGTACATATATGGATTTGATTTTTACTTATCCCTCAGCAACACGAAAACGTACATATGTACATAAGAATGTTAATTTTGTTTTTATTTAAAGCGTCATACATACATACATATGTATGTATGTACGAAGCGAAGTACCGCTACCGAGCGCTCGCTTAACTTAAATCGATTCATTTGGTTGACAGCGAACAAACACACAAACAGCTTTTTTTAGAAAAGGTGCTCCTATTGTTTAAACAATTTTGGTTAAATAATATATGAATCAACTATTTTTTTTGATGCAGAACGAAAGTAAATATTTCAAAGTTTAACTTCAAGTAAGTTTCATTCTAATCGGTGGATCCGTTTATGATTTGTGGCTGTGTAAACAAAAAAATTTATGGTTTTTTACCGATTTCCACTCCCCCTTGAGATATAAGGTATCCTATCTTTCAAGTTGGATCAAACTGTAGATGCTGTGCAAATTTCATTAAAATCAGTTGAGTAGTTTAGGAGCTCACCCTGATTGAACATGTGACACGTGATTTTTATATATTAAGAAGATTACATGAAAGCATTTAGTAACATTCAGCGGCAGGTTATTTGTAATACACCACGAAGCCAAATTGTTCAGATCAGACTGAATCTTAACAGAGTCTAAGGAATTTGAAGTATTAGAGAAAATCTTTAAATCATCAGCGTAAAGTAGAAAGTTGGAGTACTGAAAACAAGCCGAGATGTCATTAATAAAGATAACAAACAACAACGGCCCCAGAATACTGCCTTGAGGCACCCCTGAGGTGGCAAAAAAAGAATTAAACATAGCATTGTCTATTAAAACTATACATTTCCGCTGATTAAGGTAAGATTTTATCCATGATAAAAATGTTGAGTGAAATCCCAGTACTGCTAGTTTAGAGACCAGAATAGTGTGGCTGACCTTATCAAATGCTTTTGAAAAGTCTGTGTAAACAGCGTGAAGATGGTTATTGAAGGCCGATAGGCAAAACTCAGAAAAAATAGCAAGATTTGACATCGTGGATCTACCGGGCATGAAACGTGCTGATTGTTAATGATTAGAGGGCGAACAGCAAATTGCATTTTCTGATGCACTATATAAGGTAAGTGGCTATAATTCCGTGGTAGTACCTTATTCCGTGGTATTTCGATTTTTTATGCCAAATAAGGAATTAGAAGAAATTTTAGTTAAATTAAAAATGAATTATAAAGATCTATCTTTAAGAGATACAAATCGATATACTTTTTTGTTTTCTAGGCTATATTTATTTTATATGACACGATCAAAAGTTGTTAGTCTAGAGAAAAAGTGTTTTGTATGACGGTGTCTTAAGCAAAATGTTAAGGAGTCCAATGAAAATTCTTAAGGCTGTAAAATTTTAACCGTATACTTTTGTTTCATAATTATTACATTTAGGTGCTCAATGAACATTTATTAACTATTTTTTATAACCACCATATACATTGAAATAGTTTTTTTTACTTTTAATTCATTATTTCTGATCCACGGAATTAGGTACACATTTCGTTTTTCAATGTACGTAATTCCGTGGGTACCACGGAATTAGGGTAATTTAACACTTTTTTTTTCTTTATTATAGTAAACTTTTGATAAGAAACCCTACCCCAAAAAGTCGTTTAATCATTAAATAAAGCCCCAAAGAAGATCTTGACGTAATTCCGTGGTATAATTTTATTCACCTGTTCGTGAATATATGACCTGGAAAAATCTGTGGCACACAATATTTTAACGAAATGTTGACATTATTGAATTTTTATTAATTCGATATTTTCTAATAAAGACTAAAAATATGATGAAGCTTTTAAGTTCCCTACCGTTATTTTGAATGCATATTTGTAATAAAAAATAGAAATAATAATAAAATGATTGATTTGCCCTTTAAATCGCTACCACGGATTTATGTACCACTAAATTGTACAATGTCCCTTATTCCGTGGTATGCTACGCATTTACGTTGCAGTAGCTAGACGAAAAATAAAAAAAATAAAAAAAAAATAAAAAAAATTAAAAAAAAAAACCAAAAGAACAAAAAAGAAAACAGCAAAAAAACATTGAATGCAATTTTTTTACTTCATTATTGAATACAGTTTTATTTATTTTTTTTATACATATGTATGTTGTTTTGTTTTTTTATATACATGTTTTGTTACAGAAACAAAAAACACACAGAAAAAAAATTAAAAAAACACGAAGGAAACAAAAATGAAAAAAACAAACAAAATATATAAAAACAAAGAAAAAAAATACTGAATGAAATTTTTAAACTTCAATTTTTTTTTAATTTTCATTTATATTTCTATTTTCTGTATAGGTTCTTAAAGTTCTTAAGAACTTATTTTAGTAAAAAACACTAAAAAAACAAAAAAAAAAAATAAAATAAAAATTATAAAAAAAAAGTATAAAACTAAAAACTATAAAATGAAAGTTTTTGGCTTTATTTTTACTGAAAGCAATTTTATTTATAAATTGTTAAAGTTCTCAAGAACTTCTAATAAAAAAAAAAAATGATATTGAATTAAAATTTTTAATTTATATGTTATTTATTTATACAAACAAAAAAGTATAACTGAATTAAATTTTTAGTTTGTTTTAGAGCTCAAAGCATATGCATTTTAAAAAAAACAAAAAAAAAACCATTTAAAAGAAGCGAAAAAGTATAAATTTTAATAAATAGATATAAAAACTTTAAAACCTATTTTGTTGCTTGATAACAAATTGTTTTTGAATGCAATAATTAAGTTTATCTTACATTTTTAGCAATGGAATATGTGGCTTGCTTCATACCACGGAATTAGGGACAATTTCCCACGGAGTTATGTACATCATGAAATTTTTTGCCACGGAATTAGGGACATCTGAGTTAGTCATTAATTTTAATTATTATAAAAATATTATTAGTTATTTTCGAATTTTGGCAATTGGAAATTAAACAAAATTAATCAATTAAATAGGAACAATTCGATTTTTCAGGTTTAACTTTTTTGTTTCAACGTGGGAGGAGTACAAAGTCAGAAAAATCCTTAGTACCACGGAATTATAGCCACTTACCTTATTCAAAAATCTTAGAGGTAGTCGACAGCTTGGCAATGGGACTGTAATTGGCTACATTGTTTTTATTCCCGCTCTTAAAAATTAGGCTAATGAAAGTTACCTTCCAGGGGTCAATAAACTCGCCACACTCAAGAGATTTATTAAACAGCAGGAGAAGTGGGTATGCCAAAGCCAAACAGCTCTTGAACAGATAAGACGGTAAGCCGTCAATATCAGTCTGCGTAGATGACTTTATGTTCCTAATTCCATCAAGAACATCTTCGAGGGACAAAGTAAGGGCACCAAAGTTCACAGGGGAACCGATTGGTGGGGAAATCCCCGCGTGCGAAACGAAGTTTGACCGAAAGAAGTCAGCAAAAAGATTAGCCGCGTCAGCAGATGAGGAGGCTTGAGCCGCATTATAAAAGACTGAGGATGGGATAGTCGAGCAGGCTTTTTTGGATTTGACATAACTCCAGAATGCCTTGGGATTCTCCTTAATATCCGATTCGAAGTTTCGAACGAAATTTCTATGTAGCCTCTGTGCCAACTTTTTAAATTTTTTGGAGTAACGGAGGTATCTAACGTTATAAAAATTTGACTTGGTAGACTTTTATTTCTTATAAAATCTGTTTCTCAGATTCTTTAACTTCTTTAACTCCTTAGTATACCATGGAATCTTATAGCAGTTATTTTTCTTAAGGGGTTATTATCCAAACAAATTTTACCAATGATACACTTAAAAGCATTAAAACAACCAGTTAGATCCTTCCCAGAAAAGCAGCATCCCAATCAATGGAGGAAACTTTTTGAAAAATAGCATCGAAATGACCACGCCTGAAAGAGAAGCTGGATGGATCTGATCGATTCCCGATAGTTTCCGAAACTTCAGTTTTTCTTCAAGAAATAAAGCGACAACTATTTATTTCTTGCCAAAGCCAGAGTTGCGCAGGTCGCTTTTTTCCCTTCGAAGGTTAAAAACTTATCTAAGAAGTACAATGGGGCAGGAGAGGGTGGCTCTACTCAACATCCACTCTACTTTTAAATTAACTCCTGAAGAAGTCCTAAACAAAATTTCAAAACAAACAAGAAAAATTTGTACACAGTTAAAAGTTTTAGCCTAGATTTAAAACCTTTTGGGGCTCCATATACACCTAGACCATTATGTCTGCGATCAAAGTGTTGTTTACAATTTCCAGTAAGATTAACTTCCTTTGACTAATTTCAATATATTTGTATGAAAGTACGAGTAAAAACACAATAAAAAATACTGCAACTCAAAGTTAAGAACTTTGTAGCAAATTCATGAAAATTCAAGAAAACTCGAAAAACTTTCATCAAAATTTCTAAGTTTTTAGTAAAATTCCAAAAAAGATACTAATCTTAAGCCGCTAGAAGAGCTACTCGATTTTTGGCAATTTTTTTTCTACCCGACCAAGTGCATTATCTTCCATACAAATTTATAAGCGTAATATTTTTATATTGAAGAAAATGCTCTTGATGGGCTAGAAAAAAAATTGCCAAAAATCTAGTAATTCTTCTAGCAGCTAAGATTAATATCTTTGTTCACTACAATTGAACGAGCTACAAAACTGCATACGCGAAAAAATTTTTAGCATTAAATTATTAAAACTATAAATAGCTAGTATGTAAAAATAAAAATTTTTGTGTATTTACAGGTAATTCTTATTTACTGACACTTTGGCCGAAAACCCCACCGGAAATTTTTTTCTGGCTACGCGCCTGGCCTAAATCGTACACAACAATCTTCTGAACCAATCTGGAAAGTTTAGAACAGATCGACCATAAACTTTGGACATTATTGTAGTACAAACAAAACACAAAAAATGTGGGCGTGGCACTGCCCACTTTTCCAAAATTACATATATCTTGACCAAAGGACACACATATCCAAAAATCATTAATTTGGACCAAATATGTTCAGAGTTATGAAGAATTGTAGTTTCATATAGTTTGGGGCGTGGCACCGCCCACTTTTCCAAAAATTAATATAGCCTATGCTTTAACCCATGATCCCAAGAATATACTGTGAAAATTTCATAAAAATCGGCTGAGTACTGATATTAATTTTGTCCACATAACGGTACTATGTAACGGCGCAAAATAATCGAGTTAGATACAGAGTTCCATATATGAAAGTTCATAGGTTGAAAAGAGGAATTGATTAAGGCATGTCCGGCCGTCCGTCTGTCCGTCCGTGTACACGATAACTTGAGTAAAAATTGAGATATTTGCATAAAATTTGGCATACATGTTACTTTCTGGCCAAGGTAGGTTGCTATTGAAAATGGGCGAAATCGGATGATAACCACGCCCCCTTTTTCGATATCGAAAATTTCGAAAATCACATAAATTGACATAACTTGTGTAAAAACTGAGATATTTGCATGGAATTTGTTATGCAGGCTACTTTTTGGCCAAGCTAGGTTGCTATTGAAGATGGGCGAAATCGGATGATAACCACGCCCCCTTTTTCGATATCGAAAATTTCGAAAATCACATAAATTGACATAACTTGCGTAAAAACTGAGATATTTGCATAGAATTTGTTATGCAGGCTACTTTCTGGCCAAGGTGAGCTGCTGTGAAAATTTTCGAAATCGGATGATACCCACACCCACTTTTTCGATATCGAAAATCACATGAATTAACATAAGTTGAGTAAAACTTGAGATATTCGCATGAAATTTGGTGCACAGGTTAGATACTTTCTGAACAAGGCAGGTTGGTGTTTAAAATGGGCGAAATCAGATGATAACCACGCCCCCTTTTTTGATATAGAAAATCTCAAATAAGATTCTAGGGCCTATATCATTGCCAAGTCATGGTATTTGTATCTCGTTCTGAAAACTGACGCTGGGTATTTAATGTTCGGTTCACCCGAACTTAGACGACCTTACTTGTTATTTATAAGACTAGCAGACCCGGCAGACGTTGTTCTGCCTGACCAGTGTCTTCCCTAGAAATGCATTTTCAAATATTTTTCTATTAATTTTTATACCTATAGAGATGCTTCACAATAGTATGTAATAGTATACTCCTGCCTTAAATTACGTAAATCGAATAACAAACGAGCAAGATTTAGGGGAAAGTAGTTAACACCATCAAGGGCGGATCCAGGATTTTTTTTTTGGGGGGGCACGAACGCCCAACATGCAAAAAAATCAACAACTGAAATATGCTTATTTTATCTTCACAAGTACACGGATATTAAGAACGTACATCAAAGTCAAAATAATAAAAAACAGCATTTCTGTTTAGTAATAGCAGTTTTATTATATTCCATCCATGATTACATGTTTAATAAAGACAGTTTTCTTCTGTGTTTCCTGGTGAAAACGTCCAAAACTTCATCAGCCTCGATTTGTGCCGCAATATCTCCATGGATATGCATTAAAGCCAATCCACTCAAACGCTCTTCTGTCATGCTGTTTCGAAGATATGATTTTAATCTGCGTAAGGTAGAAAAAGATCGCTCGGCAGTGCTGGTTGTCACTGGAAACGTGCACAGCAATTGACAAAGGGTTCTAATATTTGGCAGCATCGTGGCTCGTTTGTAGGCATCTGCTGGAGTTTCTGGTATATTTTCAGTCATCTGTTGCCAAATTTTTAGCTCTCCCTTTAAAGCTAAAAAACAAGGAAGATCTTCTTTATAAACTTCAGCACCTTGCAAAACATTATCTAAATCTTCGTCGTTAAAGTTATGCGACAGCAACTTTTGCAACTGTCTGATTCTTTGTAGAGGAGCGCTAGGGAACCTGGTTGACATTTCACTCAACATGAAGTCTAAAAATGGAATATAAACTGAAAGTCGGTTATATTCTTCAACTGATTCAGTCTGAATGTTTGATCGATTGATTTGACGACCGGTGGTTCTACGGACTGTGATTTCTGTACCAAGTTCATTTGCAATGGCCTCAGCCTGGTCGAACAGTTTTTTAAATGTGTCATTGCTAGATTGACGCTGCCTCTGCAAACTTGCTGTGGTCGTAGTAATAAGCTGAACTGCAGAAAGTATGTCAATATCTTTGGCTTGAAGCGATCGAGATAAGGACAGGGTTATTCCTAAAATATCTGATAGGATCACCAAGCTTATTAGGAATTCTGACGAAGTTATGGATTGCAGCAAAGAAAATGGCAGTACAGAATTTGTTCTGCTCCCATATTGCTGATCAGCCATTTTTTGTAATATTGGAGGGAGACATGGCAACACGTCCATAAAGGTCAAAACCGCTTCATGCCTCTCAACCCATCTTGTCTCACACATTTTTTTTAACATATTTTGTTTGTCTTGTGGCAGATTAGATTGTATTTCTTATCTAAGAAGATGTATTCGTTTGGCCGATTCACGGAAGAAAGTGGCACTACTTGCTATAACCCCTACTGCATTTCTTACACTGGGTACGGTGCAGGCTGAGCTAATATCCAAGTTAAGCCGGTGGCTTGCGCAGTGGGTAAAAAAGGCTAAGGGCTGAACATTTAATATACGTGCCTGAACACCTTTTAGTTTGCTGCTCATGTTTGCTCCTTCATCATAAACTTGACCACGGCACATTTTAATGTCACGGTCATGCTTTTCTAATTCATTCAGAATAGTTTGTGCAATGCTTTCACCAGTGGTTTCGACAACTTCAATGAACATAAGAAAATCTTCCTTTATTTCGATTTCATCCACATCGAAATAGCGAATACTAATTGATAACTGTTCACAAACGGAAACATCTGTGGTCTCATCAGCCATAATGGTAAAATATTTGGATTTTTTAATTTTGGTCACTATTTTATTGCTGATCAACTCGCCACAGCATTCAATTAAGTCATTTTGTGTTGACTTACTTATATACGAAGCATTTTTAGCGCTATGTCTTATATGTTCCTTAAATATTTCATCCCCAGCATCTATTCGAAATTTGAGCAAAGCTCTAAAGTTTCCTTCCCCATGTTTAGAAGAGCTTTGCAAGTCTAATTCGCCGTCATCTCTGTGACCTCTCAAAGGTATGTTTTGCCTACCACAAAATATCACTGTCTTTATAATGGGAATCAGTTTTTTACGATTATTTTCGATTATTTCCCGTTCCTGGGATCTCATTTGGTCAACTATATCTAACGATTTTCCCTCCATCACCATCAAAAAATTTTGGGATGCTACCATGTTCGCATTGTCTTAATTCGCGTTCTCATGGTGTGCGATCGTCTCAATTGCCTTTTTATATTTTACTAGTGGTTCCGACACCAGTCTTCCCAGCTTCACATCATTTGTACCCGCTTCACGTCGACCAAAGAGCACACACACTTTGCATAATCCGCCGACAGCAATTTTACCATATGCTAGCCATTCATGGTCCCTTAACCAGCTTTTTTGAAAAGACCGGTTCTTTTTTCCCTCTCTCTTCAGTGGAAACTTAAATTCTGCAGTAGGTTGCCAGGTATACTTCAACCACTGGTACCGGTCCTCATCAGAAAGCCCGCCTTGCCTGCCGAGTAGAGAACCTAAAATCATAAATGCATTAGACAATGCAGCAAAATTGTACGTAATTTTTAAAAAGGAGAGAAAGGTAAATCTTGGCATATAGTACAATGGTGCGTTTCAACCTAAAATAACATGTGATAACGGTAATCTGTGCCGATTTTTAGTTAAAGTTTTATCTAACGGCTTATACTAAGCTCGCAAAAAAGTCCATTAAGGCTTCAAAAACACATTATTTTAATATGGTGTTCATTAGACTCGGCCAAACAAAAAAAATAATTTGGGTGTGGTTGCTGAGTAACCTTGCTCAATCCCGACTCTTGGGTCCACTTTCGTACACTCTGGGCAACGTGGGCTTCCTAGGCTCGCGGCAGAAAGAGAAGGAGCCCCGGTGGGGCCACTCTGACGTATTTGGTTTAAGGGCTCACCGAGGTCTTTTTCGCAGCGTCTGTACACCAGGAGGTGCGGTTGCAAGTGGGCGTCTGTCTTGGATCAAGCGGCTCGCTATATAAATAGGGTTGTGCGCTGGGTTTGGGACCAGCCACGTAAAAACCAACACCAATGAAACCAAAACCCCTTTCCGGGGAAGGATCCGCTGCCCGACTGGTTGATGTCCTCACGAACGCAAAGGCTGACATCACCGCCCTGCAGGAAATACGATGGACGGGACAAGGAAAGACGACCATCGAACCTTGTGACGTATACTACAGTGGCCAGACACACAGCAAATCGCGTGGTGTAAGACTACTAGCGTTCACCCCTGTGGACGAGCATCTTGCTGCGATCCGCATCAAGGCGAGGTTTTTCAACAAACATTTATCTGCGCCTATGCGCCGACCCTAGCTCCACCTAATCATGTATAGCTCAGGAATAAATTGAGCAATTCCAAAACCATTAAAAACTTTTGTAATAATCCATCGATTTTCTTGGATGAAAGCTCATTTGTTTTGTAATAAAACAGAGCTTACAGAGAAAAAAAAATATCTGGAACAAAATTAAAAGTTTTCGATATCCTTTCCTGCAAAATACACATTTTTTACATTTTTCAAAAAAAGGTAAAAATCCGTATTGATTGCTCATTATCTTCGAGCCACAGGGCCTAGCGAAAAGTTTTGTATGCATGGCTTACAGAAAATTTTATTAGCTTTTAAAATTTTCAAACCGTTTTGGAATTTCGCAATTTGTTCTTTAAAAATGCTTAAAGTAGGAACATAAGAATTGGTATAAAGTTATAGGATGACAGCACCATTCTCACCCATAAAACTCGTGGTTAACCAAAAAGGGGCGTGGTACCTCCCATACAATCCAACTTTTAACTAAACTAAATTTCTAAACCCACAAGCATTACACTACTCCCCTATATCCCGTTCCTGTAGTGCGTTGCTCTTTGAGGCTGTTGCCACTGATGTACTCGCCACTAAGAAAATAAAGCACTCCTGCGGCACAAAGGTAGTAGGCGTTGCGGTACAAATTCATATGAATTTTTATGCATCGCACTATGGGAATTCTTAATAAAACTTGTCTCAAAAATAAATTTTTCGCAAATCAAAAGAGTAGATTTACATATGTAAAGCATTATGCATGGTGCCAAAAAATTGTCGTTTGGAATTTTTTTTTCAGTAGAGTGTTATAGCTATTGCTATGAATATTTGCTCAAACGATTTCGCGATGATCAACCCCTCGGAAATAGGCGTGGCAGTAACCCTTTTTATGCTTTACAAAATGGGAGATATGTAACTAAAATTAAGGTTAATAAATGAGTCGAAATACCTATATATGTATGAAAGGTTGGGAGTAAAAGTAAAAAATATGTTTAATGCAAGTGAAGCAAACCTTATAAAATGTTTGATACAATCACATAAATAAAGATTGTACAGTAAAAGTCAGGCTAATCGTTTTTTCATTAAAAGTAAGAGATATGTTTTATTTTTCCAACCATATTTCCGACTTTAAATGAAAAAAGCAATTTGTCTGACTTTTACTGTAGATACAATATTTTTTTACACTTTTACTTTAAATATACGCTTTTTATTTAACTACCCCAGCCTTTCATATGTATATGTCTACATATGAGGAACCTTATAAAGTAGTGTTATTCATAGTAAACTACAGAAATCCAAAAAAAAAAAATTAATTTTGCGAAAAACTTCACAACTAAACTTTGACAACTCGTTTTTGACCATTTGCCAAAATTATGCTGCGTTTTACGCTCGAAAAACTTTGTATGAAAATGGATTCTAAAAAGTTCCTTAAAAATTTGACTTTGAGGCAAGTTAATAATAATAATAATAATTGAGGCAAGTTTTTCCAAAATGTCCCATCGTGCGGAGGTCGCGTAGACTCGAATTTGAAATTTTAACAGCATTGCAAAAAATAGTTGCAATTTAAAACCTTAAGGGTTCTTGTGGGCAAACTTAGCAAACCTCATACACAAACCGTTGTTGTTTCAGTCAGATGTCGCATGAGCCGTTAACAAATATTGCCAATACCCACAAAAAATTCGTATAAGGGTTTATAAGGAATAAGGTATACGGCTGCATCACATTATAATAAGTTTATCATAGTTCCCCTATGGCCTTACAACAATTCTTATAATAAGTTCATTATATTCACTTTTCTTTTTATAATATTGCCTAACTTACATGTTCTATCAGGCCTTATGCGTAAGGTTGTCTCACAGAGAGAGATTCTTTTAATTAATCTTCATTTAAGACTTACTTAATGACATAAGTAAAGAAAAAAATGTATATTATAAGTAATTTTGCATACAACGGAATTCGTTACAAATTTAAGGCCTTATATTACGTTCACGTTGAGCCATAAACTCGAGTTTATTGACAACAACAATATGAATTAACAAAAAAAATACCCTTTTAAATGGAGTTTATGGCCTAAATTGAACGTAGCCTAACCCTCTTATACATATATATACATATATATTATATATTATACATATATATTTTAATAAGCTGTTATAATTCAAAATTTGTATGAAAATGTCATTGTAAAAAGCTTTATAAACCCATTTCATTTTTGATGAATAGGGTTAAATTATGTAAGCCGTATAATCAAGCGATGTGAGGTTTCTAACTAAAAGAAATGAAATTTTTGGTGGGTACTTACACACATGCACCAAGGCATCCACACAGTACAAACCAAACGAATAATCAAAATATGTAGTTTGATGTTTGCGTTACACAGAGTTTTATATATATCTGAACCATAATAAATTTCGAAAATTCAGTGATTCTTCATCTATTTAATGAAATTTCCATACCTAGTGTACAAAAATACCGTCTGGGGGGCACGATTCCGAAAATGTTGCTAAATTCAATTATTTGTAGTCTTTTTCGACTAAAAATGCTCTGTGATGGAGTATTAACAGTACAAAAAAACCCGTCTGGGGGGGCACGTGCCCCCGTGCCCCACCCCTAAATCCGCCCTTGAACACCATATTGCCTTTTTATACCTACTAGTGCTTCGCACACAAGGTATATTAACTTCATTCGCTTAACGGTAGTATGTAACGGCATAAACGAATCGAGATAGATATTGACTTATGTATATCAAAATGCTCAGGAGGAAAAGAAAAATTGATTGAGCCATGTCCGTCCGTCCGTCTGTCCGTCCGTCTGTGAACACGATATCTTGAGTAAATCTTGAGATATCTCAATGAAATTTGGTATGGAGGTTCCTTTTCACTTATCTCGGAGCGCTATTGAAAATAGGCAAAATCGGTTAAAAGCCACGCCCACTTTCTATATATATAATATTTTCGAAAATACAAAAAGAGTGATTATGCAGTACATAATACACCTATAAGGATAAAATTTGGTGTGTACTTTAGCGTTAAGGCAAAAAATAAATTTTTGAAGAAATTTTCAAAAAGGGGCGTGGCACCGCCGACTTTTGATAAAGTCAAATTTGGAAATATTATTTATCATAAATCAAAAACCGCTCAAGATAGCAAAATGAAACTCAGCACACATATTTATATTAATACCGGCAATATTCCGGAAAAAAGTTAGCGAAATCGGGTAAGGTCCACGCCCAATTTTATACGAAAGATTTTGATGAATATGCAATAACTTTGCTCAAACTAGCTATATATCATTTTGCCACTGCTTTAAGTTTGCAAAAGGTTTAATGTTTGCTGATGACGTAAAATTATTTATCAAAGTTTCGCAATATTCGGACTGTCTTAAGCTCGAAGAAGATCTTACAAGCTTTCATTTGTGGTGCGCGTCAAACAATTTGAAGCTTAACGTCAACAAGTGCTGTGTTATTACACGAATGAAAACACCAATTGTATTTCCATACGAAATAGAGAGTTGTCAATTAACTCGTAAACAAGAGGTAAAATACTTGGGTGTGATATTTATCTCCAATTTTAGTTTTGATAGCCACTACGACTATGTTATATCCAAGTCTTACGCTATGGTCGGCTTTAACCTTAGAACCGTGACTTAGCTATACAACTGAATCTCGTGACTTGGGCACTCAGTGCCCAGTAGTACATTTTGTATGGAAATTTAGACTTTAAGTAGTTTTCTTTTATTAAAAAGCCAATAATTTCTTTATTTATTCATATAATTTAATGAAACAACTTTTTCATGTTAGAAAGAGATCTTTTTGGCATATAAAAGTCATATTACTATAAAATAAAAAATTCGAGCTCCTCAAGTGGGTGAAGTTCTACGCTGTCTTTTTGGTGGGTTTTGATTTACTCCGGACGTTGATGGGTTGTTGTCAGGATCTTCATCAGTTTCTGAGTCCGTATCAGCATCCGCATTGTACTTTTCGTAGTAGCAATTTTCACATGCCCTTAGGTAGTGCTTGGTGCAAGTCGGAGTGAGGCAATGGTCGCAAACTGCCGTTGTTTTGCTGTCGATTTTAGCAGCTTTGCAGGTTTCACACCGACGCTTCAAATTGTTGTCCTGAAAAAAAGAATAAAATTAACTAACTTTGATGTAGAAAAGTGAAAGAGCTTACCTTTACTGTCGGACGAGATCTCGATACTGAAGGAACTCGTTTGAAATCTATCAAGTCCATTGCAATTTTTGTTGTACAATTAATTTTAGTTTTGGATCGGTTGTGCAATTGTTTCTGAGCTAACTCCATAGCCAATTCTTTCAAAAATATTTTGCGCTTTTCAGAATTACGAGTGTTCCACGTTGGGTTACTGTTCGCCTTTTTTCGCATTGACTTGGCATTGACCACCAAACAGTTTGGTCATTCCTTCCTTGTCCGCAATATTTTTCTCCACGATTTCTCTCAACAGCTGAACTTGAAAGAAAACTGTTTTCACCAGGATCCGTATCTATTTCAAGATCCTCGTGGTTATATTCTTCGAAACGTGGATCTGGAATTGGTGGCAAGTTTTCGTCTTCGAAGTCGGACTGGTCACTGGGTATCTGTTCATCTTCGTCTTCAAATGTAGGATCACTTCCACCATCATCGTCCTCGATTTCGTGACCACCAAAATAGTTGGCAAGATATTCTTGTTCTTCATCTGTCAATTCACGGCGGAAGTTGGCCAAATACACTGCTAATTGCTCACTCATTTCCAAAATAATAAATTAAAATATAATATCGCACTTGTCACTAGTAAGATTTAGCCAAAACTGATGAAAAACACCGAATATCCAACAAACTCCGTTAGAAAATTATACCTCTCCATACAAAATATATGAAGAAATATTATGGGCACTGAGTGCCCCAAGTCACGTACAAAGGATTCATCGTATAAAATGCCGTTACTTTCTTATTATAACAGTTGTAGACTTCAAATTTGTGTCACTTCTAAGCAAAGTTACAATCTATCAGTCTGCAGAAAAGAAATTATATTGGACTTCCTGATTCCCTGTAATTTAACTTCAAAAACAAATATGGGCACTGAGTGCCCAACTCACGGTTCACACTCAAAGCTTTACAGACCCTTCGACAATAAAAGCTCTTTATGTATCCCTCGTTCGTAGTTTAATTGAGTATTGCTCTGTTGTTTGGAGCCCATTCTACGATGAACCTTCAAATCGTATGGAGAGAATCCAAAGCAAAACAAGTAAGGAAGGGGCTGTCTTCGGCTGTGCCGAAGGCTTTATACCTTTCATGAATACAATTACTTACTTACAAACTCTCCAAAACTGTTAATTTAAAAATACATAGCCAAACCACATTTATTGGAGCAATCGGTAATATGGGAGCTATATGTTATGTAAGTCCGATCTGTATGATTTTCACTACACACATCACATATATAATATGTACTAAATATGCGAAATTTCGCTCTAATAGCTTTTTAATTGCAAGAGTTATAGGCCACAACCCGTTTATCGGAACAATCGATTGTATGGGAGCTATGCGTTGTATTCGTCCGATCTTAGTAGTTCCGACAAATGATTAATATAATACAAAATGGCGGCTCCATACCAAATTTCATCGAGATATCTCTAAAACTGAGGGACTAGTTTGCGTTCAAACAGACAGACGGACAGACGGACGGACGGACATGGCTAAGTCAACTCAGCTCGTCGCCCTGACCATTTCGGTATACTTAATGGTGGGTCATTCTCTTCTTCTTCTCACACTTACAAACATCGGACCAAAGTTATAATACCATTTCATGTTCATGAAAGGTATAATTACTAGGTATGCGCTTAAAAAATTGTATTGGCCAAACGGTTTACCACCATATGATAGCAGGCGCAAACTTCTAGGCCTTCAATCATTAAAAGACAGAATAATCTGCAGCTCTATTTTATTTGTGTATAATATTTTATCGTCTTAGTTATATAAACTGTGTCGAACTGTCAAACTATTTTTTAAAATACAATCCGCCCATAACTCTTAGGCAAAATAGACTCTTAGTGAACATAGCTACACTCCATAATAATCTATATACAAGTTATGTTGCCTTATACTACCAAACTTGCCAATGCCACACCCTGTGATCACATTGCACTACACGTGACACCATTGCGCTAATTAAAGTTCACAGAAGAACTGTCGCTGACGCGACACACGCGCAAGCGGTCAATAACAATATCAATATTTGGGAATTGCAATGCAAGCGTATTGATCAACACGCGCAACCCAACGGTTGCGAAATACCGGCAAGTGGTGGGAACTGCAACGTTAGCAGTAAGCTTAGTTTAGGAAGTTAGATTGTAAGTGAAATGTAAATGAGAATTCAGTCAAGTTTCGGAGTGCAAGAAGCACGCATTAAATTGTAAAGAACCAAATCTAAGTTTAGTGTCTTTATTTGGAAAAAGGTGAACCGTCGGAGTTCACCCAGCTTTAATTTTTTAACGGTTCCCAGTTAACGGAACTTAAGTGGCGCCCGAGCTCGGTCGGTGCAGGGTCCATCCTAAAGTGATTAAAGTGAAATTGTGAAAGTTTTAAAAAAAAAAAAAAAAAAAAAAAAGAAAGAAAGAAATTAAATATTTACTATTAATGAGGGCAGAAGGAAATTACCTACAAAATTATAAGCCTTTTAAGTTCAAATCAGTGCTAACAAAATAAAATATTAAGAAAAATTTATTTATAAAAAATAGTGAATCGCTTTAAAAATAAATTGTAGCGAATTAATATAAAGAGCTGAACCGCATTGCAAAAAATTTGTATAAAAAATAGTGAATCGTTTTAAAAATAAATTATAGCGAACTAATATAAAGAGCTGATCTGCATTGCAAAAATTTTTTTATAAAAAATAGTGAATCGTTTTAAAAATAAATTGGAGCGAATCAATATAAAGAGCCGAACTGCATTGCAAAAAATTTTTTTTATATAAAAAAAATAGTGAATCATTTTAAGAATAAAAAAGAGCGAATTATCCAATGAAACATTGGATCCTGTAAGTAACAAATAATACAATAACTCGATATTCTATTTTTCAGCTAAAAGTATAACAAGATGAACGCCGACGAGTTAAAAAAATCTCTAACGGAAATGAATGGCGCAATAAATGCCATTCTCTCCCAAATGAAACACTTTGACGAACGTATTAAAGGCGTAGAGTCGGCAAATAGGGAAGTGTCTATACAAGGCCTTAGCCAAAACTTGGAACGTTTAGAGAACCAAGTGGAAGAGGTTCGCAGACAGTCTGCCGAGGCGGAACCAATGCTGACTGAGGAACCGCTGGCGAGTCCTCAGACGGAGGACGAGCTAAAAGAAATTTCGAAGTTGCCTGACTGCGCAAAGGAACTTCAGGTGTTCGATGGATCCCGGGAGCATTATGCGTCCTGGATCCATAGCGTAGAACAGGTCCTCAACGACTACGAACTTGTACGGCACAAGCCGATATATAGGGCCATATTGAGGCACATTAGGTGCAAGATTCGGGGGGCAGCAGATGCTGCGCTAGTGTCCCATAACATTCTTAATTCCGACTGGAAAAAGATTAAGGAGATTCTCGCTCTGCACTACGCAGATGTTAGGGACATAGAAACCCTAGACCAACAACTCACGCTCATGACACAAGGGCGTCAGAAGTTGTCAGAGTTTTACGCCCAGATTAATAAGCAGTTATCGCTAATGATTAACACCATCAACGCTGACAAATATGTCCACGGGGAAACAATTGAAGCACTGGCAGGGGCACACCGACGCAGAGCACTGGACGTATTCATACGAGGGCTTAACGGTGACCTGCCTACCCTGCTCCTCATGCAGAAACCGAAATCCCTACCTGAGGCATACTCGGCATGTCTCACGTTCATGAATGTGGATCGCCGTAACGCGATCTACCGGCCACCACAGGCGTTGAATGGAAGCGGCCGAATGTTCGGCGACACATACCAATCTCCGACACACCAATACTTTCAGCGAAATAACAGAGGATATACGGGCACATGGCAGAACCCAGCCCAGGGTAGATACAATTACGCCGCACAACCAAATGGGAACTATATTAGCCGACCCCAAAATCAAGGGAGAACGAATCCGCCCTATGCTGGATCAGGCCAAACCAGGAATAGCCACCAGTCTGCACAAAGCTGGCGCACCAACGGCAGCTCCCCCGCGACCATTAGGGTGAACGACAATTCATCTTCACAAACCCGCCAGACAGGTAACTCTAGGTACGACAGCCCAAGAAGGAGTCAAGGGCCTACGAGCTCTCCAACTAATAACCCCTTCAAAAAACAAAAACTATTCCATTTGGTACCCGTAGACGAGGAAGAGGGGGAGATCGTAGTCAACGAACCAACAGGCGACCAAGTAAATTTTACCATAGGGGCCTCGTGTCCGGCGTACCGTATCTAGAATACGCCACACAGGATTTGGGTGTCTTAGAATTTTTGGTGGACACGGGGGCAAATAAGAATTATATAAGCGAGCGGGTAGCTCGAAATACTATACCAGTAGAGAAGCCGTTTCAGGTGACTTCCGCGGGGGGTACCATTAAGGTTGACAAAAAAATATGCGGAAATTTTTTTAAATTCGTAGGCAGAGACCTCATCACAACATTCTTTGTCCTCCCGGGACTAGAAACATTCGATGGGATAATAGGGGATGATACTCTGTCGGAAATTAAGGCAGTTTTAGACAGGGAACTTAACACTCTCATTCTAAAACCAGACATCCTGCTGCCTCTTAAACGAAAAATAACACAGCAAGTTAACTCCATCAATCTTAGCGTCCCCCTCGATAACAATATTACGGACCTTACAAAAAAGAAACTCTACCAGGTACTAGAAAAATATGAAATCTTATTTGGCCCAGTCGATCAAGGCATGGAAATCCAAACCAACGTGCAAGCCGAAATTAAAACTAATACAGACAACCCAATCTACACCAAAAGCTACCCATACCCAGTTAACATGCGAGAGGAAGTCGAAAGACAAATTCAGGAACTCCTGTCGCAGGGCATTATTCGTCCTTCAAGGAGTCCCTACAACTCTCCCATATGGGTCGTCCCGAAAAAGTCCGGTCCAGACGAAGAAAAGAAATATCGGATGGTCATTGACTTTAAGAGGCTGAACGCCGTCACCATACCTGACACATACCCGATCCCAGACATCAACGGCACAATTGCTAGCCTTGGCGAAGCCAAATATTTTACCACCCTGGACCTAACTTCGGGATTTCATCAAATCCCAATGAAGGAAACTGACATTCCCAAAACGGCATTTTCCACCATGAATGGAAAATATGAATTCCTGCGCCTTCCTTTCGGTCTAAAAAACGCGCCTTCAATTTTTCAGCGCATGATAGACGATGTCCTCAAGGAATTCATAGGTCGAATCTGTTTTGTATATATCGACGATATAATCATTTTCAGCAAAAATGAATCTACCCACCTAGAGGACATCGAAATAATCCTTTCCAGACTACTAGCTGCGGGGCTCAAAGTCAACCTCCAAAAAACCCAGTTTCTTAAAACCAGCGTAGAATTCCTGGGTTACATCGTAACTTCCGATGGCATTTTGCCAGATCCAAAAAAAATAAACTCGATCAAGAACTTGCTGCCACCTTCAAACCTAAAGGAACTCAAAAGTTTTTTAGGTCTAACCTCTTATTACAGGAAGTTTATTCGCGATTACGCGAAAATTGCAAAACCCTTAACTAACCTTACAAGAGGCGAACACGCACAAGTTAAAGCTACACAGTCCAAAAAAGTATCAATATCACTAGACGAAGACGCCCTAAGGGCTTTCGAAGAGCTTAAGGAGGTGTTAACAACTTCAGAAGTCTTAACATTTCCCAACTTCGAGAAAGCCTTTAATCTAACTACGGACGCCTCAGACTACGCTATTGGCGCAGTATTATCCCAGGATTACGACGGTAAGGACAAGCCGATAGCATTCATATCGAGAAGCTTGACAACCACAGAGGAAGGATATGCTACAAACGAAAAAGAAATGCTCGCCATTGTCTGGGCATTAGATAACCTCCGTAGCTATTTATATGGTGCAAAGAAAATACGCATATTTACTGACCACCAACCGCTAACTTTCTCCCTTAGCAATCGTAACTATAATGCCAAGCTGAAGCGCTGGAAATCGCGAATCGAAGAGTATAATTACGAGCTCACCTACAAACCAGGGAAATCCAACGTCGTGGCTGACGCCCTTTCGCGCCTTAAAACACAGGCGAACCAATTGACGGATGCAATACCGCCCGCATCCGAGGTCGATAGCCAGGGCGCAACTATGGGATCAGATTCCGATACGGTTCACAGCGCAGAACAAGACAATACAGACTTAATCCCATTCGTAGAAGTGCCGTTGAACGTTTACAGGAACCAGATAATATTCGGGGGTAGGCTTCAGATTTTCGAAGAACCGCATCCTGGACACTCACGTCACTATGTGGGGATAGAGGGTTTATGCGAAAACGAAATGGTCAACATATTAAGAGCAAAGCTAAACCCAAATGTTATTAACGGTATCAAAATCCCGGAAAATAAATTAGGTCTGTTACAGAAAGTTTATTTGGAGCATTTTAATAATTACAAAATCCGAATAGCGCAAACCCTTGTCGAGGATTTGCGGAATCCAGATATGGTGTGCGATGCAATAATGAGAGAACACAAGAGGGCCCACCGCAATGCCAAGGAGAATAGGAAGCAGATTCTTGAGCGTTATTATTTCCCCAAAATGAGCAGCCAAATTAGGAAATATGTACTGGCTTGCGAAACATGCAAGCTTAATAAGTATGATAGGCACCCTAATAAACCCGAACTACAAACTACGCCGATCCCATCGCGACCGTGCGAGATCCTTCACGTAGATATATTTGAGATCCAGGGGGAAAAATTTTTGAGTTGCATCGACAAATTTTCAAAATTCACTAAACTTTTTCATATTAGAAATAAAGGAACCCTGCACCTTAAACAAAAACTTGTCAAACTTCTGCACTACTTTACGATCCCAAAAATTTTAGTTACTGACAACGAAAGAGGATTAGTCAACCCCATAGTACAAAACTTGTTAGAGTCTCTGGGAATTCAACTTTACCGCACTCCAACCCAGAGAAGTGAGGTGAATGGCCAAATAGAGAGATGCCACTCCACCTTACTAGAAATCTTTAGATGCCTGAAAGCGGAAAACACGGATCTCAGGACTAAGGAACTCGTTAATATAGCGGTAGATCGTTATAATAACTCAGTCCATTCAGTAACAAATAAAAAACCTTCCGAAATTTTCTTTAACCGCTCAGAAGCCTCCAACTATCAGGAACTCCTTGGCAAAAGCGCGGAAATGAATAGGCACATCAAGACATTATTAATGGAGAAACAAATCGCACAAATAGAAAAACATAATAAAAGAAGAACGCTCCCGGAGCGGTATGACGAAAATGACGTCATATACGTAAAAGATAAACAAATAAAAGGCAAGCAAAAGCCTCTCTACAAAAAAGAAGTTGTTGCTAGGGATAACAAAGTCTCGGTGACCACGCAAAGTGGTAAGAGAATCCACAAATTACACATAAAAAACGTTAAACGAAGGAGACAGCTTCCTCCTACGTAACATTCAAAAAAAAAAAAAAAAAAAACAACATTTTAAAAATTATTAAAAAAAGAGAGAAAATAAATAATTGGGTACTTAGAGGGAGTTGATCTAACAAGAGCGGGTTTGTTAGTGGGACAAATCGTGCCTTAGTAGGTTGCGGCGCCATCGAATTTGACAAATGGCTACGTTGCTCCCAAAAAGGATAACACGATCCCCCGTAACTGGTTCGAGAAATGGCAACACCTCTGCCCCAAAACAAGACAACAAAAAAATTAAGAAAATAATTAAGCTTATGCGCCTAATCCGCTAAGCAAAAATATGAAAGTCTCTACGCCTAATCCGTAGATTGACCAAAAAAATTAAGAAAATAATTAAGCTTATGCGCCTAATCCGCTAAGCAAAAATATGAAAGTCTCTGCGCCTAATCCGTAGATTGACCAAAAAAATTAAGAAAATAATTAAGCTTATGCGCCTAATCCGCTAAGCAAAAATATGAAAGTCTCTGCGCCTAATCCGTAGATTGACCAAAAAAGAAAAAATTAAGAAAATAATTAAGCTTATGCGCCTAATCCGCTAAGCAAAAATATGAAAGTCTCTGCGCCTAATCCGTAGATCGACCAAAAAAAAAAAAAAAAAAAAAAAAAAAAAAAAAAAAAAAAAATTTAAGAAAATAATTTGCAAATTCTTTGCAAAAATTCAATTTAAAGAAGAAGAGAAACAAACAAACAAAATATTTTTCAGAAAAGAGAAAAAATTTAATTTCCTGCTCTTAATTCGCAAAAAATTTAATTTTGTTCTTTCTCTTCAAAAAATAAAAAAAAAGAAAAAAGAAGACACAATTTTTTTCATGTCCTATTTCTCCTTATTCTATCTCTTTTTTCTCTATACTATACTACTGCAATTTGTTAAATTTCGTTTGATTGTAACTTAGCACTAATTCCTTAATACCGTTTCACTCTTTCTCAATTAACGACAACGTAGTAAATAAAAATCAACCTTTAACGCAGTAACAACGCAGCGAAACCAGAAAGGGAAAAAAGCAAAAATAACCCTTTTTCTTTTTCTGCAAACCCGAGAAACAAAAAAGGAAGAAAAATTAATTTCTCCAAAAAATGTTTTTATTTTATTTCTATTTATCTAACACATACTAAAATCAATTTCTCAAAAAAAAAACAATTTTTATTTTATTTTTGTTTATCTAATACGTACTAACATACAAAAAGCGTTTACAAAATAAAATTAAATAAAAAAAAAAAAAAAAATTTTTTTTTTGTTCAGTAACTTTAAATTAATATGATTATTTTTACTGTTTTTGAAAAAATGAAAAAAGATGAACTACTAATTACTAAACCACTACTACTTACTAAAACACTAACACACTAACGTAAAATAAAATTAGATATTTTGTGTTGCAGATTCCCACTGCTGGCAAATGCCATCAGCGGTCTGAACATTTTCAATTACAAGGCTCCGATCGTAACAATCCAAAATGGAAACGGGTGGATCATTGGTGGGTCATTCAAATTGGTACACGTCATCAATCTACAGCAATATGCTACAACTATGAGGCAAATGAGAAACTTAACAAACCGAATCGAGGACCAGACACTAGCACAGCACTACATTAATCAAACGCTAGAACGACTTCATGAACTAATGGGCAACACGGGTAAAAGAAGAAACACTCGATCTATTGACTGGCTAGGCTCAGCGTGGAAATGGATAGCAGGATCCCCTGACTCAACGGATTGGAACAATATCCTTCACAGTCAAAATCAGATAATTCAGAATAGCAACCATCAATACAGAGTCAATAAGAAACTATTCACGGCTACACAGGAGGTATTGAGAAAAATCGACGAGGTTGTGGACCGCACGAATAACGTGGCAAAGGAAACAGAAATCATGGAATTCAGACAAAACGCACTTCACAACATTTTTCTTCTTCGCGAGGATGTAAACGAAATGGTGCGGGGATGCCAGTTGGCAAAGAATGGAATTGTCAACACCAACCTACTAGATATGGACGAAGTTAACCAGATTCTATCCGAAATAGAAACGCTCCCATATCAGAATATAATAGAAGCAATCGAATATGGCCAACCGTCGGTATTGACTAACGGGACACTTCTCCTCTACGTCCTTTCAATGCCAAAGGTAACAGCTAAGAAGTATAATCTACTGGTCACTCGCGCTGGAATCTATGGAGGTAAGCAACTAGATCTTCCTTTTGGCAGGATGCTCATAAACCAGGAAGAGACGTACGGCCTAAAAGGAAACTGCTTGGCAATCAGCTCATCCACGGTATGTAAATCAGAATCCTTAACTAAACTGGAAGAAAGCAGTTGCCTACCGCGACTCTTAAAAGGTGGAGAAGCCAACTGCAAATTCATCAGACAGAATGGGTCACATATAGAGCTGATAAACGAGAACACGGTGTTTATATCAAACTTCCGAGGAGTAATCAAAAGTGGCAATGCCTCGAGTACGGTAAATGGCACCTATGTAATCCAATTAAATAACGAAACAGTTGCCATTGGTGACCAAGTATTTTCTAGCTATGAAACCATTACCGCACAGGCCCTTCCAGCAGTACTATCAAAGGTGAAGAGCCATACAATGAAGGTCAACCTAGAGTACGTCCACGACCTGACTATGGGAAACATAAGGTATCTTGGGTACGTTAATGAAAAGGTAAACTTCTATCTCGCTTCAGAAATCCTCTCAATATGCGCAATTGTTCTTATTGCCGCCATGCTGTGGAAATGCTATAATAAAAAGCTAGACCTTCCGCCAGTTGAAATTCCGACTCATTGGTCAGATGACACTCACAACAACAAAATCATTAGAGGAAAATCAGCTCCTGAAATTTATCGCCTGGACAATAGCCTACCAGTCACACCAGCCAGTACCAATATGTCGCCAGGAAATTGCAATTACTCTCTACAAAATTTTACCCCATCGCGATTTTCGACCTTTGATCTGCGAGACGCAGATCTTTAAAGGGGGAGGAGTTATGTTGCCTTATACTACCAAACTTGCCAATGCCACACCCTGTGATCACATTGCACTACACGTGACACCATTGCGCTAATTAAAGTTCACAGAAGAACTTTCGCTGACGCGACACACGCGCAAGCGGTCAATAACAATATCAATATTTGGGAATTGCAATGCAAGCGTATTGATCAACACGCGCAACCCAACGGTTGCGAAATACCGGCATGTGGTGGGAACTGCAACGTTAGCAGTAAGCTTAGTTTAGGAAGTTAGATTGTAAGTGAAATGTAAATGAGAATTCAGTCAAGTTTCGGAGTGCAAGAAGCACGCATTAAATTGTAAAGAACCAAATCTAAGTTTAGTGTCTTTATTTGGAAAAAGGTGAACCGTCGGAGTTCACCCAGCTTTAATTTTTTAACGGTTCCCAGTTAACGGAACTTAAGTTACATATATAAAAATGAAATGGTGTTCAGTTGTCACGCTAAAGCTCGAAAACGGCTGAACCAAATTATATACTTCCTTTGGAGGGTTTCTTTGTTATTACCACGCGCAGGTCATGTATTAAAATCAAAACAAATTATTAGGGGGGCGTGGTACCTCCCATACAATTTTATTAATTTGGCTGTTATTCCACCATATATTTATATCTCATATCATAATTTTGGCTGTTTTGTTGCTATGAATGATACAATTGCTATGTATGATAAAATTGGATCTACGAATATTGATTGTTGTCTATGTTTATTTTCACTACTGCGCTGTAGATGGCCAGAACGGATGACGCTACATGGTGCACACCAACACACACACACGCTATACATAATTGCCTTTGTTGGTGTTTAGATTAGTACAGTAATCTATATCTATTCTATATCTTATAAATAACAAGTAAGGAAGTCTAAGTTCGGGTGAACCGAACATTAAATACCCAGCGTTAGTTTTCAGAAAGAGGGGGGCGCGTGGTTTTTATCCGATTTCGCCAATTTTAAAAACCAATTTATTCCGAGCCTAAACAATAGCGAATTTGGTGGGCGCGGCAACGCCCCTTGTTTATAAAGCTTTAACCGCTTTCAAGAGCCAAAAGTACTCAATCGATCTTTTCAAGGGTTATACCATGTCCTATATATAACTTTGGAAAATAAGGCATGCCACGCCCATAACTTTTAACGTATTTTGTGAAATTTTTGATATACGGATATATGAGTCCATTTATCAATATTTACATAATTTAAAAAAGTGGGTGGTGGCACGCCCACGGATTTTATTATGTTGTTTGTCCCTATTTGAAGATCAGTTTTCATTGCAGATATTTATGATACTTTCACAGTGGCTTGTTAATAGTGAAATGTTGATATTTTGTTTATTCACTTGTGGGCGGTGCCACGCCCATTTTCCAAAATATCACCAAAAAACCTTTAAACATCACTAATAGCATCATCAGGTGAATAAGTGTACTAAATTTTAGCATTATATCTATATCAGTTAAACAGATATTGCATATTCCGGTTTCCTAACTCTCGTTTAGAGAACTTTAGTCCAAAATTGGGCGTGGCCGTTCACCGATTTTTCTTATTTTCTGTGATAGGACTTTACATAAGCATAACATGCCGTTCTGAAGTTGTTAGCAGTCGAATTTGAAAATTGCGTGACTCATAAGTGGGCGGTGCCACGCCCACTTTCCAAAATTTTGAAAAAATAATACAACGAATATGAAAATTGATGTATGTACCAAATTATATTATTATAGCGGTATCAGTTAATTAGATATGGACTTTTCAATATTTCCACCTCCTTTCAATATAACTTTTATGACAAAGTAGGCGATTTCGTTTATTTTCTATAACTGAATTTACAAAATTCAAATATATGTGGGCGGTGCCACGCCCCTTTTCAAAAAATTTGATAAAATCGGCCTTAGAACATTGGACTCAATACATATTGCAAATTTTATCATTGTATCTGCTTCTAATATTGATTTAACCCGTTTTATACGTTTTTCGAAATTTTCGATATCGAAAAAGGGGCGTGGTTATGGTCCGATTTTACCCATTTTCAATACCAATCTATTCTGAACCCAAATAAGTACGCATGCCGAATTTGGTGAAGATATCTCATTATTTGCTCAAGTTATCGTGCTAACGGACAGACGGACGGACGGACATGGCTCAATCAAATTTATTTTCGATCCTGATGATATTGATATATGGAAGTCTATATCTATCTCGATTCCTTTATACCTGTACAACCAACCGTTATCCCAACAAAGTTATAATACCCTTGTACTAGTACTAGTACGCTGGGTATAAAAATGAATGTGTGTCTGTGTGTCCTTTATAGGCGTCCAAAGTACTCAACCGATTTTTATGAAATTTTCACAGTATGTATATTCTTGGGATCATGGGTTAAAGCATAGGCTATATTAATTTTTGGAAAAGTGGGAGGTGCCACGCCCACATTTTTTGTTTTTTGTTTGTACTTCAATAATGTCCAAAGTTTGTGGTCAATCTCTTCTAAACTTTCCAGATTGGTTCAGAAGATTGTTGTGTACGACTTAGGCTATATTAATTTTTGTAAAAGTGGGCTGTGCCACGCCCCAGGCTATATAAAATTTAAATCATCATAACTTTGAACATATTTAGTCTAAACTAATGATTTTTGGATATGTGTGTCCCTTGGTCAAGAATTATATAATTTGGGAAACGGGGGCGGTGCCACGCCCACATTTTTTGTATTCAGTACTTTGTTTGTACTTCAATAATGTTTATGGTTGATCTGTTTTAAACTTTTCCAAGACGTTAAAATCTTCGTTGGGTACGACATACATAGGCTACATTTGTAAACTTTTTGGAAATGTGTGCAGTTCCTGCATAATTTTTTTTTTGTTATTGCCATTTATACATATCCGGAGTATTATAGGATTTTCATAAAATCATAATAGTGGCGTTAAGTGGTAGATATAGGATATAATTAAATAAATACTGACTACACATCTGCTCAGCAGCGCATAATGGTTTTTGTCCTACTCATTGAGCTCAAAAGATGCGTTTCTTGAGTTGGGCATCCAAAAAATTTATTTGTTTATACCAAAGACGTTAAAACCAGAAACATTGTATATCCTAAAGCACTGCAATAAATGGAATGTTAAAAGTTAATAGAAAAATATTTGAAAATGTATTTCTAGGGAAGTCACTGGTCAGGCAGAAGAACGTCTGCCGGGTCTGCTAGCACAAATTATATATTAAATGAGGGTATTAATAGATGTATTCGTTTATGTAATCTTTATAGTAGTTCCTTAAATTTTAATGAAAATGTAACTCAATTTAGGTTAAGTCTTTTTAAACTACTCAATTAGTCTGTAAGGTTTAAATACCAGTAGACTGAAACGTAAATAAATAAATAACTAAATAAATATTTTACCTCTAAAGTGTTCGTGGGCATGGAAATTCGAATGCACAAAATTTTTGGAAAATGGGCGTGGCCCCGCCCCTTTATGGTGGATTATTCCAAAAAACTTTTCATGCCATAACTCCGGTAAAAATTAATTTATTGAAACGATATTTGGAGAAATAGTTCAACATATAAAGCTTACTCTTTGCTGTAAAAATAAACAAAATTGGTTAACGGACACGCCCACTTTTCGAACACAGTTCTGAGAAATTTCTTTGTAAAATTAAAATCGCGATATTTCCATAATTGTATTAGTTATATAAATAAGATTTTACACACATAATAGGCTTTTTAGGAGAAACTAAGCTGTAAAAAAATTTGTGGATTTTGTTGAAGTAGGCGTGGCGCCGCCCACTTTTCAGCAAAAAAGGTCTGTTATTTTCAAAAGCGATTGCTTAAAATTTCAAGAAGGTATTTCAATGAAAGTTAGGGAGATGTTTCCCAATAGTATGTAGTATACTCCTGCCAAAAATTACGCGAATCGGATAGCAAACACGCAAAATATACGGACAAGTAATTAACACCCTACTGAATTTTTTTTTATAAATTTTTTTTATTATCATAACTTTCATGGACATGGGGAAAGCTATTTATATTTTCTAATCTAGTGATAATTTAATTTACCACTCACAACAGAATGGTTTTTAATCGAAAACAATCAGTTGCCTTTATAACAAATTTTCAGGTATGTATTAAAATAGACCTGAGTAAATTAGGATACCAAAACAGATCACTACTATGTATTTAATGTTCGGTTACACCCGAACTTAGACTTCCTTACTAGTTATACCCAGCGTACTAGTACTAGTACAAGGGTATATTAATTTTGTCCACATAACGGTACTATGTAACGGCGCAAAATAATCGAGTTAGATATAGAGTTCCATATATGAAAGTTCTTAGGTTGAAAAGAGGAATTGATTAAGGCATGTCCGTCCGTCCGTCTGTCCGTCTGTCCGTCCGTGTATACGATAACTTGAGTAAAAATTGAGATATTTGCATGAAATTTGGCATACATGTTACTTTCTGGCCAAGGTAGGTTGCTATTGAAAATGGGCGAAATCGGATGATAACCACGCCCCCTTTTTCGATATCGAAAATTTCGAAAATCTCATAAATTGACATAAGTGAGATATTTGCATGGAATTTGTTATGCAGGCTACTTTCTGGCCAAGGTGAGCTGCTGTGAAAATTTTCGAAATCGGATGATACCCACACCCACTTTTTCGATATCGAAAATCACATAAATTAACATAAGTTGAGTAAAACTTGAGATATTCGCATGAAATTTGGTGCACAGGTTACTTTCTGGCCAAGGCAGGTTGGTGTTAAAAATGGGCGAATTCAGATTCTAGAGCCTATATCATTGCCAAGTCATGGTATTTGTATCTCGTTCTGAAAACTGACGCTGGGTATTTAATGTTCGGTTCACCCGAACTTAGACTTCCGTACTTGTTTTTATAAATTTTTTTTATTTTCATACCTTTCATGGACATGGGGAAAGCTATTTATATTCTCTTATCTAGTGATAATTTAATTTACCCCTCACAACAGAATTGTTTTTAATCGAAAACAATCAGTTGCCTTTATAACAAATTTTCAGGTATGTATTAAAATAGACCTGAGTAAATTAGGATACCAAAACAGATCACTACTAGGTATTTAATGTTCGGTTACACCCGAACTTAGACTTCCTTACTAGTTAACATTCCATTTATTGCAGTGCTTTAGGATATACAATGTTTCCGGTTTTAACGTCTTTGGTGTAAACAAATAAATTTTTTGGTTGTCCAACTCAAAAACCGGATCTTTTGAACCCAGTGGGTATGAAAAAAACCATTATGCGCTGCTGAGCAGATGTATAGTTAGTATTTGTTTAATTATATCCTATACCTACCGCTTAACGCCACTATTATGATTTTATGGAAATCCTATAATACTCTGGATATGTATAAACGGCAATAACAAACAAAAAAAATTAAGTGTTTTGATTAAGATTTAAGAACGTTAAAATGTCACTAAAGCTAATACATTCAGGGATATAACGAACAAACTTAAAATTAACATTGGAAAAACGAAATATATGGTAATAACAAGAAAGAACGTTGCTGATCTTGAGGCTATCAAAATAAATAACGCGGAAATTGAAAAAGTTCATACAATTAAGTATTTGGGTATATTAATAGATAGCAAATTAAAGTTTGATGCTCATAGTGATTACGTAGTAAGTAAAATAGCAACAAAAATATGGTTTATTCAAAGAACTTGTAAGAACTTAAGTAATTATTATAAAGTGAAAGTATACAGGTCTATAATTGAGCCCTACTTTATCTATTGTGCTACAATCCTCTTTATAATGAAAGATTCTCAAATTGAAAAACTGCAAAAAATGCAGAATAAAGCCATGCGTTTTATTTTGTGCAAACGGTATGATACTCCCATAAAAGACATGCTACTTAGTTTAAATTGGATGAGTGTAAAGCAACAAATTTATTTTTATACAATGAAATTTATTTACAACATAAAAAACGGAAACTTGACGGATTATCTAAGAGCAGGTATTAAATTCAACTATGAGGTCCATGATACGAATACAAGGCAAAGAAACACTTTCAAATTACCTAATTACAAAACCGAAGCTGAAAAAAATAGCCTTTTTTATAAAGGATTAAAATGCTTCAATGAGTTACCAGAATACATCAAAAATTGTGATAATAATTTATTTAAAACAATTTTATATGATTACATAAGATCTATGAATGTATGAGATTGATATTGGGATTTGAGTAAACGTGTGGTACATATTTCAACGCAATTTAACATAGCATAATTAATATATTTCAATTTAAAATATTTCAATGTATCTTATTTTTACTCTCTACCACATAAAATATTGTATATCTGTTAACTAATGCAATATTATTTTTAAGTAATGAACTAGGCTTAAGAGTCGTAATAAATCTATATATATAAAATAGGATGTATGTACGTATGTATGTATGTTATAGACTCCGGAACTACAGCGCCGATTTTGTTAATATTTACAGGATAGCTCAGTAGGAGTCCGGAGAGTGTTTATGTAAAGTTTTATTCCGGAAAGTGGACCAGGGACCGAAATATTCCAAACTTTTTTATTTATGGTGCGATTCTCTTCAAATTTGGTACAAAGGTAGACTTTTACTTTTGTTAAAATTTGAGGTTAACTTTTTTCGGGGAAGTGGACCAGGGGTCGAAATATTCCAAACTTTTTTATTTATGGTGCGATTTTCTTCAAATTTGGTACAAAGGTAGTATTTTACTTTTGCTAAAATTTGGGGTAATTTTTTTCCGGGAAGTGGACCAGGGACCGAAATATTCCAAACTTTTTTATTTATCGTGCGATTTTTTCCCTAAATTTGGGCAGAACAACGTCTGCCGGGTCCTTCTAGTAAATAAATAAATAAATAAATAAAATAAATTGAAATATAACTTAGATTGTGGTCTTGGAACTGCCCACTTTTGTAAAAATTTACAAATGTAGCCTATGTATGTCGTACCCAACTACCCAACGAAGATTTTAACGGAAAAGAAGAAGATTTTATTGGAAAAGTTTAAAACAGATCAACCATAAACTTTGGACATTATTGAAGTACAAACAACGTACTGAATACAAAAAATGTGGGCGTGGCACCGCCCACTCTTCCCAAATTATATAATTCCTGACCAAAGGACGCACATATCCAAAAATCATTAATTTGGACCAAATATGTTCAGAGTTATGAAGAATTGTAGTTTTATATAGCATGGGGGCGTGGCACCGCCCACTTTTCTAAAAATTAATATAGCCTATGCTTTAACCCATGATCCCAAGAATATACTGTGAAAATTTCATAAAAATCGGTTGAATACTTTGGACGCCTATAAAGGACACACAGACACACAGCCACACATACACGCAGCCACACAGACACACATTCATTTTTATTTATAAGATTAATATAAAATGAAGTGCTAAAGTAGACCAACGCGAGCCTTACGTTTTTCCGTCTCACACTTTTGGGGATATGTGAATCCTCGGGTACCCTAGAATCCTATAAATAAAGTCTTTGGTAACATAGCCTTATATTTATACTTGGCAAAATACATCACATCACATTTTTGGGGATATCGGTCGAGTTATCAAAATAAGGGATACCTTAAATTAAGTTGAACGTCTACTAATAAATGACGAAAGATTCATTTAATTAGATTAAGCAGTTTTTAAGTGATGCGACCACAAACATTTAAACAGACAGACAGACTGACGAAAATTCTAAAAACGGTTGATTTGGATTCTATTGGCTTAATTTTTTTGGAATATCTGCAATGTACAGACATCAACCTGTTAAAGTTTCAGGTATATTCTTGAAACAATTAAAAAGGGGTTTTTTCCAGATGTTGACAATGTATTTGAAGTTCTCGCTATGTAGTTTTTGTGTGGTTGACTTGAACTACAACTTAAGATATGTCCCGTAAAAAGTTAACGCTAGCTGTCACACAGTGTGATAGCTAGCATACAAAAATTTTCATTACCTAACTATGGAACTTTAACGCGATTTCCGGGGGTTTCAAGCCAACTTTAGACCTAAAGTCTCTTCAGCAAAGATGCTTATAATGACCCCTAGAATAGATTTATATTGGAACGATTTTCCGATTTTCGAGAATGAAAACTTACACTGAAGATGGCGGATCGCCGAAACCGGTTTGTAAACAAACAAAAATTGACAAGGGATGACGGAAAATCGTTCCAATATAAATCTAGCATTCACCCTGTCGGAAAAACAGAAAATAAAAATAACTCACCCCTAGAATAGTTTCCGCTTTGTCGATTTTTCACTTTTCAAATCAACCCACTCTAATGAACATGCTTGTGGTTTAAGGTTTTGTTTATAAATATGGCTATACCTTGCTTGGCTGTACTATTGTTGTTATGAAAGTAGCTAATATATTTCTTGAGCTTGTTTGTTAAATGGAAGGCGTGCCTCTTGCAAACCAATTACATCGGTTGTAAATTCATTAATTAGTAAATTAAGATCTGTGAGTTATTGAAAGCCGTTTAAATTCCACTGGAGGATTTTAAACATTAAGTCAGAATATGGTCTTCCTCTGGCATTGAGAAGGGGCGGGTGGGTAGGGCTATTTGTGGGAATAAGGTGTGAAAGAAAAGATGAGATTGCTGATGTTATTGCTAAGTCATCGACTGATACAATTGTTGGTGTATCATTAACAGGCATGGGCGTGAGCTTAGCACCTGCTAAGCGACCATATACGTATACGAATAGTGAGAGCACAACGATCTCTTCGTAAAAATCAACGACAAACCCATTTAGTTTACTTTCAGCATTCATACGGCACGGGTGTGCTGCTCGCACACATGGTACAGAGGATACTCGTTAATACGTACACATGAATGCAAAGCTTTTAGGTTGGGTATCTTTTTTTGCTTTAAATAAGCGGTTATGCTTTATTTTATTTTATTTCATTTAATTTTTTTTTTATTTTATTTTATTTTGTTTTATCTTATTTTATTTTATTTTTTTTTTTATTTTATTTTATTTGTTATATGATTACATAAGATCTATGAATGTATGAGATTGATATTGGGATTTGAGTAAACGTGTGGTACATATTTCAACGCAATTTAACATAGCATAATTAATATATTTCAATTTAAAATATTTCAATGTATCTTATTTTTACTCTCTACTACATAAAATATTGTATATCTGTTAACTAATGCAATATTATTTTTAAGTAATGAACTAGGCTTAAGAGTCGTAATAAATAAATAAATAAATAAATAAATAAAATAAATTGAAATATAACTTAGATTGTGGTCTTGGAACTGCCCACTTTTGTAAAAATTTACAAATGTAGCCTATGTATGTCGTACCCAACTACCCAACGAATATTTTAACGGAAAAGAAGAAGATTTTATTGGAAAAGTTTAAAACAGATCAACCATAAACTTTGGACATTATTGAAGTACAAACAACGTACTGAATACAAAAAATGTGGGCGTGGCACCGCCCACTCTTCCCAAATTATATAATTCCTGACCAAAGGACGCACATATCCAAAAATCATTAATTTGGACCAAATATGTTCAGAGTTATGAAGAATTGTAGTTTTATATAGCATGGGGGCGTGGCACCGCCCACTTTTCTAAAAATTAATATAGCCTATGCTTTAACCCATGATCCCAAGAATATACTGTGAAAATTTCATAAAAATCGGTTGAATACTTTGGACGCCTATAAAGGACACACAGACACACAGCCACACATACACGCAGCCACACAGACACACATTCATTTTTATTTATAAGATTAATATAAAATGAAGTGCTAAAGTAGACCAACGCGAGCCTTACGTTTTTCCGTCTCACACTTTTGGGGATATGTGAATCCTCGGGTACCCTAGAATCCTATAAATAAAGTCTTTGGTAACATAGCCTTATATTTATACTTGGCAAAATACATCACATCACATTTTTGGGGATATCGGTCGAGTTATCAAAATAAGGGATACCTTAAATTAAGTTGAACGTCTACTAATAAATGACGAAAGATTCATTTAATTAGATTAAGCAGTTTTTAAGTGATGCGACCACAAACATTTAAACAGACAGACAGACTGACGAAAATTCTAAAAACGGTTGATTTGGATTCTATTGGCTTAATTTTTTTGGAATATCTGCAATGTACAGACATCAACCTGTTAAAGTTTCAGGTATATTCTTGAAACAATTAAAAAGGGGTTTTTTCCAGATGTTGACAATGTATTTGAAGTTCTCGCTATGTAGTTTTTGTGTGGTTGACTTGAACTACAACTTAAGATATGTCCCGTAAAAAGTTAATGCTAGCTGTCACACAGTGTGATAGCTAGCATACAAAAATTTTCATTACCTAACTATGGAACTTTAACGCGATTTCCGGGGGTTTCAAGCCAACTTTAGACCTAAAGTCTCTTCAGCAAAGATGCTTATAATGACCCCTAGAATAGATTTATATTGGAACGATTTTCCGATTTTCGAGAATGAAAACTTACACTGAAGATGGCGGATCGCCGAAACCGGTTTGTAAACAAACAAAAATTGACAAGGGATGACGGAAAATCGTTCCAATATAAATCTAGCATTCACCCTGTCGGAAAAAAAGAAAATAAAAATAACTCACCCCTAGAATAGTTTCCGCTTTGTCGATTTTTCACTTTTCAAATCAACCCACTCTAATGAACATGCTTGTGGTTTAAGGTTTTGTTTATAAATATGGCTATACCTTGCTTGGCTGTACTATTGTTGTTATGAAAGTAGCTAATATATTTCTTGAGCTTGTTTGTTAAATGGAAGGCGTGCCTCTTGCAAACCAATTACATCGGTTGTAAATTCATTAATTAGTAAATTAAGATCTGTGTAGTTATTGAAAGCCGTTTAAATTCCACTGGAGGATTTTAAACATTAAGTCAGAATATGGTCTTCCTCTGGCATTGAGAAGGGGCGGGTGGGTAGGGCTATTTGTGGGAATAAGGTGTGAAAGAAAAGATGAGATTGCTGATGTTATTGCTAGGTCATCGACTGATACAATTGTTGGTGTATCATTAACATCGTATGACTCGTTTTGCTTGTTCTCTATTTTTCATTGTTTGATGTGTTTTGTTGATCATTATTAAATGCATTGTTTACTTGTGCATTAATTTGTCCACTAAGGTGGACCCGTTAGGGCAATTATTTTGTTGTAGTTGCTCTAAATATTGTTCTGATGTATTTTTACAAATATTAGAAATAAGTTCATTTGGAATGAAAGAAGTTTTGTTGCCATTTGTTATGTTGCTTTGGGTGTGATATATATGTTGTATGTTAGATTGTGGGTTTGGGTTGTTGGATGTTGGTTGCTAGAAATATGAATTGAGGGGAGGGGGTGTCAGCATTTTGAATGTTGTTATTGCTTCGCGCATTGAGCATCTTTTGTCAGTTTTAATTTTTATAATATCTCTCATTTAAGAGAACTTCGGGCATGACCTATCGGGTGGGGGCCAGTGCAATTGGCACAATATAATCTTAGGCAAGATGTTGGTGAATGAGAGGGGTGGGCATATATATCACAAGCGTGTAGTTTTGAACACCATTTCGCTGTATGACCTAGAATTTGACAGTTCTTGCATCTCATGGGTAGTAGGGTCTGACTGGTTGTGTACCAAGAAATGCCCATTTTTTCTGGGAGTTGGTACATGTCGAATGTTACCAATACCACACCATTAGGAACTTGTTTACCGTCAATCATTTTTTTAAACTTAGGAAAAGAGAAATTGATTGAGCCATGTCCGTCCGTCCGTCTGTCCGTCCGTCTGTGAGCACGATAACTTGAGTAAATCTTGAGATATCTCAATGAAATTTGGTATGCAGGTTCCTTTTCACTTATCTCGGAGCGCTATTGAAAATAGGCAAAATCGGTTAAAAGCCTCGCCCACTTTCTATACATATAATATTTTTGAAAATACAAAAAGAGTGATTATTCAGTACATAATACACCTATAAGGATAATATTTGGTGTGCACTTTAGCGTTAAGGCAACAAATACATTTCTGTGATAAAATCAAAATTTGGAAATATTATTAATCATAAATCAAAAACCGCTCAAGATAGTAAAATGAAATTCAGCACACATATTTATATTACTACCGGCAATATTCCGGAAAAAAGTTAGCGAAATCGGGTAGGCTCTACGCCCTATTTTATACGAAAGATTTTGAAAAGGATCATAGATATATTGAATATGCATATCATTTCTATTTTACCTCTAAAGTGTTCGTGGGCAAAGAAAGTCGAATGCACAAAATATTTGGAAAATGGGCGTGGCCCCGCTCCTTTATGGGGGATTATTCCAAAAACTTTTCATGCCATAACTCCGGTAAAAATTAATTTATTGAAACGAAATTTCAGTTCTGAAAAATTTCTTTGTAAAATTAAAATCGCGATATTTCCATAATTGTATTAGTTATATAAATAAGATTTTACACACATAATAGGCTTTTTAGGAGAAACTAAGCTGTAAAAAAATTTTTGTGGATTTTGTTGAAGTAGGCGTGACGCCGCCCACTTTTCAGCGAAAAAGGTCTGTTATTTTCAAAAGCGATTGCTTAAAATTTCAAGAAGGTATTTCAATGAAAGTTAGTGAGATGCTTCACAATAGTATGTAGTACACAACTGCCAAAAATTACGAGAATCGGATAGCCAACACGCAAAATATACGGACAAGTAGTTAACACCCTACTGCCTTTTTTTTAATAATTCTTTTTATTTTCATAACTTTCATGGACATGGGGAAAGCTATTTATATTTTCTTATCTAGTGATAATTTAATTTACCACTCACAACAGAATGGTTTTAAATCGAAAACAATCAGTTGCCTTTATAACAAATTTTCAGGTATGTATTAAAATAGACCTGAGTAAATTAGGATACCAAAACAGATCACTACTAGGTATTTAATGTTCGGTTACACCCGAACTTAGACGTCCTTACTAGTTATACCCAGCGTACTAGTACTAGTACAAGGGTATATTAATTTTGTCCACATAACGGTACTATGTAACGGCACAAAATCATCGAGTTAGATATAGAGTTCCATATATGAAAGTTCTTAGGTTGAAAAGAGGAATTGATTAAGGCATGTCCGTCTGTCTGTCCGTGTACACGATAACTTGAGTAAAAATTGAGATATTTCCATGAAATTTGGCATACATGTTACTTTCTGGCCAAGGTAGGTTGCTATTGAAAATGGGCGAAATCGGATGATAACCACGCCCCCTTTTTCGATATCGAAAATCACATAAATTGACATAACTTGTGTAAAAACTGAGATATTTGCATGGACTTTGTTATGCAGGCTACTTTCTGGCCAAGGTGAGCTGCTGTGAAAATTTTCGAAATCGGATGATACCCACACCCACTTTTTCGATATCGAAAATCACATAAATTAACATAAGTTGAGTAAAACTTGAGATATTCGCATGAAATTTGGTGCACAGGTTACTTTCTGGCCAAGGCAGGTTGGTGTTTAAAATGGGCGAAATCAGATGATAACCACGCCCCCTTTTTTGATATAGAAAATTTCAAATAAGATTCTAGGGCCTATATCATTGCCAAGTCATGGTATTTGTATCTCGTTCTGAGAACTGACGCTGGGTATTTAATGTTCGGTTCACCCGAACTTAGACTTCCGTACTTGTTTTTATTAATTTTTTTTATTTTCATACCTTTCATGGACATGGGGAAAGCTATTTATATTCTCTTATCTAGTGATAATTTAATTTACCACTCACAACAGAATTGTTTTTAATCGAAAACAATCAGTTGCCTTTATAACAAATTTTCAGGTATGTATTAAAATAGACCTGAGTAAATTAGGATACCAAAACAGATCACTACTAGGTATTTAATGTTCGGTTACACCCGAACTTAGACTTCCTTACTAGTTAACATTCCATTTGTTGCAGTGCTTTAGGATATACAATGTTTCCGGTTTTAACGTCTTTGGTATAAACAAATAAATTTTTTGGTTGTCCAACACAAAAACCGGATCTTTTGAACCCAATGGGTATGAAAAAAACCATTATGCGCTGCTGAGCAGATGTATAGTTAGTATTTATTTAATTATATCCTATACCTACCACTTAACGCCACTATTATGATTTTATGGAAATCCTATAATACTCTGGATATGTATAAACGGCAATAACAAACAAAAAAAATTAAGTGTTTTGATTAAGATTTAAGAACGTTAAAATGTCACTAAAGCTAATACATTCAGGGATATAACGAATTGAAATATAACTTAGATTGTGGTCTTGGAACTGCCCACTTTTGTAAAAATTTACAAATGTAGCCTATGTATGTCGTACCCAACGAAGATTTTAACGTATTGGAAAAGTTTAAAACAGATCAACCATAAACTTTGGACATTATTGAAGTACAAACAACGTACTGAATACAAAAAATGTGGGCGTGGCACCGCCCACTTTTCCCAAATTATATAATTCCTGACCAAAGGACACACATATCCAAAAATCATTAATTTGGACCAAATATGTTCAGAGTTATGAAGAATTGTAGTTTTATATAGCATGGGGGCGTGGCACCGCCCACTTTTCTAAAAATTAATATAGCCTATGCTTTAACCCATGATTCAATTCAATTCAATTCAATTTTTATTATTGTAACTTATAGTACAAAGTAAAACTATTAAAGTTTTTTTAAAAGTACTTCAACTTTAACATATTTTATATATAAAAATTATCTAAATCTAACATGGTTAAATTAAAATAAATTACACAGAAAACTTAATAACTATTAATAGAAAAGGTAGTGTCGTTAAATGAAAAGAAAAACAAAAGACAGACGAAAAAAGCAAGGATAAGAATAAAGAAGAAAATAATGTACATTTAACCTTATTGCCTCAACATAGTTACGCTTATAATGTTTTAAAGTACTGATATATTTTTGCCTTATAGTTGTATCCACTCAATCCAGCCTTTATAGATTCAGGGATTGAATTCCATAATCTAACGGCGCCAATGAAAAATAACCTAGATGAGGTTAGGTATTTATGAGATGGTGCAACTAGACTTTGATGTCTCAGTGATCTCACTGGTTTCAACCTTTCATATAGATAATTTGGTGTCTTCCACATTAGTAACCTGTACATAAAAATACAACTCCTGGCAGCTAAATAGTTATCAAGAGAACAGCCGATCATTTTTATTCGATAGACCGATATGTGGTCATATCTTCCAATCCCATAAACATAACGGGTAGCATTGTTAAATGCCACCACAACTTTATTGTACGACGTCGAATCATTTGAACATTTGCAACCATTCTACTAACATGATTGCTACAGTTAAGTTTAGTGTTAAGAATAAAGCCGAGGCTTTTTACTTTTCTTACTAGTTTAAGAGGTTTAGTACCTATAAATAGCTCAGGGATATCATTAAAATGTACTAAGCTATGACATATGGGCAAAACATAAGACTTAGCCGCATTTAAACACAGGAAGTTCTCCTTAGCCCAAATAGATATTGCATGTAAGTCACTATTTATTTTAAAACATAGATCTTCAACGAGCCTAATGCGGCTCGACAAGTACAATTGTATGTCATCTGCATACGCATGTACATTGACGTACTGGCATACAGAGAAAATATCATTCACAAATAGACTAAACAAGAGGGGGCCAAGGACAGATCCTTGTGGCACACCAGAGTATACAGGCTTAGATAGCGATAATGAATTAGCCGATTTCACTTTTTGTGTTCCATCATTCAGATAACTTTCTATAAGTTTGACTGAGGTATCCTCAAAGCCAAAAAGGTATTTGAGTTTGATACATAAGAGATTGTGGTTCACGGAATCAAATGCTTTGGAGAAATCAAGTAAACAAAGAAGTGTTAAATATCCATCGTCAAAACTAGTTCTAACATCATCTAATACTTTTACCATTGCAGTGGAACAGCTATGCTTAGGTCTGAAGCCAGATTGTAATGGAGAGAGCAATTTGTTGTGTTGTATAAAGGCAGAGATTTGCGCTGCCATCAAATTTTCGCATACTTTGGAAAATGTAGGCAATATGCTAATGGGCCTATCGTCACCAGCACATGCAGCATTCGCTTTTTTAGCAATAGGCAGTATAATTGCTCTCTTCCATACTGCTGGAAAACATGAGGTAGTAAAGCAATAGTTTATTATATGTGTTAGTGGACTTATAATAAACTCCATTATAATTTTAATAAATTTAAGCGAAATTCCATCCTCCCCCATAGCATTTGACTTAATACTTAACAAAGACTTAAGAACATCAGTCCCAGCAACCGCTGTAAATTGAAATTTGTTACCTGGACAGATACAAGACGAGTAATCTTTAAGTGCGGTAGAGCTAGTAGATTTGTTATTAATGCTAACAAAAAATTCGTTTAGTTCATTCACATCAATTTCACACTCAGAAACTTCCTTGCCATGTTTTTCAAATTTCTCCATAGTTCCTTCGATGGGAGCGAAGGATCTAGCTTCGAGCTGCTGTACCAACGCTTAGCTTGCCTTACAATATGATTCGTTTCATTCCTTACTTCTTTGTAGCGACTCCAGGAAATAGCAGTTCTATTTTTACGCCATTTACCATAAAACTTATTATGTTTCTTAATAGCGGATCGAACTCTCGAATTATACCAAGGACACGAACGATTAATGACATTTACAGTACGAATAGGTACGTGAACATTAAATAGTCTGGTCAAATTTTCATTGAGGAAATCCAACTTACTATTCACCGAGTCACGAAACCAACATTCTGTCCAGTCAATAGCGCATAAGTCCGAGTGCAGCGTATTAACATTCGAACTGTACAAAAAATGAGGTCATGGTCAGACACAAATGATGTCTGCTCAAATTTTAAGACATGGGAGGGGTCGCAAGTAACAAAGTAATCGAAAAGACTTGGTACAGAGCTATTATCATATCTCGTTGGCGTATTGCTATTAACAACACACAAGCCTGCTGTTGAGAGCTGGTCAAGTAAGTTGCAGCTGTAGGAATCATTTACTAATAAATTTATATTAAAGTCACCACAGATCAGAATTCGTTCATATTCGATCACATATTCAGATAGGTCAACAAAAAAAGGTTCCATTGATATATGTTTTTTGGGGTTGTAAACACAAGCTACTAGAATTTTATTGGCACCATCTGACACCTCAGTAAAAATATATTCAATATTAGACAAATTGGAGTTTTTCAAAAGTCTACATTTGAGCGATTTTTTGCAGTAAACTGCAACTCCACCTTCTCTTTTGAGCTTACGGTCATGCCGAAGTAAGTTATACCCGTCTATAGAAAAGTTGAAATCAGGAACCTCACTAGAGAACCAAGTCTCAGAGACACAAATCACATCCACCGCAGAAACTTCAAAAACAGGTGCAGTGAAATAACGCCCAAGGAAATAACGCCCATGGACGTTATTTCCCATTCAAAAAGGAAATACCGCCCATGGGCCTTATTTCCTTTTAAAATGGAAATATCGCCCATCTGCAAAAAGAAATAAAGCCCATGGCTCTTATTTCCTTTTTAAAAGAGAAATAACGCCCATAGGATTTTACGCGAGCAACACGAACTGTTGATTAGCATTTTTTTCACAAATTACCCTGTGAGAAAAGAGTGGGAAACGTGGCACGCCACGTCTATGGCAAACACCCGGAGTTGGAATGGCGTAGCCCAGGGTTATTTTTAAAGCGCAACCGAAGGCCGCCTACGCAGAAAGGTATCCTGCACATTAAAAACGTGGATGGGGCCCCGAATTGAAGATCTGACCCGGGTCAATTTTCGGTTTTTCACTAATAAATTTTCACAGAAACAAAATATTGCTTTTCCCCCTTGATTATAGTTACGGAGGCCCGATCCACGATTTTTAAGTGCAGAACACCTTTCCGCGTAGGCGGCCTTCGGCCGCGCTTCAAAAAATAACCCTGGGCTAAGCCATTCCAACTCCGGGTGTGTGCCATAGCCGTGGCTACCGCCACGGTGATGTCCTTCCGCGTGCCACGTTTCCCACTTTGGTTAACGTGAAATTTGTGTGTAACTATTCAATAAAAAAATAAAAAATATTCGGCGGCCACCGTGGTGTGGAGGTAGTGTTGTCGGCCTACCACACCGAAGGTCCGGGTTCAAGCCCTGGTACAGGTTACATCAAAAAGTGGTTTGAAAAAGTTTTTCAAAACGGGGTCGCCCCTCGGCAGTGGTTTGGCAAACTCTCCGGGTGTATTTCTGCCATGAAAGGCTTCTCAGCAAAAATTCATCTGCTTTGTAGATGCCGTTCGGAGTCGGCGAAAAACCGTAGGTCCCGCCAATTTGTAGGAAAAAAATTTCAAAGCGGCACACCACAAATTGGAAGAGAAGCTTGGCGCAAAAATCTCCTAGGAGGTTGATGATATAACTGTTGTATATCGCGCCATATATATATATATATATATTCAATAAAATACAAAAAGAATTAGAATATTATTGTTTCATTAAAAAAATGAAAGAGCAATAAGGCCTTTAAAACTTTATTTCTCTTTCGAAGTGTAATAAAGCCTTTTTTGAAATAAAGGCCTTATTTCACTTTCAATAGTGTAATAAGGCCTTAAATGGCTTATTTCACAAGGCGCTATTGCACCCCGCCTTATCAAAACATAACAAATATGTTAAAATTTATTGAAATAAAGAAAACCATATACTTAATTCTTGAATCAGCTTGTTTTAATTCGTTTTTAACGTCCGTGGGCTTTATTTGTCTTCGAAAAAAGAAATAACACCCATCAGCAAAAGGTGATAACACATGGGCGTTATTTCACTGCACCTCAAAAACATACCTAGCATAATCAAGTTTGTCATGGCTTAAACTACGTGCATTAAAATGTACAGCATTAAAGCCATTATTTTGCTTGCAAAAAATATTTAATAAAGCTTTTGCATTTTCATTAGCGCCGGAGACACATCTATGGAATGACGCCATGCATATAATGCTGGATTATGATAGGAAGAACCACAGGCAAACAAACACAAAATATATATTGTATCCAAAACACTAAGGCGAAGCCAAAGAGGAAACAGCAATGTAAATAATAACAAATAGTTAAGAAGGTTAATGCAATGTACGGAGAGATAAAGTAATAAGAGCGATGAAACATGTGATAGTATGAAAATATAAGAAGACAGTGGTGAAATTGAGAAATACAGTAAGAGAGTGTGTATAGAGAAAATATAAACAAATTAGCTACACTTAGGATTAAGTAATGTTCATAATCAGGTCTCGGTCTCTGCAGCAACGACGCTTTTGATGCTCTCAGTGTCAGTCACCTTAACAGCCTTGCATTTTGGACGAACACGAACATACGCACACCCACGAATTGAGAAAGCATTTACAAGCTTGTTTTCTTTCCTCAGTTGCATTGCAAAACGAAGTACCTCGCGATTATTTTTGGTTAGGCACTCATGTATGTGTATCTTGTCGTCAGAATTCAAACCAATATCACGATGCAAGAGTGGACGCTTTTTTTCTTTGCAAAAGCGAGCCACTGCTTGAAGCAGCGGCACTGTTTTCATTTTTGTTTTTGTTAGGCACTCGAAAGGAAGAACGAACATTGAGGGTGGGTAGCTTCAATGAGTGAAACACGAGTTTTACAGTGTCTTTAATATTCTCACCGTCGCCACTGTCGTTTAAGGGGATGCCATTAATTATGATATCAGTGGAGACTGCGTTGTTTTGACATTCGCTAAGCTCTCTCTTAAGCATACCAATTTCACTTTGCAGAAAACCATTTGTTTCAACTTGCGCTTCTGCTTTCTCCACTCTTTCCTCAATTTCCTTCGTCGCCTTTTTGAGTTTGTTTATTTCAGTCTCTTTTAACTCTTCAAAACGCAGCAATAATCGCTCTTCTGATGATTTTATACGCTCTGCGATCTCATCCAGTTTTTTCTCAATGCGTTCGGCCCAAGATGATGATATCTACCGAGCTCTCTTTTTTTTTTTTTTTTTACATTGTTAGTGGGACTGGATACAATTTGGCGCTTATTACCTCTTGTGGTACTCATCTTAGATTTGTTGTTGTTGTCTATATTCGTTTGCTTTTTGTTTGCTTTTTTATCTCAAATTTTATAGTTTATATTTATATTTACCAACTATGCAAATTTCTGCACATACAACACTTAAATTACTTAGCAGATTTCATAGGCAAAACGATAAACAATGTCCCGACTAGCAAATAAGTACCCCGGCAAATAGATAATTAAATAAATATAATATAACTGCAGCGCACAGAAAAACACGTCTACTCACAGCAGTGACACATAAGAATATACTGTGAAAATTTCATAAAAATCGGTTGAATACTTTGGACGCCTATAAAGGACACACAGACACACAGCCACACATACACGCAGCCACACAGACACACATTCATTTTTATTTATAAGATTAATATAAAATGAAGTGCTAAAGTAGACCAACGCGAGCCTTACGTTTTTCCGTCTCACACTTTTGGGGATATGTGAATCCTCGGGTACCCTAGAATCTATAAATAAAGTCTTTGGTAACATAGCCTTCCATTTATACTTGGCAAAATACATCACATCACATTTTTGGGGATATCGGTTGAACGTCTATTAATAAATGACGAAAGATTCATTTAATTAGATTAAGCAGTTTTTGAGTGATGCGACCACAAACATTTAAACAGACAGACAGACTGACGAAAATTCTAAAAACGGTTGATTTGGATTCTATTGGCTTAATTTTTTTGGAATATCTGCAATGTACAGACATCAACCTGTTAAAGTTTCAGGTATATTCTTGAAACAATTAAAAAGGGGTTTTTGCATTCATTTCCTAACTATGGAACTTTAACGCGATTTCCGGGGCTTTCAAGCCAACTTTAGACCTAAAGTCTCTTCAGCAAAGATGCTTATAATGACCCCTAGAATAGATTTATATTGGAACGATTTTCCGATTTTCGAGAATGAAAACTTACAAAATCAATATAAATGAAGCATATAAAATTTCAAACATTATTTTTGAAAACTGATAAATATTTCACCTCGATGAGAGTTCACCTCAAGTTATTTCTCCAAGGCTACCACACCATTGGAAAAACATATCTAAACGTTTGTGAAATTTTTTAGTTCCAAACTCGTTTGGAAAACATTTACTTTTTACGCTTGGAAAACATTGTTTAATAAACTAGCTTACTTCATTGTTTATTGGGTTGTTATGAAAGTAGCTAATATATTTCTTGAGCTTGTTTGTTAAATGGAAGGCGTGTCTCTTGCAAACCAATTACATCGGGTGTAAATTCATTAATTAGTAAATTAAGATCTGTGTAGTTATTGAAAGCCGTTTAAATTCCACTGGAGGATTTTAAACATTAAGTTAGAATATGGTCTTCCTCTGGCATTGAGAAGGGGCGGGTGGGTAGGGCTATTTGTGGGAATAAGGTGTGAAAGAAAAGATGAGATTGCTGATGTTATTGCTAAGTCATCGACTGATACAATTGTTGGTGTATCATTAACATCGTATGACTCGTTTTGCTTGTTCTCTATTTTTCATTGTTTGATGTGTTTTGTTGATCATTATTAAATGCATTGTTTACTTGTACATTAATTTGTCCACTAAGGTGGACCCGTTAGGGCAATTATTTTGTTGTAGTTGCTCTAATTATTGTTCTGATGTATTTTTACAAATATTAGAAATAAGTTCATTTGGAATGAAAGAAGTTTTGTTACCATTTGTTATGTTGCTTTGGGTGTGATATATATGTTGTTGTCTAGAAATATGAATTGAGGGGAGAGGGTGTCATCATTTTGAATGTTGTTATTGCTTCGCGCATTGAGCATCTTTTGTCAGTTTTAATTTTTATAATATCTCTCATTTAAGAGAACTTCGGGCATGACCTATCGGGTGGGGTCCAGTGCAATTGGCACAATATAATCTTAGGCAAGATGTTGGTGAATGAGAGGGGAGGGTATATATATCACAAGCGTGTAGTTTTGAACACCATTTCGCTGTATGACCTAGAATTTGACAATTCTTGCATCTCATGGGTAGTAGGGTCTGACTGGTTGTGTACCAAGAAATGCCCATTTTTTCTGGGAGTTGGTACATGTCGAATGTTACCAATACCACACCATTAGGAACTTGTTTACTGTCAATCATTTTTTTAAACTTAGGAAAAGAGAAATTGATTGAGCCATATCCGTCCGTCCGTCCGTCCGTCCGTCTTGAGATATCTCAATGAAATTTGGTATGCAGGTTCCTTTTCACTTATCTCGGAGCGCTATTGAAAATAGGCAAAATCGGTTAAAAGCCTCGTCCACTTTCTATACATATAATATTTTCGAAAATACAAAAAGAGTGATTATTCAGTACATAATACACCTATAAGGATAATATTTGGTGTGCACTTTAGCGTTAAGGCAACAAATACATTTCTGCGATAAAGTCAAATTTGGAAATATTATTAATCATAAATCAAAAACCGCTCAAGATAGTAAAATGAAATTCAGCACACATATTTGTATTACTACCGGCAATATTCCGGAAAAAAGTTAGCGAAATCGGGCAGGCTCCACGCCCTATTTTATACGAAAGATTTTGAAAAGGATCATAGATATATTGAATATGCAATAACTTTGCTCAAACTAGCTTTATATCATTTCTATTTTACCTCTAAAGTGTTCGTGAGCAAAGAAAGTCGAATGCACAAAATATTTGGAAAATAGGCGTGGCCCCGCCCCTTTATGGGGGATTATTCCAAAAACTTTTCATGCCATAACTCCGGTAAAAATTAATTTATTGAAACGAAATTTCAGTTCTGAAAAATTTCTTTGTAAAATTAAAATCGCGATATTTCCATAATTGTATTAGTTATATGTATATATAAGATTTTACACACATAATAGGCTTTTTAGGAGAAACTAAGCTGTAAAAAAATATTTGTGGATTTTGTTGAAGTAGGCGTGGCGCTGCCCACTTTTCAGCAAAAAAGGTCTGTTATTTTCAAAAGCGATAGCTTAAAATTTCAAGAAGGTATTTCAATGAAAGTTAGCGAGATGCTTCCCAATAGTATGTAGTATGGACAAGTAGTTAACACCCTACTGCCTTTTTTTATTAATTTTTTTTATTTTCATACCTTTCATGGACATGGGGAAAGCTATTTATATTTTCTTATCTAGTGATAATTTAATTTACCACTCACAACAGAATTGTTTTTAATCGAAAACCTCGAAAACCTTAGTAAATTACGATACCAAAACAGATCACTACTAGGTATTTAATGTTCGGTTACACCCGAATTTAGACTTCCTTACTAGTTAGCTATGTTGTTATTTTTAACTAATAGTAGTAAATTTCCATCTCTTAGCTGGGAAATACTAATAATCTCACTGTGTCGAATGTGTTATTGATTAGGTTTAGAGTATTTTTTCTCTTACGACTTGGGGATAACAGGTTTTCCCTGTTATTAGGGGGGGACCCCCAGGGGCCGTACCAATCACACACGAATTTTATTCAGCACAAAACAAAAGATTTACCAGAGAATAAAATAAGTACGGGAAGTTGAATCCGAGCACTTTTGATTTACAAAAGCAGTAGTTAGTCTACCCATAGTCTATGATGAGTGTTGTTTGAAGGCTGCTTAATTCAAATTTTACTTTAATTGTTTTGTAATCTGTCAACAAGCCATGATGCCGACGTTTTATGTCATCTTATATCACGGTAGGCAGGAAGCATCGATAGGTTGCACAAAAGTGTCGACGAAAACTGCATGCGGGCTTGTATTTGTGGATGTTTATAGGTTCAAAATCCGTTGGAATTAAAATCCGATCTGATCCTTTTCAAAAGGAATTATAAAGAATTTTACATAAGTTTCTTGCCGATTTTAATCGTTTCCAAGGTACACCACGTGGAGGCAACTTACTTTGTACCTCTTTTTTGGTTTTCTTGTTCTTTTTTTTAAATTTTTTTTTGTTTTTTTTTTTTAATAGTTTTAATTTTTTTTTTAAGTTTTTAATATGATTTTTAGATTTATGAGTTATATATGCTGAGATGAAAATGTAGCCACAGCTTTCTTTAAGCGATTTATATAAGATGGTTGATCTAAAAAATTTATTTTAAACCTATCCCAAAATGTATTGAACACACTATGAACTGACTCTCCAGCCTGCTCGGACCATAAACCTAGGCCATCATTATTCAAGAATATAATTGCTTCTTCCAAATGTTCGAGAATAATATGAATTTTGAGGGTTTGAGAAATTTCCGTACTTTTTAAGGCTTCACGGAGTTCTTTTAAGTTTTTGTTCAAGTCAGTAAGATCAGCTATTTTCGCAGCAAAGCACTTTTCAACAATTTTATTCATAGCTTTAAATGCAGCAATATAAGGCTGTAAACGTAATGGTCCTATAAGCTCGTAATTTTCAGGATCCTGCAATTTATCAGCCGCTTTAAGTAGTTTTCGACATTGATTGCCTTCAAAAATATCTCCTTGATAGCTTTCATGACATATACCTAATTTATTGTCTTGACCCAAGCTTTTGAATTTAAAGTAGTCATCCTTTAAATGTTTGTAAGTTTTTAAACCAAGATTTTTACCATCACTGCTTGTATCACTTTCCTTAGTAATTTTATCATAACATTTTAATTCATTTAATGTGATGAAGCAATAAGGGCAAGGGTAGAAATACGTTGCAGTTTGCTGCCCATTGACCAATAGAACCAGCTTTAAGTCTCCAAGAAATGTAAAGGGAATCTCATTGAGTTTTATCAACTCAAACAAAATTTTTAAATTATCATAGGTCTCTTTAATTTGAGGCACTATGCCTAGTAAAAACAGTTTAAACACACTAGTCGATTTGCGTTAATTTGCCATACTTCCACCAGTAGAGTAAGTTGAAAGGTTATTACATTTATTTGAGTCGTTTTCTCGAATTGATATTGAAAGAGAGATTTTGAAGAAATCTTTTCCTCCATCTGCCATTACTTTTAAATTTGCTTGTCCAATATGTTCAATGTTTCGTTTTTCAAAGATAAAATCTACGAGTTCTGGTGCAGTAGCATACACAACTGGCCTCTTATTAATTAAACCGTTGGATGTTTTGAATTCTTAGAAACCCTCTTTATAAATGTGTTCCAGCATATTCGATTTTTCATACAAATGTTGATTGTAACTGGGGGATTGTAACAAGGGAACTGATTTTCTACCCGCAGAACTACGAATGAAGTTAGCCAATTTTCTCATATAGTTTGTAGACGACCCAGTATTAGCTTGGAAGTTATCTAATCTTTCGGCAGAAAATCTTACTTCTTTTCCTTTTTTATATGTACCTTTCATGAACATGAAATGGTATTATAACTTTGGTCCGATGTTTGTAAGTGTGAGAAGAAGAAGAGATAGACCCACCATTAAGCATACCGAAATGGTCAGGGCGACGAGCTGAGTTGATTTAGCCATGTCCGTCTGTCCGTCTATCAGTCTGTCCGTCTGTCTGATTGAACGCAAACTAGTCCCTCAATTTTAGAGATATCTCGATGAAATTTGGTATGGAGCCGCCATTTTGTATTATACTAATCATTTGTCGGAACTACTAAGATCGGACGAATACAACGCATAGCTCCCATACAATCGATTGTTCCGATAAACGGGTTTTAGCCTATAACTCTTGCAATTAGAAAGCTATTAGAGCGAAATTTCGCATATTTAGTACATATTGTATTTGTAATGTGTGTAGTGAAAATCACCTAGATCGGATCAACATAACATATAGCTCCCATATAATCAATAGTTTCGATAAATGGGTTTTGGGCTGTAAATGTTGCAAATAGAAAGCTAGAAACGTAAAATTTTGCACGTTTGGTACTTATTATATATGTGATGTGTGTAGTGAAAATCATACAGATCGGACTTACATAACATATAGCTCCCATATTACCGATTGTTCCGATAAATGTGGTTTGGCTGGCGGGGTGCAATAGCACCTTGTGAAATAAGCCCTTTAAGGCTTTATTACACTATTGAAAGTGAAATAAGGGCTTTATTTCAAAAAAGGCTTTATTACACTTCGAAAGAGAAATAAAGTCTTAAAGGCCTTATTGCTCTTTTATTTTTTTTAATGAAACAATAATATTCTAATTCTTTTTGTATTTTATTGAATAGTTGGCACACACCCGGAGTTGGAATGGCGTAGCCCAGGGTTATTTTTTGAAGGGCGGAAAGGTGTTCTGCACTTAAAAATCGTGGATTGGGGCTCCGTAACAATAATCCGAAGGGGGAAAAGCAATATTTTGTTTCTGAGAAAAGTTATTAGTGAAAACCCGAAAATTGACCCGGGTCATATCCCCTATTCGGGGCCCCATCCACGTTTTTTATGTGCAGAACACCTTTCCGCGTAGGCGGCCTTCCGGCGCGCTTTAAAAAATAACCCTGGGATACGCCATTCCAACTCCGGGTGTGTGCCTTCCGCGTGCCACGTTCCCCACTCTTTTCTCACAGGGTAATTTGTGATTACAACAACCACATGAAAAAGACAGAAAAATTGTGAACTTTAACTGCAAATATCTTGCAAAATTCGGACGCACAGCCGGAAATCAAATCTTCGTGATAACCCCAATCATATCAGTAGTTGGTTGTTATTTATGTATGTTTAATAAAAAAAAAAAATAAGGCTTTATTGCACAATTGGGTAAATTTTTATAAAGGCTTTATTACTCTTTCGAAGTGTAATAAAGCCTTTTTTGAAATAAAGGCCTTATTTCACTTTCAATAGTGTAATAAGGCCTAAAGGGATTATTTCACAAGGCGCTATTGCACCCCGCCGGTTTGGCTATGTATTTTTAAATTCACAGTTTTGGAGAGTTTGTAAGTAAGTAATTGTATTCATGAAAGGAATAAAGCCTTCGGCACAGCCGAAGACAGCCCCTTCCTTACTTGTTTTTATTTACAGTTACCCGAACCTTCGATCCAGGAGTATTTAATACGAGCTCATCTTCAGGCTTGTTATCAATGTTGGAAATTTTTCTTTTCAAAAGTTGAGTTACTATTTGGTTTTGCTGTTTTTCCGGTAACTGTTCTACTATACTTAAAACGTTTTCACGAGCACCAGAAGATGGGCCTTTGCAGGAATGAGATTTGCCTTTACCTGTTTCTTGAAAACAACTTTTACATAGTTCAGTTAAAGTTCTCGGTTTGGTTTTCTTTGGCTCATATTTAGGAAGTTTCTTTTTTTGTTGCGAAGTATCATCAAAACAATTGTTCACGTAAATATTTGAAGAGAAATCCCTAATTTGACCTCTACCCTTTTTTATTTTTTTATGAGCCTTAACTTGTGCTGTTAGGCAGATATAACAATTAAAACCCATCGTTCTTGTTTCTTTTGATAATTTAAGATCCTCGTAATTGGGCATTGTTGGAAGAGGTCTTTTGAACATATCATTTCCATATTCATCTATAGTTAGTCGGCAAGAGCTACATAAACTTTTTGGGAATTTACTATTATAAATATTAAATTCATCATTGAAATGCTTTTTTATAACTTCAATATGTTTTTCAGACAGCAAGAATTGATGAGAAGGTTTATTATGGAAAATGATTTTTTTCCCACAAAGAGCGCATACTTTTGTGCAATTTTCTTCATGATCGCATTTATTCACTCGACTATTCATCATATTAGTAACTCTACCCTAATACTATAAATCAATGAGAAAATATATGTGGCAGGCTTACGAATACAATTGACCTTCGCTTTCCACTTCCAAAAAGTCAATACCAAACAATTTTTTAATTCAATAGTTTTCTAAACTTTTGTTTCATGGCCTACTATCAAGTATTTGTAAACTCTCTCATAGCAAGTAGATATAAGTTTCACTTAGATTGCATGGCCACATATTAACTCTGTACAACCTTTTCTGACAAGTAAGTTTTACTACAGTGCGCGCCACTCTAACTAAGCATCATACTATGGCTCCAAATTTGAATACGTATCCGACATATATAAATAATTTGGCTTGGACACTGTTACATTGATTGTATAGACTTAACATTTTTATTGTTCCGAACTGAAATATAAAAATATGCATAACTTTTGAAAAGGATCAGATCGGATTTTAATTCCAACGGATTTTGAACCTATAAACATCCACAAATACAACCCTGCATGCAGTATTCGTCGACATTTTTGTGCAACCTATCGATGCTTCCTGCCTACCGTGATATATATTATTGGTTCATTTAATTATAATTATTAGTTTTATTTTGTTGGATTGAGCTATAGTAACAGTACCGTCCCGAAAATAGCTACGACTTTTTACGTATATTTTTTACAAGTTGATTCACTTAAAATTAAGAGGAACATTTTGTTTAGTGAACTGAATAGCATAGTAAAGTTTCGCGAAATGTATTGCCGCTGCCCCTTTTGATGTAAATAATTGGAAAATTTATTATAGCGCTTTCTGTCTGCATTAATATAAATAAAATAATTCATTTGCATTGTTACTGGCGTTATTGAACTAAAACTGGAATAAAACCCTTAAACTAATATTACACATTTTACTGTTCTGATATGTCCGATTTATTTTTATTTCAGATATTGCAACTTCAAATGAATGTATACAAATATCATTATTTATTCACTAGTTTCGACATTGAATCTTTTGACTTAGATGATTTTAAACACAATTTCGTGAATATTACCTCATTTCGTTTAGTTGATATTGGCGATCTAAACGTTCGAAATATACTCAAAGACATGGAAGCTTATCGCAGGAAGCATAACTACCAAACAACCCATGACCGCAAATTACGAACGATACAGGTATAATATTATATTTTTTTCTAATCCGGTAATAGTGTCTGTAATGTATATATTGTTAGACAGAACCGGCTTTAATATACGACTCAGTTTTTATATTCGCAATTGGATTAAAGAGTCTGGAGCAATCACATGCCTTAAATAATGTGAACATTTCATGTGTCGAAGAACGTCCATGGGATGTGGGCTTGAGCTTGATAAATTACATCAATTCAGTAAATAAATAAGTCTTATATTATACCAGTATTTTAAGAAATAGACAAAATGTATTTAAACAGCATTTACTTTCATACACAAAGGTTGAGTGGCGAGGACTGACTGGTCCCATACAGTTCAAAGAAGGACGGCGTATTCACTTTAAGCTTGATCTTGTGAGACTACGTGAACACTCAATAATTAAGGTTGGGGAATGGTCGCCACAAACTCGCCTTAATATCACACGACCGTCCTTGTTTTTTGATACAGGTAGAAGAAATGTTACGTTAGTAGTCATTACAATCTTGGTAAGTAAACGCTATTAGAAAATTTAGGTGGTAAGTCCGATCTCTCTTTCGTCAATAAAATGTTACTTTTTACTCTAGATTTCAAGTAAAGTAAGTTGCAAAAAAATCAAACTATAACTAGTAAGGAAGTCTAAGTTCGGGTGTAACCGAACATTAAATACCTAGTCACACCGCTCTGCTGGCAATAATAGGTTCAACAAAAATGGGCACAAAAACTGTGAATGAGGTCTTGTCTGGGACCATCCTAGATGTCGAACTAAGTTTTCAGTAAAATCGGGACTGCTCGTTTTCGCGAAATATCCCACTTTAACCCTTTAGGACCTTCAAAAATATACATTTGACCAAAAAATCTTCTCAAAACTAGTTTTTGTATGTTTGTTCGTGTAGGTGGTTTCTATTACTCAAATAAATTGACAAAAGTCACACATTTAAAAAAAATTGCAAAACTACCATTAAATAAAATTAATTATTCGTTTTTAGGGCACTAGTTACAGCACCCTGTTTTTGTAATGCAAAAAAAAAAAAACAAAAATACTCCTTATGATTTTTTTTTAAGCGGAACACGAATCCGTGGTCCAAAAATTTCCATCATGTCCCGTTTCTGAGAAAAAATGTTTTTAGACCCCAAAATTAGTACAATTTGAACAAGCCCCCTGTGCTCTGGGTGCTTTTATTTGATTTGAATATCAGCTCATATATAAACCAAGGTTTATGAAACATTATCTAAGATAAGAAAAAATTGTGGTATGTCGCAATTATTTTATACAGATTTTCAAAGTTGGCCGAAATTACAAAATCATGTTTTTGGTACATTTTTGAAAAATTATATAAATTTACCCCGATCTGGCACCAATATTTTACATACCAGAAAATATTGCATGGTTTCTAGTCTGTCAATGGTAAGAAAATCTTTTTATTACCACTTACCATGAAAATAATATCTTCATTTATTACCACCTCGTTCGAAACCGATCACTAAAAAGGGGTCGGTTTTGTTTTTTAATTTAAATGTGGTTAAAGTGTAGCACGGGAGTATTGAAAGAGATTCCCAAAATATAATTCCAAACAAAAAAATTATTGTGCGAATTATTGGCATAACTCATTTGTTGACATTTTTTTTTCGTTTTGCTATATCTTATAATATATTTGCTCAAATGAGATGAAATTTTCACAGTCTTTTACTATTTTGTCGTGGTTTATAATGCAATTTTTTGTGTTGCAAAATCTTTTAAAGTTTTTTATTTATACATTTTTTTTTATGCAAATTTTTTGCAAAATGTCGTTCTGGAGCACCAAAAATTCCGAAAAAAATGCAAAATATTCCTTAAGCTTTATGCAATAACATATACAAATTTCAAAGTGTGCGGATTTTTTGTTCAATAGATACGATAAAAAAAAGAAAAAAAAAAATAATAAATAAAATATCAACGAGTCTTGCTACCACACAATACTTTCAGGGCGCTCATAAAATTCAAAGTTTTTGTTTGATATCATAATAAAAGACCGCGAAGAAAGGTACAAACATCAATTTATTGCAAATTACATTTGTATTTTACACAGTGGCCGAATATGACGCTGAAAATCTTATTTTGGAGAAACGTTTTCTCAAAGCTGTGGCAATAAAGAAGACGCGAAATTATCACTCTTTTATACCAATTATATATATATATATATGGCGCGATATACAACAGTTATACGAGTATCATCAACCTCCTTGGAGATTTTTGTGCCGAGCTCTCTTCCAATTTGTGGTGTGCCGCTTTGAAATTTTTCTACAAATTGGCGGGACCTACGGTTTTTCGCCGACTCCGTAAGGCATCTACAAAGCAGATGCATTTTTGCTGAGAAGCCTTTCATGGCAGAAATACGCTCGGAGAGTTTGCCAAACCACTGCCGAGGGGCGACCCCGTTTTGAAAAAACTGTTTCAAACCACTTTTTGATGTAACCTGTACCAGGGCTCGATCCCGGACCTTTGGTGTGGTAGTCCGACAACACTACCTCCACACCACGGTGGCAGCCAATTACCAATTAACGGACTAAAATATGCTTGCCGAATTTATTCAGCATCAGAAGCATTTATTGAGAATCCGATCATCTGATAAATCATAACGGACACTTTCATAAAAGCCGGTAGCAGCTAACCGGAGTTTAATTGACGTATTTTGTATGGTTAGCTGTCAAATTAATCACCGATTAGGCTTAACCGGCTTTTATGAAAGTGGCCCTAAGAAGTTTTATCAATGTGATGTTTTTTCATTCAAAATGTAATTTTGCAATAAATTGATGTTTGTAACTTTCTTCGCGGTCTTTTATTATGATATCAAACAAAAACTTTGAATTTTATGGGCGCCCTGAAAGTATTGTGTGGTAGCAAGACTTGTTGATATTTTATTTATTTTTTTTTTTATTTTTTTATTTTTTTTTATCGTATCTATTGAACAAAAAATCCGTACACTTTGAAATTTGTATATGTTATTGCATAAAGCTTAAGGAATATTTTGCATTTTTTTCGGAATTTTTGGTGCTCCAGAACGACATTTTGCAAAAAATTTGCATAAAAAAAAATGTATAAATAAAAAACTTTAAAAGATTTTGCAATACAAAAAATCGCATTATAAACTACGACAAAATAGTAAAAGACTGTGAAAATTTCATCTCATTTGAGCAAATATATTATAAGATATAGCAAAACGAAAAAAAAATGTCAACAAATGAGTTATGCCAATAATTCGCACAATAATTTTTTTTTTGGAATTATATTTTGGGAATCTCTTTCAATACTCCCGTGCTACACTTTAACCACATTTAAATTAAAAAACAAAACAGACCCCTTTTTAGTGATCGGTTTCAAAAATTCTGACTCATACCTGAAAATTTTTTATAAAGGCAACTGATTGTTTTCGTTTAAGAACAATTCTGTTGTGAGTGGTAAATTAAATTATCACTAGATAAGAAAATACAAACAGCTTTCCCAATGTCCATGAAAGGTATGAAAATAAAAAAAATTTATAAAAAACTAGTAAGGAAGTCTCAGTTCGGGTGTAACCGAACATTAAATACCTAGTAGTGATCTGTTTTGGTTTCCTAATTTACTCAGGTCTATTTTAATACATACCTGAAAATTTGTTATAAAGGCAACTGATTGTTTTCGATTAAAAACAATTCTGTTGTGAGTGGTAAATTAAATTATCACTAGATAAGAAAATACAAACAGCTTTCCCAATGTCCATGAAAGGTATGAAAATAAAAAAAATTAATAAAAAACTAGTAAGGAAGTCTAAGTTCGGGTGTAACCGAACATTAAATACCTAGTAGTGATCTGTTTTGGTATCCTAATTTACTCAGGTCTATTTTAATACATACCTGAAAATTTGTTATAAAGGCAACTGATTGTTTTCGATTAAAAACAATTCTTTTGTGAGTGGTAAATTAAATTAAAGGTATGAAAATAAAAAAAAATTAATAAAAAAAGGCAGTAGGGTGTTAACTACTTGTCCGTATATTTTGCATGTTTGCTATCCGATTCGCGTAATTTTTGGCAGGAGTATACTACATACTATTGGAAAGCATCTCACTAACTTTCATTGAAATACCTTCTTGAAATTTTAAGCAATCGCTTTTGAAAATAACAGACCTTTTTCGCTGAAAAGTGGGCGGCGTCACGCCTACTTCAACAAAATCCACAAAAATTTTTTTACAGCTTAGTTTCTCCTAAAAAGCCTATTATGTGTGTAAAATCTTATTTATATAACTAATACAATTATGGAAATATCGCGATTTAAATTTTACAAAGAAATTTTTCAGAACTGTGTTCGAAAAGTGGGCGTGTCCGTTAACCAATTTTGTTTATTTTTACAGCAAAGAGTAAGCTTCATATGTTGAACTATTTCTCCAAATATCGTATCAATAAATTTATTTTTACCGGAGTTATGGCATGAAAAGTTTTTTGGAATAATCCACCATAAAGGGGCGGGGTCACGCCCATTTTCCAAAAATTTTGTGCATTCGACTTTCTTTGGCCACGAACACTTTAGAGGTAAAATATTTATTTATTTATTTATTTACGTTTCAGTCTACTGGTATTTAAACCTTACAGACTAATTGAATAGTTTAAAAAGACTTTACCTACATTGAGTTACATTTTCATTAAAATTTAATGAACTACTATAAAGATTACATAAACGAATACATCTATTAATACCCTAATTTAATATATAATTAGTATTATTGACTGTAGCTATGTTCACTAAGAGTCTATTTTGCCTAAGAGTTCTGGGCGGATTGTATTTTAAAAAATAGTTTGACAGTTCGACACAGTTTATATAAGACGATAAAATATTATACACAAATAAAATAGAGCTGCAGATTCTTCTGTCTTTTAATGATTGAAGGCCTAGAAGTTTGCGCCTGCTATCATATGGTGGTAACCCGTTTGGCCAATACAATTGCTTAAGCGCATACCTAGTAATGTTTCTTTGGATTCTCTCCATACGATTTGAAGGTTCATCGTAGAATGGGCTCCAAACAACAGAGCAATACTCAATTAAACTACGAACGAGGGATACATAAAGAGCTCTTATTGTCGAAGGGTCTGTAAAGCTTTGAGTGTTTCTCTTAATAAAGCCGACCATAGCGTAAGACTTGGATATAACATAGTCGTAGTGGCTATCAAAACTAAAATTGGAGCTAAATATCACACCCAAGTCTTTTACCTCTTGTTTACGAGTCAATTGACAACTCTCTATTTCGTATGGAAATACAATTGGTGTTTTCATTCGAGAAAATGTAATAACACAGCACTTGTTGACGTTAAGCTTCAAATTGTTTGACGCGCACCACAAATGAAAGCTTGTAAGATCTTCTTCGAGCTTAAGACAGTCCGAATATTGCGAAACTTTGATAAATAATTTTACGTCATCAGCAAACATTAAACATTTTGCAAACTTAAAGCATAGTGGCAAAATGATATAAAGCTAGTTTGAGCAAAGTTATTGCATATTCAATATATCTATGATCCTTTTCAAAATCTTTCGTATAAAATTGGGCGTGGACCTTACCCGATTTCGCTAACTTTTTTCCGGAATATTGCCGGTATTAATATAAATATGTGTGCTGAATTTCATTTTGCTATCTTGAGCGGTTTTTGATTTATGATTAATAATATTTCCAAATTTGACTTTATCAAAGGTGGGCGGTACCACGCCCCTTTTAAAAAATTTCCTCAGAAATGTATTTGTTGCCTTAACGCTAAAGTGCACACCAAATATTATCCTTATAGGTGTATTATGTACTGAATAATCACTCTTTTTGTATTTTCGAAAATATTATATGTATAGAAAGTGGGCGTGGCTTTTAACCGATTTTGCCTATTTTCAATAGCGCTCCGAGATGAGTGAAAATGAACCTCCATACCAAAATTCATTGTGATATCTCAAGAGTTACTCAAGTTATCGTGTTCACAGACGGACGGACAGGCGGACAGACAGACGGACGGGCGGACATGGCTCAATCAATTTCTCTTTTCCTCCTGAGCATTTTGATATGTAGGTATAAGTCAATATCTATCTCGATTCGTTTATGCCGTTACATACTACCGTTAGGCGAATGAAGTTAATATACCTTGTGTGCGAAGCACTACTAGGTATAACTAGTAAGGAAGTCTAAGTTCGGGTGTAACCGAACATTAAATACCTAGTAGTGACCTGTTTTGGTATCCTAATTTACTCAGGTCTATTTTAATACATACCTGTAGCGCGATTCACTAACTTTTTTAACGTAATTTGTCAACGATAATATAACTTAACAATAATTTAAACAATTTTGTGATTCACTAACTGTTTTAACACAATTTGTCCACGATAAATTAACGTAACAATAATTTTAACTATCTATGCTATTCACTAACTTTTTGTCAACTCTTCAATCGTTAATTTATCGTAGTCGATTTGTAAATTGATATTTTATCACGTTATCCGTTGGTATCGTTGAAATATTGGTTATAATAAAAATAAATTAAAAACAAATTTTTTGAGCAAGAAGTATTTCTATATTTTAAAAAAAAGTATTTATTTAAAAAAATATATATTTTAGAAAAAATGTCTCCTAGTTATTGGTATCGAACTTGCGACGTCTATTTTGTTATCCAGACGCTTGTCTGCTGCGGTACTGCGACACCAACGGCGGCGCTGGCAAATGCTGCACTTAACATTTAAGCAACGTTCTAGTCAATTTCGACTGAGATGCCACATGTCATCATTTTAAACAATTATTTAAACGTTATTGTTAAATCCGAGTTAGTGAATCGCACAATTGTTAAATTAAACAGTATACGTTAATGATAAATATCTCTATTGCGAAATTGTTAAAAGTTAGTGAATCGCGCTACTGAAAATTTGTTATAAAGGCAACTGATTGTTTTCGATTAAAAACAATTCTGTTGTGAGTGGTAAATTAAATTATCACTAGATAAAACTAGTAAGGAAGTCTAAGTTCGGGTGTAACCGAACATTAAATACCTAGTAGCAGGCGAGTATTCCCGAAATTTCCAAAAATTAAAAAATATACGTTTGTACTAGAATAATTACTCTATTCACCTTTAAAACCCCTGTTAAGAAACTAGCATTAATGGCAACAATGAAAATACGGAAGAATAAAATTAAATAATATTTCACAATGAGATAAGTTATTTGTAGTCGCTAATCAATTATCAGAGCAAGTCTGAGAGATCACAACTAAATTCCTGCAACGTTTCACTCATTTGGCTCTTTAAGAAATTTACGCAAAACTATCATACTTGCTCTGCATAAGGTCAACTTAGGATCTCAACAAAGATGACTTAAAAATGATGTACACAATGAGGACCAGAAAGCATAAAACGCACCAAAACAATTTGGGAAAATCATTGAATCATAAGTGAACATTTCGAACTTGATATTTTTTTACGCATTTGAGTGCCTTACAGGGATTAAAAAACGCTTACAAGATACAAACAAACCGCCTTTTCTCTTTATATTATTTTCAAATATTTATTTTAATTTATAACAATTTTTATTTGAAATCATCTTATTTCAATTTCCATGTTTTATTTCATTACGAAATGCACATCATTAATGATTTTACCTTATTTTAAGAAAGCTTGGAAATTTTAACTTTATATTATGAATTATTTATTATTTCATATCAAGAAAAATTCAAAAAGTAATTTAGTAGCACCTTTTTGCATACCTCTTGGTATGTGGAAATTGCAAAATTCCTAAAAATCTACTCAAAATGCCCATATTTTCTTTTCACCATACTGGCATCATTGGAAAATGTTATAAAAAACTAGAATGACCCGATAAATAAAAAAGTTTGGAATATTTCGGTCCCTGGTCCACTTCCCGGAAAAAAAATTACCCAAAATTTTAACAAAAGTAAAAGACTACCTTTGTACAAAATTTGAAAAAAAATCGCACAAAAGTTTGGAATATTCCGGTCCCTGGTCCACTTCCCGGAAAAAAAATTACCCAAAATTTTAACAAAAGTAAAAGACTACCTTTGTACAAAATTTGAAAAAAATCGCACAATTAATAAAAAATTTAAAGAAAATCGAACAATTAATAAAAAAGTTTGGAATATTCCGGTCCATGGTCCATTTCCCGGAAAAAAGTTACCCCATATTTTACCAAAGTAAAGTGGTACCTTTGTATCAAATTTGAAGAAAATCGTAGTACCTATAAATAAAAAAGTTTGGAATATTTCGGTCACTGGTCCACTTCCCGGAATAAAACTTTACATAAACACTCTCCGGATTTCTACTGAGCTATCCTGTAAATATGAACAAAATCGGCGAGGTAGTTCCGGAGTCTATAACATACATACACACATAGATACATAGGTACGTACATCCTATTTTATATATATAGATTAAATTCCAGAGAATCTTTTATGAACGTTTTCAACAACATTTTCAATATAAATAAAAAAAAGTGTACTTACAACACAAAATCCGTTGTTATTGGAAGCTCGTGCCACGTGTTGAGTACTTTTTAGGTTATGAAAATCACTTGATTAATTAATCGTGCAAAATACACTCAAAATTGATAATTTTATTATTATTGATGATAGTTTTATTATTATTGATAGAATAGCAATGATTAATAGTTAATATGAGAGTTACACTGAGATAGCAAAATAATAATTTTCAGCCTTACTACTACACTTGATGCATAAACAACATGGCCGACAGCTGTGTAGGGAGTGAGAGAAGTCTTATTGTGTGAGAGAAACAGGAGACCGGCTTCGTTCTCATCAATACTCCGTGCTGTTTACTGAGTCAGAAGTGACACCTGTAGACATCTGGCGGAGATAACTAATTAAATAACGATTGATCAGTTATCGTCCGGTGATGGAAAGTGATTAAATTACTAAAATGGCTAGAAGGGTGAAAATTTAGGATTGTATGTATTTTTATATGGTGTATCATGAAAAAATAAAAAATAAATTTTTGGCGATATCTCGGAAAACAGGTCGCAAAGGGTATTGAAAATCACCTCTTTTTTAAATATTCATCAAAGCCTCTTATTTGATACCCATATTGTAGAAAACCCGTCTGGGGTCACACCTGGTCCACATTTTTGGCGATATCTCGTAAACGGGGTAGCACAGGGTCCTCCTCCTCTTTTTTAAACACTCATCAACACCTTTTATTCGATACCCATGTCGTATAAACACCTTCTAGGGTCACCCCTGGTCCACTTTTTGGTCGATATCTCGAAAAATGGGTCGCATAGGATCTTGAAAAATAGATGCTGGTCGATTCTCAGACCTACTCAATATGCTCACAAAATTTCATGAGAATCGGTCAAGCCGTTTCGGACACTGTGACACGAGAATTTTATATATAAGATTACTACTCTTTGAGCGCTAATGAGTGACGCTAATTTGGCAAAAAAGGATTGCAAAAGTTTAAAAGTAAAAGCCCGGTATGCTGTTGAAAAGAAAATGCTCAAGAAATATTTTCAATTATTTCTTGACCATGAAATTGTCATGAATAGCCAAGAAGTTTTGACGTTCCATTTTGCATGTTGAATAACTGAAACTTGTTGCTTTTTATATGAATTTCAAGGTTATTTTATTAAATTTTTTGTTTTGATTTTTCCGAAACTTCAGTTTTTCTTCAAGAAACAAAGCGACAACTATTTCCTTCTTGCCAAAGCCAGAGTTGCGCATGTTTTTTTTTTTTGTAAAAATTTTCCAGAAATTAGCAGTAGAAAAGTAGAAGAGATACTGACACAAGCAATTTTTCTTAAGCGTTTCGGCTCTACTCAATATCCACTCTACTTTTGAAGTAACTCCTGAAGAAATTCTAAACAAAATTTCAAAACAAACAATAAAAATAAATATTGTTTTGTACACGGCTAAAAGTTTTAGCCTAGATTTAAAACTTTTTGGGGCTATATATGTATACACCTGACCAATATGTCTGCGTTCAAAGGGTTTTTTTGGAATGTCCAGTAAAATTAACTTCTTTAGACTAAGTTAATTATTTTTATATGAAAGAATGTGTAAAAACACAATAAACTTCGTGGAAAACTCATGAAAATTCAAGAAAATTCGAAAAATTTTCATAAAAATTTCTTAATTTTTAGTCAAAATTTTTATATTTTTTTCGAGTGTGCAGTTTTGTGGCCCGTTCAATTAAAATTAACAAAGATACCAATCTTAAGCCCCTAGAAGAATTACTCGATTTTTGGCAATTTTTTTTCTAGCCAAGTGCATTATCTTCCATACAAATTTATAAGCGTAATATTTTTATATTGAAGAAAATGCTCTTGACAAGTGAACGGGATACAAAGCTGCATACTCGAAAATAATCGAATCACATTTTACCTGAAAGTTAGAAATTTGGATGAAATTTTTTCGAGTTTTCTTGAATTTTCATGAATTTTCCACAAAGTTCTTAACTTTGAGTTGCAGTATTTGAATTCTGTATTGACACATACTTTAATTCAAAAATAATGAAATTAGTCTAAAGAAGTTAATTTTACTGGAAATTCCAAAAAAACCTTTTGAACGCAGGCATACTGGTCAAGGTGTATGACCAAACCAAAATTGGTTTAGTATTAAATTTACACCGTTTGTAATAGAAATGCGCGCAATTAAAATTATTTAAATTTTAAACCGAAAATGTTAACATTTTTTTTAATTTTTAAAAAATGTTAGGACTCGAACCGACGTGCCCCAAATCAGTGCGTTGTTGTATTTTTGTTTATCCTGGTAAACTTTTAAATCTAAACCGCAAAAAATTTAGAATTTTTGTAGGTAATTGAAAGGTTTGGAATTTATTACCAAAACGTTATTAAAATTGTGTAAACCAATGAATGGTTTATAAGTTAGGCTCAAATTTTTAGCCGTGTAGAACGAGAAAAATTTCAAATAAATAAAAGTATAAATATGTAATATGTGAAAATATAAATATAGGTGTATTTATAGGTAATTCTTATTTACTGACCCTTTGGCCAAAACCCCCCCCCCCCGAAATTTTTTTCTGGCTACGCGCCTGTCTAGTAGTGATCTGCATTGGTATCCTAATTTACTCAGGTCTATTTTAATACATACCTGAAAATTTGTTATAAAGGCAGCTGATTGTTTTCGATTAAAAACAATTCTGTTGTGAGTGGTAAATTAAATTATCACTAGATAAGAAAATATAAATAGCTTTCCCCGTGAAAGATATGAAAATAAAAAAAAATAATAAAAAAAGGCAGTAGGGTGTTAACTACTTGTCCATATATTTTGCGTGTTTGCTATTCGATTCGCGTAATTTTTGGCAGGAGTATACTACATACTATTGGGAAGCACCTCACTAACTTTCATTGAAATACCTTCTTGAAATTTTAAGCAATCGCTTTTGAAAATAACAGACCTTTTTTACTGAAAAGTGGGCGGCGCCACGCTTACTTCAACAAAATCCACAAAATTTTTTTACAGCTTAGTTTCTCCTAAAAAGCCTATTATGTGTGTAAATTAACTAATACAATTATGGAAATATCGCGATTTTAATTTTACAAAGAAATTTTTCAGAACTGTGTTCGAAAAGTGTTCGTGTCCGTTAACCAATTTTGTTTATTTTTACAGAAAATAGTAAGCTTTATATGTTGAACTATTTATCCAAATATCGTTTCAATAAATTAATTTTTACAGGAGTTATGGCATGAAAAGTTTTTTGGAATAATCCACCATAAAGGGGCGGGGCCACGCCCATTTTCCAAAAATTTTGTGCATTCGACTTTCTTTGCCCACGAACACTTTAGAGGTAAAATAGAAATGATATACAGCTAGTTTGAGCAAAGTTATTGCATATACAATATGTCTAGGATCCTTTTCAAAATCTTTCGTGTAAAATTGGTCGTGGACCTTACCCGATTTCGCTAACTTTTTTCCGGAATATTGCCGGTATCTATATATTAATAGGCTAACATTTTTTCCATACAATCAATTGCCAGAGTGTATCTCATAAAAAATGCATAACTCCAATTATTATATATTTTGATATGTTTTCATGGGCCAAGAGCTTTGCATAGGCATATTATATTTAACAAAAAATGCTTTATTAATTTGTAATAATTCATCAAAGTTTTCACCAAAACCCAAAGCTGTTAAGTACAGTATCGGACTGTTTTGTTGTACATACAGCAGTGGCGCAGGTGGTGAGCGTGCCGGCTATGATGCGTGCGTTCGTAGGTTCAAGCACGTGTTCAGGGCAGGTTAAGTTTTTTTTTTTTTTTTGAAAAAATATAAAAGATTATTCCAATTTATCAATTTATATTTTTAAAGAAATATATCATATTTAATATGGATAAAGTAAAAACACAGTTTGTAGCTTCTTCAATTTTATATTTACGAAATAATTAGAAATCGCGTTAATTTTCCTAAAGACATCAACTATTTTCTTCCTAAAAATTTTTATTTGTTAAAGAGTCGACATATAACAAAATATTTCAATATTTTTCTGTTTATGACATCTATTTTCGAGTGAAAAAACCAAATTTTTTTAAAAAAAGTTAAAAAATTATTTCAATATATCAATATATATTTTTTAAGAAATATATCATATTTAATATACAAAAAGTAAAAACACAGTTTGTAGCTTCTTCAGTTTTATACTTACGAAATAATTAGAAATCGTGTTAATTTTCCTAAAGACATCAACTATTTTGTTCCTAAAAATTTTTATTTACAAAAGAGTCGACATATAATCCAATATTTCAATATTTTTCTGTTTATGACATCTATTTTCGAGTGAAAAAACCCAAATTTTTAAAAAAAAAAAGCTAAAAACTTATTTCAATTTATCAATATATATTTTTTAAGAAATATATCATATTTAATATACAAAAAGTAAAAACACAGTTTGTAGCTTCTTCAATTTTATATTCATGTAATAGTTTGAAATCGCGTTAATTTTCCTAAAGACATCAACTATTTTCTTCCTAAAAATTTTAATTTGTAAAAGAGTCGACATATAACCGGAATCCTTACATATTTAGGCTAATTGGGCCAGTTAAGATATGTGTTTTCAATATTTCCGAGTTGAATTTGACGAAAGAAACCATCATATGTGTAAGTTGTAATATTCTCCCGCTAAACGGACTTCAAAAAATCCACAACTAAAGGAAAAATTGAGAGAACAGTCTATATCACCAAAAAAAAAAACACAATTTGGAAACCGGCTAATATTAAGAAGTTAACGGAATCTCAAAATAAACTTTCATTCGTTTCAATCCATATGGCCAATTTTGTTCGATATGGCATCATTCTATGTGACCATTATCTATATATTAATAGGCTAACATTTTTTCCATACAATCAATTGCCAGAGTGTATCTCATAAAACAATGCATAGCTCCAATTATTATATATTTTGATATGTTTTCATGGGCCAGGAGCTTATGCATATTATATTTAACTAAAAATGTTTCATTAATTTGTAGTAATTCATCAAAGTTTTCACCAAAACCCAAAGCTGTTAAGTACTGTATCTGACTGTTTTGTTGTACATACAGCAGTGGCGCAGGTGGTGAGCGTGCCGGCTATGATGCGTGCGTTCGTAGGTTCAAGGACGTGTTCGGGGCAGGTTAAGTTTTTTTTGTTTACGAAATTGAATTTGCCCTAAAATATACGAAAACTTTTTATTATATTTTTTTTTTTAATTTATTATATTTGTAATCCAATATCTTTCTGTTTATTATGTTTATGACATCTATCTTGGAGTGAAAAACCCAAATTTTTTGAAAAAATATAAAAAATTATTCCAATTTATCAATTTATATTTTTGAAGAAATATATCATATTTAATATGGAAAAGTAAAAACACAGTTTGTAGCTTCTTCAATTTTATATTTACGAAATAATTAGAAATCGCGTTAATTTTCCTAAAGACATCAACTATTTTCTACCTAAAAATTTTTATTTGTAAAAGAGTCGACATATAACCCAACATTTCAATATTTTTCTGATTATGACATCTATCTTCGAGTGAAAAAACCAATTTTTATGAAAAAAAAAGTTAAAAAATTATTTCAATTTATCAATATATATTTTTTAAGAAATATATCATATTTAATATACAAAAAGTAAAAACGCAGTTTGTAGCTTCTTCAATTTTATATTCACGAAATAGTTTGAAATTGCGTTAATTTTCCTAAAGACATCAACTATTTTCTTCCTAAAAATTTTTATTTGTAAAAGAGTCGACATATAACCCAATATTTCAATATTTTTCTGTATATGACATCTATTTTCGAGTGGAAAAACCAAATTTTTTGAAAAAAAGCTAAAAAATTATTTCAATTTATCAATATATATTTTTTAAGAAATATATCATATTTAATATACAAAAAGTAAAAACGCAGTTTGTAGCTTCTTCAATTTTATATTCACGAAATAGTTTGAAATGTCTGAAAATAATGCTGTAATGTCTGATATTTTGGTAAGTGGCGTCGCTCAAACTCCAAATGAGAACCTCAGCGAAATATTTAAGAGAATTTGTCGCACAGTTCAGTTGAGCGCGTTGTCAGTGCAATCTGCCTTTCGCATTCGAAAGACCAAAAACGGTAGCTCACCAATCATAGTTAAATTGAACTCTCCCACTGACCGCTCTTTGCTTCTAAGAGCAATTGGAAACTTTTGTAAAAGCAACAAGAGAACAATGGCTCTCAGTGATATTGCGCATAGTGGAATAGGAAAAATATATGTCCACGAATGCCTCACAAAAAACAACCGCGAAGTATTACAGCATGCGCTGCAACTGAAAAAGCAGAAGCGACTTACTTCTGTTTTCTCCCTACGTGGCGAAGTGTATGTACGTTCTCGCCAGCAAGGTGAAGCTGTAAAGATAAGTGACAGACAGAACGCTGACCGAATTGCAGTAAACAGCAACACGACTAATGAATCCAATAGCACAGCAACACAATAACATGTAGCAAGCAATGCATTACTTAATAATAATTTTAAGTATATTCTCTTTTTATATTATTGTTTACTTTTCTGTACTTATCTCCCAACCTGTACTCTTCATTTCGTTAATACTTATTTCTTCTATTTGCTGCTTTGTTGAAAACACTTTGTTTGTTTGTTTTTATTATGTTTAACTTGACCAATGATTGTGCTGACAGTGGGCATGTGAAGTGTATTTTGGGTCAAATTGGTAAAAAACATAAAACGTTTAATATATGTCATTTAAATGTTCGGAGTCTTACGGTGCATAAATTAGACTATTTGTCTTATATATTTGCGGATCAAAATATCGATTTGATTTGTATGACCGAAACCTGGTTCAGAACCAACATTGATGATCATTCATACTCATTAAGTAAATATATATTACTGAGAAATGACAGGCAAGATAACATACGTGGTGGCGGCACGGTTGCCGAAGTTGGTACTTTAGTACCAAAAGTGGTACTTTTTTTTAGCGATGGTACTTTGGTACTGATTTGGCCGATATGGTACTTTTTCACCATAATCGATTTTAAGACGCCATAAAGAGTTCATCGCTAATTTCTTTTTACAGTTATTTGCGAAGTAAAACAAAGTTTCATCTTGCTGAAAAGCATCCCGCTTAGCAAAAAAAGTGAAACTGATAGGATCCAGCCATCAATCCAAACTGCAAAAAATGGATAAGTAAGTATAGGTATTGGCATCCTTTAGGCTTAGCAAATTAGGTAAAAGCGCTTTTTAATTTTTCGTTTCTGTGAAAAGATATTTACTGATATTTAAATGGGCTTAACGATCCAGCTTTTAAAGGGCTTACTTCTTTTATTTTTAACCTTTTGTCTTTGCCTCATAGCTCTGCAGCTGTCGAGCGCAAGTTTTTTGAAATGAGTTTAATCAAGACTAAATTACCACCAAAAGATATAAAAACTACGTATGAAATATACTTTAGGAAGCCCTTTATTTGCACCTAATGTTAACTCTATACTATTAAAATCAGTATTTCCTTTAAGTTTATAAATGTGTAGATCACAAAAGATACAAGACACCCACTAAGAATGCTTTAATAAAAAGTCTGATATATACCTATTGCTAACTAATTTTGCCTAAAAATAATAATAGTATTTAATACATTAATGTGTAGATCTCAAAAGATAAAAACCACCTATTAAATATGCCCCAATAAAAAAGTGTGTTATATGTCCTAATGTTAACTAAACACCCTTAATAAAAGCGGTATTTGATAAATTATATATGAATTTTAACTACGTTTTAAATATGCTTTAATAAAAAGTGTTATTTGTACCTCATGTTTACTTAAAACTAAAAGTATAAAGTAGTATTTAATATAATCCATATTTAATTTAGATACTTTAATGTGTAAAAAATAGTTTATATAAATGAAATACACATACATTTTTAAAAGCAAAAAAAGTTTTCATGTAAATAGAAATTAAAAGAACTGGTACTTTTTTATTGAAAATGGTACATTTTTATGAAAATTATGGTACATAATTTTTTTTTGGAGTGGCAACCGTGGGTGGCGGGGTTGCTATATACTGCAAAGATACTTTAAATCCAAAGGTAATATATCGATCAGAGCATAGCAGTGAAGTTGAAAGTATATTTATTGAAATTGGCGATGCCCGGACAAAGTGTTTTGTAGCTTGCGTATACAACCCTAATAGGTCAAATAATTTAGCATACTTGTTTCAAAAATTGTCTGAATTCACTGTAAAGTACGAGCACGTAATTATATGTGGAGACTTTAATATTGATATACTCAATAATGATTCCCGCAGCAAAACCCTTATAGATAACTTTCAGACATTTGATATAAATATTATAAACAAATTTGCGACCCGGTTTGCTCCAAATAGTAAGCCTGATTTAACGTGTGTTAACAATGTTGATAAAGTAAATCATAACGACCAGTTTCCTATGTGTGGTGTTTCCGACCATGAAATGCTATTTTTATCATATGATTTAAAATTCAATACGAGAGAGCCCGATTTTGAACTTACCTATAGAAATTATAATGGTATTAACTTAGATGAACTTAGTAAAGGGGCGTCTAGTCTTGACTGGAGCGGATGTTTATCCTTCCCTAAGTTGGATGAAAAATTACAATATTTTAATGATCTTGTTAGCTACCTGTTCAATAGATTTGTTCCGCTGAAAACCATTAAAATTCAGAGTTATAAAAAGCCGTGGTTTACTAGGGAAATTCTCAACCTAATAAGAAAACGCGAGAAAGCTTATAGGGAGTGGAAACGATGTCCCGTTGAAGAACACTGGAAAGCTTCCCGCCTTGTGCGAAACCATGTTACCTTATGTGTTCGGAAGCACCCCTGCGGGTTGGGGCTTAGAATATGCCCGCGGTAGGCATACCGGTCGTAAGAGGCGACCAATATGCACAAAGGTAATGATGTGCAACTCGATGGTTGATCTACGGATATGATGCCTCCCACCTCTCATTACCTATCTTCTCTTTCCTTTCGGAAGGAGGGATGACATGACCTAGAAGGTTGCACTGGTCATACCAAATCGCTCCCACGACAGTCGGGCAGTACCGCAAGGGAGTACCGGAGCGTACCGGATTCATATCCGGCCAAGGACTGTTATTTCGACAACACTCCCCAAAACCTTCGGGGAGTGATTTTGTTGTTAAAACAACAACAACAACAACATGTGTTCGGAATGCTAAGATAGCCTTTTTGAATATCAAATTTAATACTAACTTACCTCCTAAAATGCTCTGGAAAAATCTTCGTACTTTTGGAGTATCTAAAAATGATAATATGCAATGTAACTTCGCCCCTAATGTCATGAATTCATATTTTTTGAGAGGTAGTGCAACTGATAATGGTTCTAATGATAAAAACGACGAATTGACAGCTATAGCTAGTATAGAAAGTCGACCGAAAGTTAAAAATCTCGATTTCTCAGTGGTAACTGAAGGTGATGTCTTGAATGCTATATTTGACATTAAGTCTAATGTGGTAGGAATCGATGGCATTAGCTTACGATTTATTAAGCTTATACTTCCTTTTGTTACCCCTCCGCTAACACATATATTTAATTTTGCAATTATGTCCGGTGGGTTTCCTACTCAATGGAAAATGGTTAACGTGATTCCGCTCCCTAAAACAAAGTCTCCGGGCTCTTATAAAGAGTTCAGACCTATAAGTCTATTGCCTGCCTTGTCTAAGGTGTATGAGAAGTTTTTAGCGAAGCAGATAACTGATCACATAGATAATAGCAATTTGCTATCCGAGGTTCAGTCGGGATTTAGAAAAGGACACAGTTGTGCTACTTCCATGCTAAAGATTATTGAAGATATACGTCCTGCATACGACAGTAATGAGCTAACAATACTTGTACTTCTAGATTTTTCAAGAGCGTTTGACACGGTAAATTTCAGAATTTTACTTCATAAGCTCGAAACAAGCTATTATTTCAGTTCCTACGCCTTAAAGTTAATGCAAAACTATCTCGTCGACAGATTTCAGCAAGTGCAATGTGGTGATAAATGCTCAAACTTAGAGCCTATTACATCAGGTGTTCCACAAGGATCTATACTTGGTCCAATATTATTTACGCTTTTTATCAACGACATTGTTACTTGCTGCCACAACGCCTCTATACATCTGTATGCTGACGATACGCAAATATATGTACATGTCTAGACCGATCGGTCTTATCGAAGATCTATTTGCTCGGCTGAATAAAGACTTAACACGTATAGGACACTGGGCTCAAGTAAATAAATTATCACTTAATGCATCGAAGTCTAAGGCGTTAGCAGTATCGAACGTAGCACATGATCTAAACGGCTTTCCTGAAGTTATGCTCAATGGTGATAAATTATTTTTCCACGACGTGGTTACCAATTTAGGCTTCAAAATCAACTCTAAGCTGACTTGTGTTGACCATATCAACTTTGTGATCGGTAAGATTTACAGTACTCTTCGGAACTTGTACAGAACTGCCTATTTGTTACCACAAGCCACTAAGATGAAGCTGGTCAAAGCTCTTATAATACCTCAAATTTCGTATGGTGAACTTATATATGGTAACCTTGATTCATCTTCACTCAGCAAATTGCAGCTTGTCTTAAACAATGCTGCCAGGTTCGTTTTTTCTAAGAGGAAATTTGACCACATTTCTTCATTTTCCATACAAATTCTCGGAAGCGATATTTATAACTTCTTAAAAATTAGAAACCTCAGCTTTTTGCATAGGCTAATTCACTCTCAATATCCACGTTACTTGTTTGAGAAACTTAATTTCTGTCAGTCTACTCGGACCCTGAATCTACTAGTCCCAAATTTTAAATATACGTCATCCTCTAGAATGTTTTTTGTCAGTACAATCCGTCTATGGAACTCACTTCCCTCCAAGACGAAAGCAATTCAAAGAGCAGAATGTTTCAAACTAGCAGCAATATCTCATTTAAACTCGTAACTCATCTTAAATTATATAACACTTTCTTACACTCCTTTATTTACAGTCTTAAAATATTCCTATTTTGCCATGTTTAAGTTTAAGTATAGTTATAAGTCCTTTTCCTTTTTGAATCTTTATTATTGTAACATTACCGATGTAATAACTAGATAAGATTGATGTACTATTTAAAAGACTTAGTCTTACTTGTACAAACTTAATAAATAAATAAATAAAAATTGCGTTAATTTTCCTAAAGACATCAACTATTTTCTTCCTAAAGATTTTTATTTGTAAAAGAGTCGACATATAACCGGAATCCTTACATATTTAGGCTAAATTGGGCCAGTTAGGTTATGTGTTTTCAATATTTCCGAGTTGAATTTGACGAAAAAAACCAGAAAACCATCATATGTCTAAGTTGTAATATACCACATTTAATTTAATTTTCATATGATTTTATTTGATTATTTCTTTGGTTTCAGTTTCATTATTTTATTTTTTATAATTTTATTAATTTATTTTCACTTTTTAATTTTATTTTGATACATATTTTGATTGTATTTTTTTATTTAATTTAATTTATTTTAAATGTTTTGTGAATTTTTATCTCTTTTTTATTATACTTTTATTTACTTAATTTTTTGTAAACTTTTTTGTTTATTTTTTTTTAAATTTATTTTGTTCTGAATTTCTTTTGAATCCCTTTTTTTTAAATTTTGTCATTTGTACTATATTTTTATTTTTGCCATCATTTTATTTTATCATCTATTCAGTTTTATTTTCTGTATTAAGTTTCATTTTCTGTACTATGCTTTTTTTTAATTTATGTTTCTCATATTATTTACTTTTACAGTAACTTACTTTTATTTATTGATTTCATTTTAATTTAATGCATTTTTTTTTTTGATAGGAAATTTATTTTATTTTACTTTCTTTTGTTTCGTTCGATTGATTTATTTGACTTTTCTAGTCAATATTATATTTGTTTATTTTCGATATCATCTAATTCTATTATTTATTAAATTTCATATTTGACATACTTTACTTTATTTTTTGTTTTTATGTATGTATTATTTACTTTTGCGGTGAACTACCATGATTTTTAATTTAATTTCGTTTTACATTAATGCTCTTTAAAGGGAATGTTTCATGTTTTTTTTTTTAATATTTTAATTGATTTAATTTTTCTTTTAATATTTTATTTTTTTAAACATTTTTTTACTTTATTCTCTTTTACTTTTTATTTTTTGTTTATGCTATTTTATTCATTGTTTATGCCAATCTATTTTATTTTGTTTTTATTTCTGTTCACTTTATTTCATTTTTATTTTTATTTATTTCATTTTAGACTTTTAGTGTTTGATTCAATTTAAGTTTTTTGATAATTTTTTAGATTTTATTTTATAATATTTTTAATTTTATTTTATTTTGCTGACTTCATTGGCAATTTTTTGTTTTTAATTCTTTGCACTATTGATTTTTATTTTCTGTTATATTTAATTTTTTAATTAAATTGGTTTTTACTATGTTTACTATGTTCTATTTGTTTTTTTTTTATAATTTTTTATTTATTTTTTTATTTATTTCTTTATATATTTTTATGAATATATTTTTTGATCTTTATACATACATATGTACATATGTATAAACATATAAAACATCTTTTTCCTTTTTATTTCTCTTAATTTTTTTGTTTTCTTATTTCCATAATTTTTTTATATTATTTTACATTGAATTTTTTTTGTTTCAGTATTTTTTTAAATTTTTTTTTAACTAAATTTGATGTTTTTTGATTGTCCTACTTTTTATTTGTTGTTCATGCTGTTTTATTCATTGTTTATTCTATTCTATTTTATTTTGTTTTTTTTTTCTGTTCCCTTTATTTTATTTTACATTTTTAGAGTTTGATTTCAGTTAATTATATTTTATAATTTTTTGTTTTTAATTTTTGGTTTAATTTTTTAATTTTTTTTGATGTTTTTAAGTTATATTGCTTTAGTTTTTTTGCTGCATTTGCTTTTAATTTTTGAAATTTTTTTTTATTGTTTGTATTTTATTTTGTTTCTAATAATTTTTTTTGCTTCAGTTTGTTTTTATAACATTTTTATTTACATTTTTCAAATTTTTTTTTTGAGTATTACTTTTTTTTAACATATTATATTTTTATTTATTATTTTATTTTTTGTTATGATATTAAACTTTTTGTTTTTAATTTTCCTATTTCATTAAGTTTTGATTTTTTTTGGTTTTGTTTTTATTTTTATATTTAGTTTTTTTTATTTTATTTTTCTTTAATTAATTTTTTTTATTTGGTTTTTTTCTTATTTTATTATCTTTTGTTTTCTTCAATTTTGTTTAACATTTTTTTTTTACATATTTTTTACTTGATTGTCTTTTACTTTTTATTTGTTGTTCATGCTCTTTTATTCATTGTTTATGCTATTCTATTTTATTTTGTTTTTTTTTTCTGTTCCCTTTATTTTATTTTACATTTTTAGAGTTTGATTTCATTTAATTTTATTTTATAATTTTTTGTTTTTAATTTTTGGTTTAATTTTTTTTATTTTTTTTTGATGTTTTTAAGTTATATTGCTTTAGTTTTTTTGCTGCATTTGCTTTTAATTTTTGAAATTTTTTTTATTGTTTGTATTTTATTTTGTTTCTAATAATTTTTTTTGCTTCATTTTGTTTTTAATAATTTTATTAAAATTTTTCAAATTTTTTTTTTAGTATTGCATTTTTAAATGACAAATTTTTTTAACATATTATATTATATTTAACTTTTTGTTTTTAATTTTCCTATTTCATTAAGTTTTTGATTTTTTTTTGTTATATTTTTTTATTTTTTATTTTTTATTAATTTTTTTTATTTGGGTTTTTTTTATTTTACTTTCTTTTTTATATTTTTATATTTACATATTTTTTACTTGATTGTCTTTTACTTTTTATTTGTTGTTCATGCTGTTTTGTTCATGTTTATGCTATTCTTATTTATTTTGTTTTTATTTCGGTTCCCTTATTTCATTTTACATTTTTAGTGTTTGATTTAATTTAATTTAATTTTATGATTTTTTGTTTTAATTTTTTTTTTTTTTTTTGATGTTTTTAAGTTATATTGCTTTAGTTTTTTTGCTGCATTTGCTTTTACTTTTTGAAATTTTTTTTTATTGTTTGTATTTTATTTTGTTTCTAATAATTTTTTTTTGCTTCATTTTGTTTTGAATAACATTTTTATTTCAATTTTTCAAATTTTTTTTTGAGTATTACATTTTGTTATGACACATTTTTTTAACATATTATGTTTTTATTTATTATTTTATTTTTTTTTATGATATTTAACTTTTTGTTTTTAAGTTTCCTATTTCATTAAGTTTTTGTTTTTTTTTTGTTTTGTTTTATATTTAGTTTTTTATTTTATTTTTCTTTTATTAATTTTTTTTATTTGTTTTTTTTCTTATTTTATTATCTTTTGTTTTCTTCAATTTTGTTTAACATTTTTTTTTACATATTTACATATTTTTTACTCTTTCACTTTTTATTTGTTTAATTTTTGGTTTCAATATTTTATTTTTTTTAATGTTTTTAAGTTATATTGCTTTAGTTTTTTTGCTGTATTTGCTTTTAATTTTTGAAATTTTTTTTATTGTTTCTATTTTATTTTGTTTCTAATAATTTTTTTTTGCTTCATTTTGTTTTTATAACATTTTTATTTAAATTTTTCAAATTTTTTTTTTGAGTATTACATTTTTATATGACACATTTTTGTAACATATATTTTAGTTTATTATTTTATTTTTTGTTATGATATTTAACTTTTTGTTTTTAACTTTCCTATTTCATTAAGTTTTTTATTTTTTTTGTTTTATTTTTGTATTAAGTTTATTTTATTTTATTTTTCTTTTATTAATTTTTTTTATTTTATTTTTATTTTATTAATTTTTTTATTTGGTTTTTTTTATTTTACTTTCTTTGGTTTTCTTCAATTTTGTTTAAAATTTTTTTTTACATATTTACATATTTTTTACTTGATTGTCTTTTACTTTTTATTTGTTGTTCATGCTGTTTTATTCATTGTTTATGCTATTCTTTGTTATTTTACATTTTTAGTGTTTGATTTAATTTAATTTAATTTTATATTTTTTTGTTTTTAATTTTTGGTTTCAATTTTTTATTTTTTTTGGTTGAACTATTGATTTTTATTTTTTGTTTTATTTAGTTAGTTAGTATTTAATTTCTTTTTCATTTATTTCTTCTTTTTTTACATATTTTTATGAATATATTTTTTTATCTTTATACATACATACATATAAATGTATAAACATATAAAACATCTATTTTAGTTTTTTTGTTTCTCTTAATTTTTTCGTTTTCTTATTTGCATGTTTTGTTTACTTTATTTTTAATTTTTTTTTTTAATTAATTTTTTATTATTTATTTAATCTTTTATTTTTGTTTAATTTTACATTGAATTTTTTTTGTTTCAGTATATTTTTATATTTTTTTTTTAACTAAATTTGATATTTTGTTGTTGGTTTTTATTTTTTTTTTATTTTTATATTTTTAAGTTATATTGTTTTAGTTTTTTTGCCACATTTGCTTTGAATTTTTGAATATTTCTGATTGTTGTATTTTATTTTGTTCTCAATTAAAGTTTTTTTTGTATATGAATTTTTTTTGAGTATTACATTTTTTATGACATATTTTTTTAATATATTATATTTTTATTTATTGTTTTATTTTTTGTTATGATAGTTTTGTTTACTTTGCTTAATTTTTTATTTTTAATTGTTTTTTTACTTTAATTAATTTTTTTATTATATTTTTATTTGGTTTATTTTATATTTTTTTTTGTTTTTTTACTTTTGGTTTCTTCAATTAATTAATTTTTCATCTAAGCTACTTTCCGTTTTTCACTTTATTCATTTCATTAACATTAAATTTCTTTGTTTTGATAATTTAATTTATTTCATATTATTTTTCTTCTTCTTTCTTTTCTTTCATTCAATTCATTTATTTTGATTTTGTTATTTGTTTTATGTTTTTTATTTTTTATACCATTTTATTTTATTGTACAATCAATTTAATTTTCCATATTATACATTATTTAAGTTTATATTTTTTATAATATATACTTTTACTGTAAACTACTTCCACCATTAATCTAATTTAATTTCATATTTAACAGAATACAACAACGAACTTAACGAAATACAGCAACTACATACATACATAAATACAGAGAACGGTAAGTAAAAAGCTAAATTTAATGTTGAAATTTTTATATTTTAATTTATTAAATTTTATTTTTAATTTTACTTTTGTTTTATTCAATTTATTCATTTTGGTTTGGTTTTCTATACCACATTTAATTTAATTTTTATATAGTTTTATTTTATTCTTTGATTTCAGTTTCAGTATTTTATTTTTATAATTTTATTAATTTATTTTTACTTTTCAATTTTATTTTGATTATAGTTTTTTATTTAATTTAATTTTATTTATTTTAAATGTTTTATGAATTTTTATCTCTTTTTTTATTATACTTTTACATGCTTAATTTTTTGTAAACTTCTTTTGTTTTTAATTTCATTTAAATTCCTTTTTTCAATTTTGTCATTTATACTATAGTTTTTATTTTTGATATCATTTTATTTTATCATCTATTCATTTTCATTTTCTGTATTCAGTTTCAATTTCTCTACTATGCCTTTTTTTAAATTTAAGTTTCTCATATTATTTACTTTTACAGTAACTTACTTTTATTTATTGATTTCATTTCATTTTAATTTAATGCATTTTTTTTTTTTTGATAGTAAATTTATTTTATATTTTTATATTTTTTAGTGTTTAATTTAATTTTATAATTTTTTAAATTGAATTTCATTTTAATATTTGTTTGCATTTTTTATTTTTTCATTTACATTACTTAATTTTTTATTTACATTATTTATTTATTTTTTAAATTTTTGTTAATTATTATTTTTCCATTTAAATTTTATTTGTAATTTTTCTTCTTTTTTTTTTTTTTGTTATATATTATTTTTTCATCAAATTTCCATTTATTGTTTCACCATAACTTTAATTTTATTTTTTTTTTAATATATTTTAGTGTTTGATTTTATTTGAATTTATTTTGCAATAATTCATTTAATTTTAATTTTTAAATTTTTTTATTTTCCTTTTTTTATTTTATTTCATTTATTTTATTTTATTTTTCATTTCATTTTGTTTTTTATATTACTATTTGTTTTTTTTTAATATTTTTGTGTATATTATTTTATTTGTGGTTTTAAATTTTTCAATTTATTTTTGATATTTATTTTTTTGTTCTTTTAACCTTTTGTTTTTCAATTTATTCTTTTTTGTGTTTTAAGCTTTTTTATTTTGTTTTTTTGTTTTCGGTTTTTTATTTTTTGATTTGTTTTTGTTTATTATATTTTTATATATACTGTTTTTACTTTTTTTGGATTTATTTATTTGTAAACTTTTTATTTTTTTTTTATATATTTTATTTATTTATTTTGTTTTCATTTATTTTTTTTTCATTTATTTTTTTTTATTAAATTTATATTTTTTTTTTAATTAAATATATTATGTTATTTGGTTTCTTTAACTATCTTATTTGTTTGTATTTTTCTATTTTTTTTTATTTAAATTACAATTTTTTTTATATAATTTATTTTGTTTATTGCATTCTTTTCCAACATATTTTTTTCTTATATTATATTTTGATTTATTTTTGTTGTTTATTTTCTCTCATATTTTTCTTTTCGATTTTACCTTGATTAATTTTTTTATTTAGTTTATTATATATATTTAATTTTACTTTTTTCTTTTTCTTCAATTCATTTATTTTAATTTTGTCTTCTATACTATTTTATCATCCATACTATTTCTTTCATTTCATATTACATTAATTTCATTGAAATTTAAAGTTTAATTTCGTTTGATACTTGAATTTCTTTCATTTTTATTTTATATTTAAAGAGATTAATTTTACTTTTTTTTCTTTCATTCAACTCATTTATTTCGATTTTTTGATCTGTTTTATGTTTTTTATTTTTAATGTAATTTTATTTTATTGTTAATTTTATTTCATTTTCGGTATTATACTTAACTTTATTTTATGTTTTTCATATTATTTACTTGATTTGCTTATGTTGCGTTACTTACCATTAAATTTCATTGATTTTATTGTACTTTAATCTATTCATTTCATTTTATTATAAATGAAATATAATAAAAACAAATTTAATTGAAAATTAAATTAAAAAAATATAATTATGACAATGATAAAATGAAATATAACACTATATCACATGAATAAATTAAAGTATAACAAAAGAAAATAGTTAAGTTTAATTAAAAAAAAATTAAATTATTAACATAAAATACAATGAATTTCTTAATTTTTATTTAGAATATTTAAATTTGATTTCGTTTGTTTTAATTTAATCAAATAATTTTATTTAAATCTCCCAAATCCCATCCCATTCAATTACATGTACATAATGAAATCATATTCTTTGGTAGTGCCTAAACTTTGAGTGTGAGATTTTTTATTATATTTTATTCCATTTATTATTGCGGTTTTTTAAAACTCATTATTTTTATTTGAGCGGTCGAAAATTATATCTAACTCTCTTTGAGTTAGGGGGTTAGAATATGCCTGAGGACCCCTGCGGGTTAGGGGGTTTAGAATATGCCCGCGGTAGGCATACCGGTCGTAAGAGGCGATTAATATCCACAAAGGTAGTGATGTGCAGCTCGATGGTTGATCTACGGTTATGATGCCTCTCACCTCTCATTCCCCATCTTCTCTTTACTTTCGGAAGGAGGGATGATATGACCTACACTCTAAACTTTTTGATCAAATTTACAGATATTAAGTAATATAGTAAATTTTTGTTGACTCTCTTGCTGTTGCTTGAAATTACAATCGTTTCTGCTTATATTCTGCAAAGAGTCGCAAAAGACATAATTTTAGACACTAATCATATGAAAATTTTATTACACTTCCAAAAATGTTTAATAAAAAACGTAAAGTGATTCAAACTTTTGATTATCACCAAAAATGAGCAATGAATTACACAGCTTTTAGCGTAAACTTCAAGCGTACATAGAAAAATGTTTAAACTCGCTCATCGAGCTCTCTTCAACAAGGTCTCTCTCTCAGTTTTTTACGTCAAATCGGTGAAGCCGCGTGTGTTGAAGCGCTAAAGCAAATAAAAAAAAATAAAATAAATAATAGATTTAATAGCCCTTTTTTTAAATTACATAAGTGTAAGTTATTAAACAATATGTTTAAGTGCAATATATGTGAACAAAAATTTGCAAACAACCGCAATTACCATCGCCATTTGTACGCCCATAAAGACGCAGGTGGCTGCAGCTTTATTTGTTTACATGAAAAATGTGAAAAGACATTTTCAAGCTACAATAATTATAAAGTGCATTATTTCAGAAAGCATGCAAATGTTGATAAAGTGTGTTACAGAAATAGTTTAATAGAAAAATATGAGTGTAAAGTTCGTGAATGCAAATATATTGGATCTAGTGTTAAAGAAATATACGCGCATGTTTTAAGCCACATTTGTTGTAACAATATTGTAAATTGCCCAATGCCAACTTGTTGTAAAACATTTTTCAACAAGTCCACTTTTCGGTCTCATTTCTATAGAAAACACAAGCATTTTACATCAACAACAACATCGATTGAACCAGATGCAGCACCTACCGAAGAAGTTAGCGCCACAAATCATGATGCTTCTCCATTTGACCCAACAAAAGTAGCAAACCTTCGCAGCAGCAATTTCCCCAAATCCTTTGCAAATATTTTGGTAGATTTGAAATTCAAATATAATGTTTCTGAAGCTTGTTTGCAATATTTGTTTAAGGAGCTTTCCACCTTATTGGCAATGAATATGTCCGACAACATAGCACAAATAAGTCAAATATTTTCTACCAATACTACAAGTGTATCGGAAAAGGAACACGACATTATAAGTATCTTTACAAAATCAAAGTTGTTGCAAGATTTGCAAAGCCTAGCTTCAAAAAGTAAGCGAAATAACTACTTTTCAGGAAAAACAGTATGTTACACTGTACCGAAAGAACTTTATCTTGGACGTGATAATTATCATAAAACATGTGTCTATCATTATATTCCAATTTTAGAAACATTGAAATGCTTATTGAATGACGAAAAATATTTTGAAGCCTTTTCCGAAGTAAAGGGGTCGAAGCTTAATGTATATTCTGACTATAATGACGGAAATATTTATCTGTGTAATCCTTTAGGTACAGCAAAACAGAAACATAACGACAGCCACACTGCAAAACCCCGTAAGTCGCTATCATTCCAAAAATAAGGTTCTGAGCCTTTCCCACAGATCTTGATATTTTGCACATTAAAATTCAGTCAAAATCGGGTTACAACTTCCCGTTTCTTTCCAGTGGTGAAATGAAATAACCGTCGCTCATATACATCCGTTATAATTATTACAGTTTTTTCCCTCTCCTGAAAACTTTTTGGTTTTGAACATACAGGGTTTTGCAGTGTGGCTGTCGATAAGCTGATTGGCTTTTATTTTATGCTCGGTAATATACATGCCAGGTATAGATCAATAATTTCTAATATACAGTTGATTCTATTGTGCAAAGAAAGTTATGTGAAAACTTTTGGATTTGAAACGGTTTTGAAGCCTTTATTGGATGACCTAAAAATATTAGAATCAGAGGGAGTAACTATTTTAGAAAGTAAACTTGCAACTTAAAGACAATTTCTTGGCACTGTGTTTTCTGTAATTGGGGATAACCTTGGTTCACATCAAATTGGAGGATTTGCGGCAAGCTTTAGCTTTGCAAACTATATTTGCCGGTATTGTTTCTTTGAGCGAAAATGTTTAGAAACCAGAGATATTGAAATTCGTACTCTTAGAAATATCAGCAATTATAGCGAACTGATTTCGGCAGAAATTTTCGATAGAGGAGTTGTTCGCAACTCATGTTTAAATATCCTTCAGTTCTTCCATGTTTGTAATCCAGGACTTCCACCTTGTATTGCACACGATTCCCATGTCCCATATGACTTGATGGAAATTTTAAAAAAGTTAAGCAATAAATACAGTTTTTCATTTGATCAAATAAATATGTTTTTAGCATCATTAAGAAAGAAACTGAATTTACGATTGTCCTTTCCGAAAAGAAATGCTAAAATGAAAAAGCTTCCAGGCAACGCGGATGAAGTTCGTCACATATTATTTTTGATGCCTCTTGTCTTGATGAATTAAGTTTGTTCTTACGAAGATCCAATATATTTGCTTTTCACAACCATGGTTAGCGTGTGTCGTTTAATCTGTGCACATGAAATTACCTTATCTCAAATAGAATTATTAAACTACTACATACGTGTTTTTTTTGAATATAGAGTTGAGTGCTTTCCTGATCTTAATTTAAGACCAAAACACCACTATATGAAACATTATCCAGATTTAATTAAGCAATTTGGTCCTTTAAAGCACATGTTTACAATGCATTTTGAACAAAAACACGAATACTTTAAGAATATAGCTAAAAGATGTAAAAACTTCAAAAACATTACCTATACTTTGGCAAAAATGCATCAACAGCTTCAATCGAGTCTTTATGGGCATAGGTTAATGAAAAAAGTAATATGTGAAAAGCCATATGCGCTGGAAAGGAATATGTTTAATATTAGCTTACCAAATAATTTCATATTTGTAACAAAAAACTCAACTTTTCTTGGAACCATTTATAAAGAAAATGATGTTATATTATATTCAATAGATGAACAAAGTAATGTGAATGTTCTTATTATTAACTCCTTATTTATAAATAAGAATTACGAAAATTTCATTTTTTATGGTGAAGTAGTAAAAATGTGGTTCAATAGCACGATAAGCTTGTACGAATCCTTTGATACAACAAACAAGAGTTTTTCAATTGTCAACAATAATGAACTTTTAATTTCAGAGCCTATAAAAGTAATTATGTGAAATTCTAAGAGATATTTTTCTCCATTTTGTTCCATTGTTGATCACATATAAGCTACGATGTTGTAAATGACTTTTGCAGTTTCCCCATATTATCAAATAGTTATTTTTTCAATGCCATGTTTATTTTTAACCTAGCTTTAAAAAATCATATAGTCGATAATAAAGTAAATATGTCGAAGTACTTATGTATGTAAGTTGTGGAGCGCCGACAGATCGACCAAAAAAGCCTTCATGTGCCAAGCTTCTATTGCTCTCATAATTACGAAAGGTATGATTATCAAACATTGTTCACCTTTTAAAAATCCGTATTAAACAAAATACACATTTTTAATATTTCATTTAGCTAAAGACTATTCTCTTACGGGAAACAAGCTAGTTTTGGAATGTGATGGAACAGAGATAGATGACGACGAAACGTTGCATGCTTTTTTAGAAGATAAGAGCACTTTCATAATCCTTGATTCTTGTGAGGCTTGGATTACACCCTGTATGACAACAGCTCCCACTATTTTCAGCAGCACGGCCGTACATGGAAATACACAGCTCAGCCAACAGACTTTTTTGAGCGATTCTTCATTCTGCCTTACACCAAGCCCTGAAGGTGTTGGTGCTACATATTTATCGCTACTGCCACAGTCACCGCCCCAAGAAGAGTGTCCAATAAACGCCTTTCCACAAAATAATTGCCAGACCCTTCAGGAAGGAGTTTTTCAATATAATACAGAGGATGCAAATACAAATATTCCTTTAGAACGCATAACCAACATGCCCACTTCGGGTAAGAGAGCACCACAGGCGATGTGTGATTTATTTTATGCTTTTGAAATACCTTGGAATAAAATGTCACCTGAAATCAATAAAGCACTGGAAGATAAAAAGCATTTAGGAAAATTGTTGAACCAGTTTTGTAATACTATTGTAGACGAGTTACGGCAAAAATCTGAATATATTCCCATGAGCGTTTACCGGAGCATTGCGCAAAAGGCCGGTATCAAATATCCCGAATCTTTTCTTGAGAGAGATGGCCACAAAAATATTATGTCACACATTCCTGTTTCGTTAATTACGACTATGAGAAACCGTAATAATTTTTTGAATTCTTCGGCTAAAAAGGGGCTAGCCAGTTCAAATGTGCCACTCAAATTGAAGAAAAACATAAATATAATGTCCCGTAGTTGCGTCAACTGGCAGCCAAACTCACGCGACTACGATAAGGATTATACATCTAAAAAACAGTTTTTAATAACGATGCACCAGAAGAAATCCCTACAGCAATCAGAAGAGGAAACTGTTCTGCAATACATGGCTGATTGCTTTGCTGAGCAGAGAAAGTTTTTCAACAATGCACAAAATATACCGACAGTTAAAGAAATTCTTCAGAATTGGCCAATGATATTTCACAAAAAATGTCTATTTCGACATTTCGAAAAATTAATGGAACTCGACGTTTCAACATTCAAGCTAAACTTTAGAGCGTCCGAAGGGAAACTTAAAGCGTTTTTTTTAATTTAAAAAGCAGGAAATGACGAAGATATAATAAAGGCGATTTCTCAACATTTTAAGGAACGCCGTGAGCTATTATTTTCAAAGTTTGAGGTATGATTAGTGTAAAAAAATTACATTTATATATAATAAAATAAATAAATTGCAGTTGGGAACAATAGTTGAAGATATCAAGACAAGCAAGAATATTTCAACTCCATGGGTTTCAACAATTTGTAAGTATTTTTATAATCAGGCAAATTATAAACAGTTATCTCAGAATTTCTTTGTAATAACTTATTTTAATTTTTAATGACGTAGCTGTAATAAGTGAGAAATTGCGTGTGTGTTTAGAATTTAAAGGTTTAAGTCTTTTATTAAAATTTTCATATTTGTTTTAGATACATCTCTTGCGAATGAAGGCGACCCAATTTCTTATATATGGCTAGAAGGCGAAATCACTACCATAGATATTACGTATGATATCGTGAACCTTATTTTATGCGTTCTCTGCTACTATTACATATTTAACATTGAGTATCCAAAAAATATTTCTCAAACCTGCGAGTTTCTAATGCGATTTTTTTTTTAATTCTATCCAACCCAAATAAGGGGAGGAAAAAAACACATAAATACTTTAAAAAAAATAAACACACTAATTTCTAAAATTGACGGTATTTCTGAAGTAAAACTCTAACATACATACATGTATAATTTAAATTTATGTATATTCATTTTATTTTAGTCCAGTCGAGAGAGACTAAAAATCAATATATTGTGGAGTTTTCCGGACCAAACTTTTTGTTGCTACTAATAGGAATCTTTTGTAGAAATATCGTTTTTGCCGTAACAAAGATAATTTTGTTGATTACACTAAACATTATTCTTTTTACATTTATTCTTGCTAGTAGTAGGAAATAAAACCGCTGGTCCGAAAAATTCCACATTTCTGAATTCACTAAAACTTTTTATACGTTTATAAAATATATTTTACCTACATTTTATAAGATGTATGTACATAAGGTTGATTAATTTTAATTTTATAAGATGTATGTACATAAGGTTGATTAATTTTAATTTTATTATTTTAGTTAGCTGTTTTTGAAGTTTAAAGAAAATAAATTTTTTTTAATAAATCACCCTAATGTCCATATGTATATTGTATTAACTTTTTTCTGTTATTGTATGAATTTATGTACTATTATTTCAATAAAAAAACTAACTAATTTTCCCCTCATACCCTACCTTTAAATTAAACATTTTCGGTAGCTAAATTCAAGCAGTAATGTGTTTATATGTAGTTGCGCGTTATCTTGCTTAATTATTCAGCAACGAGAGGAGAGCGAGCAAAAGGCGCTGTAAATTCAAGCAGTAATGTGTTTATAGTTGCGCGTTATCTTGCTTAATTATTCAGCAAAGAGAGGAGAGCGAGCAAAAGGCGCTGTAAATTCAAGCAGTAATGTGTTCAATTATTTAATAAAGAGAGAGAGCGACCAAAAGGCGTTGACAGTTGAGTTACACGTTTTCTTAATTAAAATTCAACCAAAAATCACCTATATTAACTTGCGTAAATTTAGACAAAAAGAGTCGGTAACCTGTTGCCAGCGATTATCGTTGTAAAATTACAATAACAAGTTTAGAGTGTAGAAGGTAACACTGGTCATACTAAATCGCTACCACGACAGTCGGGCAGTACCGCAAGGGAGTACCGGAGCGTGCCAGGTTCCTATCTGGCCAAGGACTGCCATTTCGACAACACTCCCCAAAACCTTCGGGGAGTGTTCTTGCCGCTACACAATCAATTGAAAATTATATCTACATATCAAATTATTTGACTGACACCGGCCAAACCACGCCTAACTGAATATTTTAACTTTCTAAGGGCCACTTTCATAAAAGCCGGTTAAGCCTAATCGGTGATTAATTTGACAGCTAACCGTACAAAATACGTCAATTAATCTCCGGTTAGCGGCTACCGGCTTTTATGAAAGCGGCCCTAAGAGGAGACTTAAATCCATAGTTGGGATAGAGACAACAAAAGCCGAGTTTTCTCTTAGGATTATTTTTGGAGTTCACTGGTTATCCATTTCCTACTGCGGGTTATTAATTTTTTTAAAATTGATTATTTTCAATTGAGCGGTACGAAAATTATATCTAACTCTCTTTGAGTTAGGGGGTTAGAATATGCCTGAGGACCCCTGCGGGTTAGGGGGTTTAGAATATGCCCGCGGTAGGCATACCGGTCGTAAGAGGCGACTAATATGCACAAAGGTAATGATGTGCAGCTCGATAGTTGATCTACGGTTATGATGCCTCTCACCTCTCATTACCCATCTTCTCTTCACTTTTGGAAGGAGGGATGATATGACCTAGAAGGTAACACTGGTCATACTAAATTGCTACCACGACAGTCGGGCAGTACCGCAAGGCAGTACCGGAGCGTGCCAGGTAGATATCAGGCCAAGAACTGTCATTTCGACAACACTCACCAAAACCTTCGGGGAGTGTTTTTGCCGCTACACAATCAATCGAAAATTATATCTTAATATCTCGAGTTTTCTCTTAGGATTATTTTTGGAGTTAGGAATTCACTGGTTAGAGAGATTTTTATAGTCTCGAAATAATTTAGGATTTAATGTGAATGAAAAATTTTGCATTTAAGGTGGAAATGACCTCTCGCTATAGCGTTTAGCTCCAATTTTAATACTTAGATGCTTCTGCTGCCGGCCATTGACATAGCAGATATTGAGCGCTTTCCTTTTTAATAAATCTGCAGATTCGAAGTTTTCATAATACCTTATGTCTATGTATTTAGGGATTAATTTGGGAAATTTTATATTAGGGAGAGTTTATATCACGACTGTCCTGGGATGATGCGGTTATTTTTGAGACCGTTTACTCTTGGGATATTTTCTGAGACATTTTTTAATTGAATTTATATCTTCAACCATTTTTATTTTTAGTCATATCAAATGCCCCGACTTACAAGAAGAAGGGAAAGGGATGTAGATAGGGAGAGACGTCATAATGCTTCTAACACATCTGTTGCATTAGTTGACACTTTCAAGGGGGCTTTAAATAATGTACCCTATAACTTTCTTAGTTCAGATTGCGGTCCTATGGATTTACGTTGCATGCATTGTAACGCAATGCATTTCAAGAGTGAGATTACTGCAAGAAGCAGAAACTGTTTTTCGATGTGTTGCCAAAAGGGTAAAGTTACATTGCCATCATTAACACAAAATCAGTTGTTCAATAACCTGTATGAAGGTTTACACTCCAACAACACCTCTTTAAAACGGAAGTCAACCAATTATTTTGAGGATATAAGAAGTTTCAATTCGTATTTTGCTATGGTCAGTTCTGAAGCGACTATTGCAGAGAATGTCACGCAAGGCATTTATAATTTCAAAATTCACAATATCTTTTATCATAGAGTTGGGCCGTTCACGCATGGGCAAAATGCTCGCACTAATCCCTGTTATGCTCAGTTATACTTTTCTGATGTCGATACCGCAAATAATTTTAGAGCGAGGGAACCATCAAACGGATCATGCGATAGGGGCTTAATGGAAGAAATATCTTCCGAATTAAATCAGATTAATCCTTTTGTACGGTCCTTTATTTCCCTGAAAGAACACTGTAGTAGACCGGAAAATATATGCAAAGAAATGTGTTTACTCAATACAGTAAACCATAACGTGGCGAATACGGTAATCGGTAGATACAATGACGCTCTTGCAACTGATGTTGCCGTGATATTTAGTACGGTAGATGGCGAACCTCCATTCGACAGAAGAATGGTATCGTTTTATAAATGCAATGGTACGGTGAAAAACATTTCAGTTTTAGATTCCTCTTTGGACCCATTGGCGTATCCACTATTGTTTCCCAACGGAGACACTGGATGGCATACCGAGATAATGCATAACATACAAAATACGTCTACTTCTAATCTTCCCAGAAATAAAACTACCATGCTTGAATTTGCACCATTTCGACTTGCAATCCGAGACGAATTCAGCCTTTTACACCATTCTGAAAAGCTTTATCTGCAGTGGATTGTTGATATGTATGTTCGTTTTGAGGGCTCAAGGCTTCATTTTTTGAGAACAAATCAAGATAAACTAAGATGCGATGTCTTGAACAACATAACTGATTATTTGAACACTAATCCTAATGGGAATGGCAACGAAAATATTGGAAGACGAGTCATTTTGCCATCGTCATTTACTGGTTCGCCCAGAAACATGTACCAAAATTATTTGGACGCTATGACCATTGCTCGTCATTTTGGCAAACCTTCTTTGTTTATTACAATGACATGCAATCCCCATTGGCCAGAGATAATTACAAATATAGATTTTAATGAAGCTCCAAATTATAGACCTGAAATTATAGTTCGAGTGTTTCAGGCAAAGCTAAAGGATTTAATAAGCACAATATGCACAAAGAAAGTTTTCGGTTCTGTTGCTGCTCACATTTACACAATTGAATTTCAGAAGAGGGGTTTACCTCATGCACATATTTTGATAACACTAGATGAAAAAGATAAGCTTGATGGTGTTAGTGATATTGACAAAGCCGTGTGTGCTGAAATACCTGACATTGAAACACAACCGAAATTACATGAATACGTTTCGAAACATATGATGCATGGGCCATGTGGTTCTTTCAATATAAACGCGGTATGCATAAGGAAAAATTTTTGCGAGTCTACACGAGAAGAGGTTAATAGATTTCCATTATATAGAAGAAGAGATAATGGTGTCAGTGTAGATGTTCAGGGCGCATCACTTGATAATCGCTATGTTGTTCTTTATAATCCTTATTTGCTTGCCAAATTTAATTGCCATATAAATGTAGAGGTTTGCTCTACGGTTAAAAGTGTAAAATACATTTACAAATATGTATACAAAGGTTATGATGGCGCAACCGTGCAATTAGCTACAGAAGAAATCGACATCGCAGAGGGGAAAAATTGTGACGAAATTCAAAACTTTTTGGATGGGCGTTACGTTGGCTCTACTGAAGGCGCTTGGCGAATTTTCCAATTGACATTCATTTACCCCAAAGACAAAATGTTGTGTTTACAGATGGCAAAAAAAAAAAAAAACAAACTATTCAGAATTTAAAAAAAACCAAACTGTTGGCGTTTTTTCAGTTAAATATTGATGACACTTCGGCAAACTCATATAAATACACTGAAATTCCGTTTCATTATATTTGGGAAGATAGCGAGAAAAAAGTGGAAAAAAAGACAGCGAGGCGGGGATAAAATTATTAATCGTATGTATGTAGTGTCGCCAAAGGATGCTGAACTCTTCCATTTACGTTTGCTTCTTTTACATGTCACTGGTCAAAAATCGTTTATGGATGTTCGAACATATAATGGGGTTCTATATAATACATTTGTAGAAGCATGTCATGCTCGGGGAATCGCCTCAAATGATAACGATTGGCGAGAGTGCTTAGAAGAAGCACGACAATTTCATTCGCCTAAGCAAATGCGTCACTTATTTGCTGTGATATGTGCACTAAATACTCCTGCAAATGCTTTAGCGTTGTGGAATGAGTTCAAATATTCCTGTTTAAGCGACATACATAAGCTACGGTTATTTCATTCGTTTGTTTTATTTGCTTTGCATGCTATTGTAATTCGCAATCAGCTTATAAAATATTTCGAAGATATAGTTTATATTTTGGAAAGCCAAAGTGTGGTTTTTCCAAGCGAAAATGAGGAAGCCAATAGCGCCATGCCTCAGAGCCAACAGTGCTCGCCACCAATAATACATACATATTCTCTCGTTCTCTAAAGAACAATTTTGAACATTTAGGCAAACATGGTCGTCAGAACCTGAGCCAAATGAATACATACAATTTGAGCAAAACGGTCACATAGCACCTGAGCCAAATAATAATAACTTAAAAAACAACTCGCCTTCTCTAAAGCTTAGACAATTCCCTTTCTGAAGATTTTTTAAGAGAAGGCGATGAGCAAGTTTCATTTAATCGTGCACTTATTGAAATCGAAGATGTGTTACTTAGTCACAATGTGACATGTCATAGCCTTGGATTACCAGTTCCTGCAGTAATCCCCATTACAACGAGTTTGAATACCTCACAAGCTGAAAATGAGCTAATTTTGTTTGAAGACTATTACTCAAGAGCAAACAATGAGCAACGAAAAATAATAGACAGCGTCATCCAGGAAATCCAGTTTCATAATACTGGTTGCAATGTGTTCTGTGTTACTACTCACGCAGGTTGTGGGAAAACTTTTATGCAAACTGCTTTAATTCATAAGTTAAATTCACTTAATTTCCATGCACTGCTACTGCCTTTAGTGGCATTGCATCAACTCTTTTGATTGGTGGAAGAACAGTGCATAATGTCTTCAAATTACCAATTCCTGTTGTAGAAAATTCCGTTCCGAATATCACCCCAAACAGTTATCATCTAAGATACCTAAATTCCGCTGCTCTGATAATAATTGATGAAATTTCAATGTGCCCACGTTTAATTTTGAAAGCTATTGATAGATTACTGCGGGATTTGTCTACCGACGATAATAATAAAGACAAACTGTTTGGAAGAAAAACAATTTTACTCTGTGGCGATTTCAGGCAAATTTTACCCGTTGTTCCTCACGGATCACGTGCAGTTTTGGTTGAAAACTGTATTGTCAGTTGGAGTGAATTTCCTACATTTCATCATGAAACATTAAGCCAAAACATGAGAGCACTACCTCACGAAATTCAGTTTGTAGAGTTTTTAAAACAAATTGGAAATGGTCAAACGGTTGTTTACCCACAGTTTGGAGATAACATCATTCAGATACCTCAGCAGTTATTGGGAAATGAAAATAACTTAATTTCTGACATATTTGGGAATATTAAGGAAAATATTCTATCAGATGAAGTGGTGAACTCAGTCATTTTAGCGGCAACAAATGAAGATTGCTCCATTGTTAATAGTGACATTTTACATCGCATACCGGACCCATTCAAAACCTATAATAGTTTTGATGCTATAATTTGCGACGACGAAAGAGAAGTAAACAATTAGCCGACGGAGTTTCTTAACTCCCTTAATATGAGCGGATTGCCACTGCATCAACTTTCCTTAAAGCTCAATTGCGTCGTGCTACTCATTCGAAATCTAAATACTAAGGATGCCTTAGTAAACGGCACTCGGATGAGGATTAAAGGCCTACACAACAATGCCATCGATTGCGAAGTTTTAACCGGATATTCCAAAGGAGAACGAATCCTTATTCCTCGCATTAAGTTAACGTACTCCGGAACTATACTACCCTTTAATTTTCAACGGACTCAGTTCCCAATACTACCATCGTTTGCAATGACCATCAACAAATCGCAAGGCCAAACGTTTCAAAAGGTCGGAATTTTATTGAGACGGCCTGTATTTACACATGGGCCGTTGTACGTGGCTGCAAGTAGAGTCAGGTCATTTGAATGTCTAAAGTTTTATGTTAGCGAACATAAAAATCAAGGCCACTTAGCCGGTGATGACAGAGTATTTACAAAAAATATAGTTTTCACTGAAGTTATAAATGTAAGCAACGTTAATCCATGAAAGTTACTTTTGTATATAGAGTAAATATTTTTTTAGCAACGAAGTTGACGTTTCTCCCTTATTCTTAATCCCTTTCTGTTTGCTCTTGCAAAGAGAGAAGATGTCAAGGTGAGTAGAGATTCATTTAACCCTTAATAGATTTGCATATATATAACTCTTCTAATTACAGACAAACATATATGACGCGCCATCTGACTTACTACGTTTACATATTTACATATTTTTCCCCATATTCATAAATGAAATTGGTTTATATGCTTTTATAACTGAATATTTATCTCCATAAACCTTTTTTAACTTAATGAATATTGGAAGTTGTGTATCGTTTCCTTAATTCAGAAAGGTCCTGTATAACTTCGGGGTAAAATAGGGTGTAGGGTCACTAGGGTCTTGCGGGTCTGCTTCCATATAAATAAAAAGCACTATTTCTCTAACTAATGTACACTTTAATCAATTTACTTCACTGATATCACTTTCAAGAACGGGTAAGTAGCGAGATGGACAGTTGTAAGCGAACTAAAACTAACTTAACTTAATTTTGATCTCTTGCACAGCAAGAAGACTGGAATGTGTGTAAGTATGTATGTATGTAAAAATGGGCAAACGGTAGGAGCTATTGGATTAAAACGGTAAGTACAATATTATCTTTACAGGGTGTTTGGTAAGTATAGCAAAGGGTAAGTAATTAAGGCAAAGTGTATTTTAGATAAAGGTAAGTATAAACTAAGGTGAGTATAATGTGTGTATAATAGGGTAAGTATTCATGTAATGTATGTATATAATTCAATGTGTAAATGTACTTCAATTAATGTTCGTGTCTATGCGTGTAATTTATAAATATGAGTTTTTTTTTTTTTAATCGAACTCAATAAGGTTTGAGCTCATGTCTCCAACATGGCGGCCGGCCTGCTCCGCTGGTGGAAGCAGCAATTCCTGCATCTCGGCCAAGGTGGATACCGCAGTCGAGAATAGGTGTCTTAGGTGCCGCTCATTTTTCTTCTTGTCGGCCTTCTTCTTCCTCGCTTGTACGACCACCACTCTCCGCTGAGTGGATTGCTTCTCGGGTTTTGGTGCCTGTCGTCGTTGCCTCGGTTTCGTGACCTTCCCGATATCTTGGTGTTGCTGCCGATGAATTAGGGTGTGGTGTGCCAAGCCGCATCGGTGGCAACTGTCCCGGGAGTTGCATGCCGCCGTGACGTGTGAGGTTGCCAAGCAGTTGACGCAGTACTTGTGAGCCCGCACTGACTCGTACCGCTGCTCTGGCGTCATGGCCATAAATGCGGGACAGTACCGCAGAGAGTGCCGTTCGCAGCATAACCGGCAGGTGCTGTAGTCTCCGTAGCGTCTATAACGATAAGAAAAAAAGGGAAATATTTGTGGTGTTAGCACGGATGCAGTGGTAGGGTCGGAGCGCTATCCCTAACGATTACATGCTACGGAGAGAGGGTTGACGTGAGAGTCGAAATCCTATTTTGCGGGGGGCAATGCACATAATTTTGAGATGGGTCGTGTATAAACTCCGCCTTGAGTTCGGACATCTACAACTCGAACATTTTCGTCCGAGCCAGGATGGAGTCGAATGACGCGTCCGAGTCGCCAGTCATTCGGAGGTAGAAGGTCATCTTTTACGACGACCAGATCTCCCTCCCTGATGTTTGTCTGCTGGGTTTTCCACTTAGTACGCTTATGAAGTTCTTTGAGGTATTCGTTTTTCCAGCGCATACTAAACTGGTGGTGTAGCACTTGCAGTTTCTGCCATTTGTGGATGATTGGCAGATTTTCAGAGTTGGCTTCTGGCAATGAGAGCAGTGGAGCGCCGCGGAGAAAATGACCAGGGGTAAGGGCGAGTATATCGTTTGGATCATCTGACATTGGAGAAAGTGGTCGCGAGTTGAGAACTGCTTCGATCCGCGCGAGTAGAGTCGTGAATTCTTCGAATGTGAATTTGTGGCTCCCCGCAACCTTGAGAAAATGAGTTTTAAAACTTTTCACAGCTGCCTCCCACAATCCACCCATGTGCGGAGCATAGGGGGGGATGAATTGCCAGGACAGTCCGTGGGTAGAGTATTTCTCAGCTATGTCGGGTGCGGCTTCTTTGAGAAAAGCCGTGAGCTCCTTCTGAATTGTGCGGCTGGCGCCGACGAAGGTCTTGCCATTATCTGACATAACTTTGTGTGGTAGTCCACGACGACTGACAAAACGAGAGAATGCTGCTTTGAACGCAGCTGTCGTCAAATCTGAGCAGAGTTCGAGGTGTACTGCTTTTGTCGAAAAACAGACAAATACGCAGACATAGGCCTTTGCATACGAGGCTTTTCGGAGCATGGATGTTTTTACTAAAAACGGGCCAGCAAAGTCCACACCGGTAGTATGAAAGGGTAGGGAGAAGGTGGACCTCTCAGGGGGTAGTGCGGCCATTATTTGAGATTTCGCCTGTTGCTTATAGATAGTGCAGGCTTTGCAATGGAAGATGCACTTTTTCACCTTTTGCTTGAGTCTAGGGATATAATACTCTTGTTGTATCATCCGGGTCATTAGCTGCTTTTCGGCATGCAAAAATTCAGAATGGATAAAATCAAGGAGTAAGGAGCATAATCGAGAGCTATCGGGAATAATAATAGGGTGGCGCTCGTTATATGTGAGAGTTGCATAGGCGAGCCTCCCGTTGACGCGCATAATACCGGTTTTGTCGAGCATAGGGTTCAGGGACAAGAGGGGGCTTTTCCTACTAATGGGTTTGCCAGATTGAAGGTCCTTAATTTCAGATGGGTAAAATCTGAGCTGAGTCAACAGGATCAAACGCCTCTTTGCCTGATGCACTTCCTCTTGGGTAAGGGCTACTGGTTTTGAGGCATTGCGTTTTTTCACTCTATCTATAAACCGCTGCATATACGCCACTACTCGAACTGCTTTTGGGTACGACGAAAACCTATCGAGTAAATCTGGCATTTCAGTGGCATGGAGTACTTGGGTGCGCTTTTGTTCGGGCGGAGTTATGGTTTGGGTTACAGGTTTGGGCCAGGACGTCGAAGGTTTCGACAACCACTCCGGGCCGTTCCACCATAAGGGGCAATCGGCTAGATCCTTTGGTGTACATCCACGGGTGCCAAGATCTGAGGGATTTTCCGCCCCAGGCACATGTCGCCAAGTGGCGTTACCAACATTGTCCAAAATTTGCGAAGTCCGATTTGCTACATAGGTCTTCCATGTGTGAGGGGGTTTTTCCAGCCATGCTAGCACGATTGCAGAGTCTGACCAGAGGTAAAGTTCGTGAGGGGTCAGATTTAAGTGAGAGTGTATGTGTCTAATTAGTTTTGTGAGGAGCACCGCTCCGCAAAGTTCCAGACGGGGGAGACTAACTGTTTGCAGAGGCGCGACTTTGCTCTTTGCCACTAATAGATGAGTGGAAAACGTGCTTTCACTATTCTGTACTCGTAGGTACACACATGCGCAGAATGCTTTTTCTGAGGCATCTGAGAAGCCGTGTATCTGAAAGGGTTTGTCAGGGGAGAAGTTTACCCATCTAGGAATTTTTATTCCATTTATCGCGGAGAGACTTTCGCGAAAAGTGTTCCATCTGTTGAAGGCCCCGGGTTTCACTTGTTCATCCCAGTCCGTTCCTTCTAACCAGAGTTGCTGCAATAGAGTTTTGGCTAATATCATTATTGGCGATAGCCATCCTGCCGGGTCGAACAGTTTCGCAACAGCCGATAAAATTTTGCGCTTTGTATTTGAGTTTTCAGCTGGAATAGGGTCATACGAGTAGGAGAACGAGTCAGTTATAGCGTTCCATTTTATGCCGAGTGTCTTTGTTGAACTGGCGTCGTGAAATTTTAGGAAGTCTTCATCTAGCAGATCAGACTTTGGGACTAATTTCAGAATATCAGGGTGGTTTGCCGTTATTTTCTTAAGGGGAAAACTGGCAGATTTTAAAGCATCGATAGCCTGATGCAGAGAGTTCATAGTGGACTGTAGATTGTGTTCGCCCGAGAGTATATCGTCTACGTAAGTTTCTCGTAGCAATATGTCATGGGCAAGAGGGTGGGTGGGTTTCATATCTTCTGCGAGTTGGTGAAGTGTTCGGATGGCGAGATATGGAGCACAGTTGACGCCAAACGTTACTGTCTTCAATTTATAATCTTCCATTGGCAAATGAGGATCACTCCGGAAGAGAATTCGCTGAAACTGCTGATCTTCCGGGTACACGAGTATTTGGCGATACATTTTTTCAATATCGCCATTGAAAACGTATTTGTAAAATCGCCATTTCAGCAGAACGAGCATTAAATCATTTTGGAGTATGGGACCTGTATGTAATACGTCGTTCAATGAGTTTCCTGAGTGAGTTGTTCGAGATGCGTTAAAAACAACACGAACCTTTGTTGTTTTGCTGTCGGGTTTTAAGACAGCATGGTGTGGGAGATAGAAGGACAAGTATTTTCCCTTTTCAATGACCTCTTGTGATGAGGTTGCCTCCATGTGATTCAGGGAGATGTATTCCTTCAAAACTTCGGAGTATTTATCCCTTAGTTCTGGGTTTTTTTCTAGGGATCTCTCGACGCTAATGTATTGTTGTTGTGCTGCAATTCGTGAGTGTCCTAGGGCTAGAGTGCTAGGAAATTCCTTTTTGAAGGGGAGTTTTACAACATATCGGCCATCTTCCTGTCTGTGCGTGGTTTTGCGATAGAGTTCCTCGCAAAATTTGTCCTCTTCCGAAAGAGTTGGAGTCATAGGTACTTCTTCTTGTTGCCAAAACTTCTGAAGTAATGTACTAAGGGTCTCATCGGGGTTTTCAAATACCTGTGTAGAGAATGTGTTTACAGTCTCTTTAATTGGACCACTGAGTATCCACCCAAATATAGTATTCTGGGCTAGTAGGGAACCACTTACATTTGCATGTAGTCCATGGAGTAGTATTTGTGGGGTGAGATCGCTGCCTATAACCATGTCAATTTTTGATGGGGTGAAACATTGAGGGTCAGCGAGTGGCAATGTCGCAAATTCCTTCAAATTTACTGTTGACACTTTAACGCTAGGCAGGAAGTGAGTCAATTTTGGCAGTAATATTGCCTGAGTATTTATTTGGGTCTTTAGATCAGACGAGCAGAGGGTTATCTCGCAGATCCTATTTGAGTTTTGAACTACCGAACCTCCCATTCCGGATATTTTATAATGGGTTTCTTTGGTCGGTAGTTGTAAGAGTGCTTGTATTCTCGACGCTACAAAGGTTTTTTCGGAGCCTTGGTCTATTAGTGCACGAATTTTGTGATATTCGCCATTAGCTGACACTGTGACTAAAGCGGTGGGTAAGAGAGTAGTTTCGCAACTACTCGCAAAGTGGGTCGATGTAGTGTTTTTCTTGAAGGGGTTTTGAATTGGTTGGGTTCGACTCGCATCTTTTGACGTTGATGGTCTATCTGGGTCTTCCACTGGAGGTGGCGCAACGTTTGTTTTGTTATACGCTCTACTCCTCTGTGCGGGGTTTTGAGTACTGGGTTTTGGTTGAAAATGGAGAAGAGAGTGGTGTCGGTTTTGACAATAAACGCAAGTGAAATTGCTACCACAATCCTTTGCCAAATGTGAGCAAGCTAGACAATTTGTGCAATAATTATTGTCCTTCACAAATTTGCTTCGCTCTTGGGTCGATAGTTCTCTGAATTTAATACAACTCATTAATGAATGATTTGAGTTGCACAATTTACAAGAAAACTGATGCTTCGAGTCCACATGGTATGTTTGGGTCTTATTCCGGAAGTTCGATTGGTTGTGGGTCGTCGAAGATCTGTGACTGAAGCTCGAGTTCGGGTTACGTGTTTTATTGGGTCTGTAAGTGCCGAGTCGTTCTACCACTTCGTACCTCGTCGTGAGAAATTTGTCCATCTCCGACCAAAGTGGCAGTTCTTTTCGAGAGTCGAGGGATTGTTCCCAGAGTGCTAGGGTCTCATCAGGTAGCTTTGATGAACATAGGTATACGAGGATGGGGTCCCAGTTATCAGTTGAGACATCACTCGCATTTAGGGTCGATAAACAGTTATTTATGGTGGTTTGAATCTCTTGTATTCTTTCACCATTCTCAGAAAAAACTGTTGGCATATTGAATAGGGTCTTTAATTGGTTATCTACGAGAATTCTCCGATTCTCGTATCTTGATTTGAGTGCTCCCCAGGCTAGCTCGAAATTTTGATCGTTGAGGGAGTATTTTTTGATGATCAGAGCTGCTTTGCCTCGGGTTTTTGCTCTCAGGTGGAAGAGTTTTTGAGCTTTGGATAACTTAGGGTGATTTATGTAGACCGCAGTGAACATGTCCCGGAACGACGGCCAATCTTCGTACCCGCCGTAAAATATTTCCGTATCGCATGCAGGGACTTTGAGATAGGGTTGGTGCTCAGAGGGGGCATGGACAATTTGAACGGGATTTACTAGGGTTTGATTAGGCTGAAGTGTATTGAGTAACTCCTTTATCCTAAGTTGTGTGCTCATCGCCGTGTCCAGTGAGGTTTCGTACGTTTCCTCGCATGCCGTCCTGGATACATCCTCCGTTGTGCTGAGATGTGCTGCTTCGTACGCTGACTCCATTGCGTCTACTCGTTTGTTGAGTTCGTCCAGGTACATTTGGAGACTGGTCTCGGAGTGGTCCGTTTCTGCTATGTTCCACCATTTTTCGCAGAATTTTTCTAGTTTACTTGTGGTTAGGAGGAATTTCTTTTCCGCAACTCCGTATTCATCTTCCGACTGGGATTTAGATCGGGTTGATGCTGCAGGGGGTCTCAGGGTTTTGGGCTGATCTTTCTTCTCATCCGCCATATTAAAAATCTACTAAAAAATTTATTGCGAAACTAAGTGTTTTTTCCCACTGTAATTTATTCGCAATTTTATATGCTCGGGCCCACTGTGCTATTTTGTGTAGCGGGATATTTTGCACAAGTGGTAATGACCGGCTTTTTTTGTTGAGAGTCACTTGTCTTAGCGCTTCTAAGTACAAGTATGTGTGTATGTATGTATCACAGTGGAAAATAGAAACAGAGGTGGGTGGAGTTATAATTGATTTCCAGTGAGTGTTGAGTGACAAGTAAAACTTAAAATTATGGGTATTAGGGTGTGCGATTTTTAGTATGTGCTTTTTTTTGGTCAAATAAAGCAACAATTCTAGAGGAAATTTATAAATTTTCGCTATAATTATGTGAGTCGAAATTTTTGGGTTGGTGTTGATTTTGGGCGGAGTTTATGGTACAACCGAGATTAGTGCATATACATATGTACGGACACTTTTGAGTATTTTAAATATGTTGCAAAAAATATGCAACAGGGTGTAAGTGTGCACGTATATATATATTTTGCCGCAAATAATATTGGGTGAGAGAGTTCAGGTATATTTATGTATGAGTGTGCGAAAATATACGTATTGATATATGGGTATAAGTACAGCTTTTTCAGAGTCCCGCTATGGGAAGTTATCCGCGAAAAATACCGCTTGGTTTCTGAGCTACATAAAAATGTACATGTGTACGAAGTAATTAATTTTGCTGTGACTGTACCTTTTTAGGGATTGCGGATTTTGGGTAAACAACGGTTTGAAAAATTGTTCCGCGAAGGGGGGTGAGTTGACTTGCTGTACTTGTATATTTATCAATATATGTAGAGTAATCTTGTGTAGAGTGTACTCACTTTGGCATCCCGTGATTTCTTACCACCTGTTTTGTGTTGTTGTGATATTCCGTGCTGATGATTGCTCAGTGTATGTTCCTCTTGTTGTGACGTTGTTGTTGGTGTTGCTTCGTGCTTTGTTGTTGATGTTGCTGTTGTTGCGTTATTGTTGTTGTTGTTGGACCACTTTTGCAGGTATACTGCTCGTGGTATTGATAAAAAATATTATTAACGTTTAATAATAAAACTGGGACAGCCTACTGTCCTTTTTCATGCACTTTGGCAAACCAGCGGTAATTTCTGTTGTATGCGTACGTAAAAATTTCCGCAGGTACACTATGGTGTGCCGCTTTTAGTAATATTTATTCTCACTACTTTTTTTGACTTTATTTTTTAATAAAATTTATATTTTTTCTTTTTCAGCACCTTTTTTTCTTTTCAACAACTTTACGGTATTTTGTTTTTAATTTTTTTTCTTTTTAACTAATTTTTCCACCACTTTGATTTTCAACACTGTATCTTGTATTCCAACAAATTTTGTATATGTTTTAATTTGCACTTCTTGTGTAGTTTTTTAAAGTTTATTTGCACTAGTTTTTGTTTCTTTAGCGCGCGCGTACCGGGTAAGTATGTTTTTTTTGTTATAGATTTAATTTTTTTTATTTTTTTTTTTTAATTGTATATATAAGTACCACTTTGCTTTTAACTTTTTCCGCAGGTAAGTATTTTCGGTATACAACTTATATGTGTATATACCTTTATATGTATATTTTTTATGCTTTCACTTTTTCCACGTAAGTATAAGTACATATGTATATTTACATATGTATGTATTTTTTTTACTTATTATTTTTTGTATAATTTTTTAAGCATATTATTTTAAGTTTTGTATGTAACAAACTTTTTTTCCACTTAGGTCACCGGTTCACTGATGGCCGTAAAGGACCATGTATAACTTCGGGGTAAAATAGGGTGTAGGGTCACTAGGGTCTTGCGGGTCTGCTTCCATATAAATAAAAAGCACTATTTCTCTAACTAATGTACACTTTAATCAATTGACTTCACTGATATCACTTTCAAGAACGGGTAAGTAGCGAGATGGACAGTTGTAAGCGAACTAAAACTAACTTAACTTAATTTTGATCTCTTGCACAGCAAGAAGACTGGAATGTGTGTAAGTATGTATGTATGTAAAAATGGGCAAACGGTAGGAGCTATTGGATTAAAACGGTAAGTACAATATTATCTTTACAGGGTGTTTGGTAAGTATAGCAAAGGGTAAGTAATTAAGGCAAAGTGTATTTTAGATAAAGGTAAGTATAAACTAAGGTGAGTATAATGTGTGTATAATAGGGTAAGTATTCATGTAATGTATGTATATAATTCAATGTGTAAATGTACTTCAATTAATGTTCGTGTCTATGCGTGTAATTTATAAATATGAGTTTTTTTTTTTTTAATCGAACTCAATAAGGTTTGAGCTCATGTCTCCAACAGGTCCTTATCAACAGTTTGGAAAAAAGTTAACAGAATCGGATAGAGATCAAAAGATTCATGTTTTCAATGTAAAGTTGAAACGTTTTTTTGTTTTTCCTGTCGAACTTTGGTTGCTGGGCTATTGTGAATTAAGGGGACGATACCTTTTAATTTTTATGTAGCTTTTTTAATTTTTTGAAATTGTAATGTAGCCTTTTGAGAACTTATTTATTTCATTGTATTTGTTGGATTTATCTTTATTTTAATTTAATGTGTCTAACATATTGAGCCCTAATAGCATAAATAAATTAGGTTTACAAAGCTCTGATGATTGAAAATAGTTTTGGACACTGTCATTTTGAAAAGCTTTATAAACCTTTTTTATGAATATTGGGGTTTGCATATATTTTATTATGTTTTAATTTTTATATCTTTATTTTTCATACTTTTCAAATTGTGAATTGTCTTTTACGTTTTAGTATACTTAAGAAACTTTAGAAGAAAAGTTGTTAAGCTTATTTATTTTACTGTATGTACTTATCACTTTTACCTGAGTATGTTTAACATATCGAGCATAATTTAAGTGTAACCAACCAAAATTAAATGTTAGATTTACAAAGTTTAACACAAACTGTCACACTTACTGTGATATTTCGTGAGATGGTTTAAAACAAACAGAATTTCTGTAATATGGAGTTTCATAATTTTGTTGGTTATACTAAAATTCAGTTGTATATAATTTAAATGGGTGAAATAGGCCTACTGGGGAACCGAGCACCCAAAACTAACTTCGGTAACGCGCCAATTGCATACCTCACGGGTGGTGTGGAAAAGGCAAATTTTCTGAAGTTGACAAACATTTAAATAGGGCTCAATATTTTATTTCGACATAAATTTAAGTTGGTCGAATTTCGACCATGGGCGTTACTAGTTAATATAAATATGTGTGCTGAATTTCATTTTGCTATCTTGAGCGGTTTTTGATTAATAATATTTCCAAATTTGACTTTATCAAAGGTGGGCGGTACCACGCCCCTTTTTAAAAATTTCTTCAGAAATGTATTTGTTGCCTTAACGCTAAAGTGCACACCAAATATTATCCTTATAGGTGTATTATGTACTGAATAATCACTCTTTTTGTATTTTCGAAAATATTATATATATAGAAAGTGGGCGTGGCTTTTAACCGATTTTGCCTATTTTCAATAGCGCTCCGAGATAAGTGAAAAGGAACCTGCATACCAAATTTCATTGAGATATCTCAAGATTTACTCAAGTTATCGTGTTCACAGACGGACGGACGGACGGACGGACGGACGGACGGATGGACGGACATGGCTCAATCAATTTCTCTTTTCCTCCTGAACATTTTGATATATATAAGTCAATATCTATCTCGATTCGTTTATGCCGTTACATACTACCGTTAGGCGAATGAAGATAATATACCTTGTGTGCGAGGCACTACTAGGTATAAAAAAGGCAATAGGGTGTTAACTACTTGTCACTTGTCCGTATATTTTTTTTTGCGTGTTTGCTATCCGATTCGCGTAACTTTTGGCAGGAGTATACTACATACTATTGGGAAGCACCTCACTAACTTTCATTGAAATACCTTCTTGAAATTTTAAGCAATCGCTTTTGAAAATAACAGACCTTTTTTGCTGAAAAGTGGGCGGCGCCACGCCTACTTCAACAAAATCCACAAAATTTTTTTACAGCTTAGTTTCTCCTAAAAAGCCTATTATGTGTGTAAAATCTTATTTATATAACTAATACAATTATGGAAATATCGCGATTTTAATTTCACAAAGAAATTTTTCAGAACTGTGTTCGAAAAGTGGGCGTGTCCGTTAACCAATTTTGTTTATTTTTACAGCAAAGAGTGAGCTTTATATGTTGAACAGTTTCTCCAAATATCGTTTCAATAAATCAATTTTTACCGGAGTTTTGGCATGAAAAGTTTTTTGGAATAATCCACCATAAAGGGGCGGGGCCACGCCCATTTTCCAAAAATTTTGTGCATTCGAATTTCTTTGCCCACGAACACTTTAGGGGTAAAATAGAAATGATATACAGCTAGTTTGAGCAAAGTTATTGCATTTTCAATATATCTATGATCCCTTTCAAAATCTTTCGTATAAAATTGGGCGTGGACCTTACCCGATTTCGCTTTTTTTCGGAATATTGCCGGTATTAATATAAATATGTGTGCTGAATTTCATTTTGTTATCTTGAGCGGTTTTTGATTTATGATTAATAATATATCCAAATTTGTTGTTGTTGTTGTTGTTTTAACACTACTTTGCCCTGCCTAGGTAGTCAGTATCAACCTTACCCAATATTGTCACCGAACTCTTCTAACGGAAGTCCTAAAAACCTAGCGGCTTCAACAGGGGAGGACCAGAGGGATATGGGTGTTAGAAGAGTAGGCTCGGATGAGCAGACAAAAAGATGGTTAGTAGTATGGGGGGACAAGCCGCATGCCGGACAGACATTAGGCAAGTAGGGGTTTAGTCTGGATAGGTAAGAGTTTAACCTATTACAGTATCCAGACCGGAGTTGGGCCAGCATCACCCTAGTCTCCCTAGGCAGCTCGCGCTCCTCTTCGGCAACGGGTGGTGTTGTTGCCTGAAGAACGGCGTTCACCGGGAGAGAGCCAACATAGGAATTTACCGAATTTGTGTGGATGAGGGTGAGGGCCTGCCGGTGCACCTTAGGATCAAACGTCGTGGAAATCAGGTGCCGGATCTCATCGTAGTGTTTGCGTAGATGGCTCCTTATGCTCCTGGGGGGCGGATCCTCGTTGATCAGGCGTCCGTTCGGATGCTGCGGTTTGCAACAGTTGAACAGGAATTGCCTGGTCAACATCTCGCTATGCTCTTTAACGGCGAGCATTTTCGCTTCATTATGTAAGTGATGCTCAGGAGACATAAGAAGACACCCAGTGGCGGTACGAAGGGCGGTGTTTTGGCAGACCTGTAGCCTCATCCAGTGTGTGTCAGCTAGCCCCGGCGACCATATAGGCGTCGCGTAGCTCAGTACCGGCTGGCCAATTGCTTTATATGTAGCTAGTAACGTTTCTTTGTCTTTACCCCAAGTGCTGCCAGCTAGGGACTTGAGGATTTTGTTACGGCTTTGGACTTTATTGGCAATTGCGGTTACATGAGCGCCGTATTTGAACATGTTATCAAACGTCACCCCTAAGATTTTGGGGTGTGAGACAGTTGGTAGCTTGACACTATCAACGTAGACGTCTAATTCCATGTTCACTTGCGTTGTCCACGTCGTAAATAGGGTGGCCGAGGACTTATTCGGTGACAATGCCAGGTTTCTCCCGGCGAAGAATTCGGACACGGCTGGGAGGTATGAGTTAATTCGAGAGCAGAGTTCTTCTACGGAGGGGCCTGTTGCCAGAATCGTACAGTCGACGGCGTAAGAGACGATCGAGACACCCTCTGGTGGGGGGGGAAGTTTCGATACATAATAGTTGAACAGGAACGGGGATAGGACACCACCCTGTGGCACCCCCTGTTTAACTATTCTGGGTTTTGATCTTGCGCCTCTGAACTCAACCGACGATTGACGACCACTCATATAGTTTGCAGTCCAACGTTTAAGACAGGGAGGAAGGGACGAATCTTCAAGGTCTTTCATTAGTTGCGCATGGTTGACCGTATCAAAAGCTTTGGCCAAGTCAAGCGCAACTAGCACTGTCCTGTGGTTTGGACGCTTTTGGTTTAGTCCGTCCCCTATCTGAGTGGTTATGGCGTTCAGCGCGGTGGTGGTGCTGTGATTTTTGCGAAATCCATGCTGATGTACGGCGAGCCGCAGGTTTGCGGTGAAGTACGGCAACAAGGTGGATTCCAACACTTTCACTACTGGCGAGAGGAGAGATATCGAACGATATGACTCCCCTACGGCAGCTGGCTTGCCAGGCTTTAGTAGTGGGACCACCTTTGCTTGTTTCCATCTTTCAGGAATAACAAAGGTGGAAAGGGAAAGGTTGAAAATTTGTGTGAGGTATCTTATGCCTTCGTCGCCGAGGTGTTTCAGCGTCAGCATGGAAATGCCATCGGGGCCGATATATTTGGTGTTCTTGGATCTCCGAATAGCCTCATGAACTTCTGTTGTGGAGATGGCAATGGGCGCATCGCTGTTTTTGTGTTTGTGCGCTTCCATGGTGGCTCGGCGAATATCTTTGTTCAACGTAGGATGCATTACAAATTGCCGGCAGAAGGCGCTAGCGCATCTTTTTGGCTTCGACTGAACCTTATCACCGAAGGCGATGGATATTTTGTCGTTAGGTTTAGTCGGGTTGGACAAAGATTTCACCGTCGACCATAATTTGCCATCTCCAGCCGAGAGGTTGCAAGACCTTAGGTGCTCCTCCCACTTAGCGCGTTTGTGTTGATCTACTAAGCATCTGATTTCCGCATTAAGATCCCGTATTTGAGGATCCGTAGGGTCAAGGCGTCTAATATGGTCACGTTCATTTGCCAGGGCCGCTGCCTCTGCGGGGAAGAATGGACGCACTTCCTTTATTCTACCTGACGGAATGTGTTGGTGGGAGGCTGAAATTAGGGCCATACGAAACGCCTTTTCCCCTTCTCGTACGTCAGACGGGGTAGGAAGAGCAGCGAAGGCGCTCTCTGTGGTGTTGAGAAAACCCTCACAGTCGGCTTTATTGAAGTTAGTGTAAGTGCGTTTCTCAGCGGTGACAAAGTCGGTGGGGCGATCGATAGAGAGCACTATGGGTAGGTGGTCTGAAGCAAGCGTCAGAATCGGTCGCCAGTCAACGCAGTTTATTAGTCCAGCGCTGACTATGGTGATGTCTGGCGAGCTAGAGCAGTTTACCGCCACTCTAGTGGGGGCATCCCCATTTACCGTGCAGAACGTCGAATCATCTATTTGGTCAGCCAGCTCCTGTCCCCTACCATCGGCCTGCAGGCTGGAGTGCCACAGGTCGTGGTGTGCGTTGAAGTCACCAAGGATGACGCGGTTCTCGCCCCTGAGTAACGCACGAATGTCAGGGTGGTAATCCCTGGGACAACAGGTGACAGGAGGTACGTAAATGTTTATGATTTCAAGGTCGCCATCGCCTGACCGGACAACCATACCTTGACGTTCTAAGGTGGTGTCCCTCGGGTCGATGTCAGGCTCAAATAGACGATACTGCACAGATTGATGCGTGATGAATGCCAGACCACCCCCAAGCCCTCTCGCACGGTCACAACGGTGTACATTGTACCCGTTGCAGGTCAAAAGAGACGACCTTCCACCTAACTTTGTCTCCTGAATCGCCGCGATCTTGATGTTCAGTCGCTTCATTAAATTTGTCACTTCAACAATTTTGCCAGTTAGGCCGTTGCAATTAAATTGCAGGATACCGAAGTGTGTAGGGGGAGCAGAGTTGATGCTGGGGGTCAAGGACTGGTGCGTATGCCTAGGTGGCAATAGGCTGGGTCGCGCACTACGGCGCAATCTTGAAGTCGAAGGAATCGCGTTACCAGAAGGTAGAGGCGAGTCGGACGACGTTGAAGGTTGCGTAGCTCGACAGCATGGCGCAACGTACGTATCAGTCCATAGGTTCCTGTTCGCGAGTCCAGAGCATATGAGCAGGTGACACAGGCCAAGGCAGTTATTGCACTTGACTGATGCCAACGGCGTATATAATCTTAACCGACAAACAGTGCACGTAGTATAAGGGACCAGGAGCTGATGGTTGTGGCTTATACTCGTGCTAATGCTGGAAGAAGAGGGGCTGACCGAGGGGGTGGGAGAGAGCGGACGCTCAGCATTGCTCAAATCCACTTGGGAAGTGCTACGTAGGGAGTAGCTGTGAGCTGCTGTGTGAGATGTTGACGCCTGTGGGCGTGAGCGGCCGCTCGAAAGGTCTACTTGCTGATGAGCATTGTTAGTGCTAGTCGTGGAGACTGATGTGACAGAGTCAGACATATGTGGCGGAGCGATACTTGATCGACGACGGCCACTGGACGTCATAGGACGTGAACAGCAAGGGGCCACAAAAGTTTTATAAAAACTAGCGGGTCTATGAGTAGAGGGATTTAGTCCGGAGCAACTAGTTAGATGCAACCATCTGCTACAGTTAGAGCATTGTACCGAATGTGAACGTTTCACATAAATTTTCTTCCAGCATACACAGCAGATCCATTCTCTAGGTCCGGGGTTGGATTCAATACCAGCCCGGAGCAGGAGAGTCTTGAGCAGTCCCGCTGCAAGGAGCTGCTCGGAGGATGACATTATTGGGGGGAGGATAACTGACGGTTTAGGCAGGGGGGTAGTGAAATAACAGCCCTTGGTCGGGGAAACCCCGAGTCATTCCGGTACGTAGAACCGGCTGTCGTGGGAATTTGTCTTTATCAAAGGTGGGCGGTACCACGCCCCTTTTTAAAAATTTCCTAATAAATGTATTTGCTGCCTTAACGCTAAAGTGCACACCAAATATTATCCTTATAGGTGTATTATGTACTGAGTAATCACTCTTTTTGTGTTTTCGAAAATATTATATATATAGAAAGTGGGCGTGGCTTTTAACCGATTTTGCCTATTTTCAATAGCGCTCCGAGATAAGTGAAAAGGAACTTGCATACCAAATTTCATTGAGATATCTCAAGATTTACTCAAGTTATCGTGTTCACAGACGGACGGACAGACGGACGGACGGACGGACATGGCTCAATTAATTTCTCTTTTCCTCCTGAACATTCTGATATGTATAAGTCAATATCTATCTCGATTCGTTTATGCCGTTACATACTACCGTTAGGCGAATTAAGTTAATATACCTTGTGTGCGAAGCACTACTAGGTATAAAAAGGCAGTAGGGTGTTAACTACTTGTCCGTATATTTTGCGTGTTTGCTATATGATTCGCGTAATTTTTGGCAGGGGTATACTACATACTATTCGGAAGCATCTCACTAACTTTCATTGAAATACCTTCTTGAAATTTTAAGCAATCGCTTTTGAAAATAACAGACCTTTTTTGTTGAAAAGTGGGCGGAAATATCGCAATTTTAATTTTACAATGAAATTTTTCAGAACTGTGTTAGAAAAGTGGGCGTGTCCGTTAATCAATTTTGTTTATTTTTACAGCTAAGAGTAAGCTTTATATGTTGAACTATTTCTCCAAATATCGTTTCAATAAATAAATTTTTACCGGAGTTATGGCATGAAAAGTTTTTTGGAATAATCCACCATAAAAGGGCGGGGCCACGCCCATTTTCCAAAAATTTTGTGCATTCGACTCTCTTTGCCCCACGAACACTTTAGAGGTAAAATATTTATTTATTTATCTATTTATTTATTTACGGTTCAGTCTACTGGTATTTAAACCTTACAGACTAATTGAATAGTTTAAAAAGACTTAACCTAAATTGAGTTACATTTTCATTAAAATTTAAGGAACTACTATAAAGATTACATAAACGAATACATCTATTAATACCCTCATTTCATATATAATTAGTACTAGCAGACCCGGCAGACGTTGTTCTGCCTGACCAGTGTCTTCCCTAGAAATACATTTTTAAATATTTTTCTATTAACTTTTAACATTCCATTTAGGATATACTCAAAAAACGGATCTTTTGAACTCAATGGGTATGAGAAAAACCATTATGCGCTGCTGAGCAGATGTATAGTTAGTATTTTTAAAATTATATCCTATACCTACCACTTAACGCCACTATTATGATTTTATGGAAATCCTATAATACTCTGGATATGTATAAACGGCAATAACAAACAAAAAAAATTAAGTGCTTTGATTAAGATTTAAGAACGTTAAAATGTCACTAAAGCAAATACATTCAGGGATATAACGAATTGAAATATTACTTAGCTTGTGGTCTTGGAACTGCCCACTTTTCCAAAAAATTTACAAATGTAGCCTATGTATGTCTTACCCAACGAAGATTTTAACGTATTGGCAAAGTTGAAAACAGATCAACCATAAACTTTGTACATTATTGAAGTACAAAAAACGTACTGAATAAAAAAAATGTGGGCGTGGCACCGCCCACTTTTCCCAAATTATATAATTGTTTACCAAGGGACACACATATCCAAAAATCATTAATTTAGACCAAATATATTCAAAGTTATGATGATTTAAATTTTATATAGCCTGGGGGCGTAGCACCGCCCACTTTTCCAAAAATTGATATAGCCTGAATCGTACACAACAATTTTCTGAACCAATCTGGAAAGTTTAAAAGAGATCCACCAAAAACTTTGGACATTATTGTAGTACAAACAAAACACAAAAAATATGTTCGTGGCACCGCCCACTTTTCCAAAATTACATAAATCTTGACCAAAGGACACACATATCCAAAAATCATTTGGACCAAATATGTTCAGAGTTATGAAGAATTGTAGTTTTACATAGCCTGGGGGCGTGGCACTGCCCACTTTTCCAAAAATTAATATAGCCTATGCTTTAACCCATGATCCCAAGAATATACTGTGGAAATTTCATAAAAATCGGTTGAGTACTTTGGACGCCTATAAAGGACACACAGACACACATTCATTTTTATTTATAAGATTATAAGATAGATATGCTGATACCCACATATTTATTTAAGGAAAAAAATTTCATAGGTTGCTCCTTAAAAATGATTATATCTTTTTTGTTTGTCGTCCGATTTTGATAAAACAAAGTGCAGATCCCAGTATATTTGTGAAAGTCTCATCAAAATCCATTTTTTAGTTTCCAAGATCTTTAAGTTCAAATAGACAAACAGATAAACAGACAAACAGACAGAGAATAATTTTTAAAATGGGTCAGATGTACTCTATAGCTTTCCCCAGGTCATCCCAAGTCATTTTTTCAAAGAAATTTTCAATGTACAGACACGACTTTTCTAGAGATTTATTATGGTAGGTATAAATATGCTGATACCCACATATTTATTTAAGAAAAAAAATTTCATAGGTTCCTCCTTAAAAATTAGTATATCTTTTTTGTTTGTAGTCCGATTTTGATAAAACAAAGTGCAGATCCCTTTCTAAGCTTTAAGCAGTGAAAGTCTCATCAAAATCCATTTCTTAGTTTCCGAGATCCTTAAGTTCAAACAGACAAACAGACAGACAATAATTTTAAAAATGGATCAGATGAACTCTATAGTGTAGTGTGTCTTAATGTTGCTGCACCCTAGCTTTAATGTTGAGAAACTTAAAGCTGAGCTCGATACATTATGGAAGCACCTTAGCAACATTTTCTCAGGTTTCACCTACTCTCCACTGTATTCTCATTACGCCTAATAAATCAGTGTTATATTGAATATCAAATGAACAAGATGCTGTTTTACTAAAGGTTATAATAAACAAGTTATTACATGGCGATCCTGCCAAGTCAATTCAAAAAATTATAAGAAAAAAAAAAACTTTATTCCAAAACTCAAAATGTTTTAAACTTATATGATAAAAATCGAAAATCTTTTTCGAAACTATTTGGTGATCGAAAAGAGAAAATACAAACTATTGACAGTGCCAGAAAATAAAGTGACTAAAAGTGCAAACTCTAAACTTCTATAAAAAGAGTTTGAAAAAGATATACTTAAATTTTAAAATATAAAAAAAAAAAAAAAATTTATTTAATAATGAATTATGTTAAATTCTGTCTATATCAAAAAAGAGACAGAGAGGCGGAGCTGTACCAAAGTATAAGGGAAAAGAAAAGTCGATGTCATTTATCTACCCTTGGAAAAATAACTTACATCTGTATATATTAAAAAGAGACAAAGAGGTGGAACTGTACCAAAGTATAAGGGAAAATAAAAGTCGGTGTCATTTATCTACCCTTTTAAACCTTACTTAAATCACCTCACAATTATATTTAAAACAAACAAACGCTGTACATCGAAGTCAATTATCTATACAAGAAAAAAAAAAAAAGAAACTGAAAACCAATAATGAAAGAATAAACATACAAAGTGTGGCTAAAGAAGCTACCACTCTCAGTTTATGCAGAGAAAAATTATCAAATGCAAGCACAAAGCAAATATGTAATTCAATACATACTCCGACTAACAAATTAAAATGTAACATGCTATCAAATAATGTACGGAAACTAGCAGCGAAAGCAACTATAATGAAGACCTGATGGAAACCTGAGGATAAGGCAATTCGAATACCTGAACACTTATGTATTAAATATTACACGTTACTAACCTTTTTTATTTGATTTAATATATAACAAAAAAAAATTTCATTTACATACACATGTAGTTATTTTGTTATTAAAACTATATTTCACCTATTAAACCAAAATAGTAGATGTATATTGACCTATAATGTTATGGAGGCAAAGTTTGATGAAATATTATGCGAAATTGAAACATGCAAGGCGGAATTTACCAAATCTTATAAATGTTTGAATGTAAATAGGGTAATTACAAAAGAAACTATTGAAAAACATCTTAATACGAAATTCAATTTTGTCTGGTTTTGATATTGTTAATGATGATCAAAAGCAATTCTTAATAAAAGAATTTAGTCAGTTGCGAGACTTACTTTGAAAATTTTTTTCAAAACACAACATTAATATTCAGATACCACCTACTATTGAGGTAGCAGTAAAAATAGAACAGAAAATTTCCTTTAGGGACGACAGTGAAAATTCAGATTAATTCTGAGTGTGATACAATAGAAAATATGCCTCAAACAAACATTGAATTTCTAGGTTTAGCTTCTAAGCTGCTCTCAGACTTCGATGGTAAGCATGAGAATCTTCGTAGCTTTGTAGACTCGTTAGAGCTTTGTAGACTCAATAAAAGACACTCATGAGCAGGTAGCGGTCACCCTTATCAAAACAAAACTCAAAGGGACAGCCAGAAATTTGATTAGCAATGAGTCCAGTATACAAGAAATAATCTCAAAATTAAACCGAAGTATAAAGAGTGAATCTGTAGAAGTTATTTCTGAGAGAATTATGAATGTAAAACAAAATAGCAAATCTGCAGTCACGTATACAAAAGAATTCGAAGACTTAACGAAAGCCTTAGAAAACGCCTACATATCCGATGGCCTGACATGTGATTTGGCCAATAAATATTCTACTCAAACTGCAGTGAAGGCAATAATTAAGAACTGTAACATTGAAAAGGTTAAAGTTATTATGGAAGCTGGTCAATTCCACAATATGAATGAAGCTGTTTGCAAGTTTATTACAGTTGCACTGAGGTAACTGGTCAACAAAATACCATTTTGTATTTTAATCGCGATCGAACTAATATAAGATATAATAATAGAGGTGGCAGAAATAACTTGAGCCAAAACCGTAGATACAGCTCTAATAGTAATTATGCATCTCGAACCTTTAACAGCAGAGGTCGAGGCCGTGGTCAATACCGCAGTCGCGATTACAGATACACAAATACAAATAATACCAGAAGCGTCAGAATCACCAATCAAATAAGTGATTCGGAAAACTTCGAAGCACCTCTGAATACTCCCACCAATTAAATGTTCAAAATATATTCAACCTAAATCTTAATCGCAATAGCTACGTAACTTTAAACACCATGTTTTCATATAAAAAGTCAGTTTTCATTATAGACACTGGTGCCGATATCTCCATTTTTAAGGTCAGTTCGGCTAACAATGAAATTGACATAGATCGCAATCGTAAGGTACAATTAAGCGGTATAGGTCAGGGAACAATCCACACTCTAAACTTTTTTGTTGAATTTTACAGCGATAATGGTAGGCAACACTTTACCGACTGTTTATGTCTAAATTCACGCATGTTAATATACGCATTTTTTTGTTGATTGATTAAAGCGAAAAATGTGTAATTCCATACACACACAGCTGCTTAAATTTGCAGCGCTTTCTACGCGCTCTCTCTCACTTATTTTTATGTTTAAAGCCAAAAATGTTTAATTTGAAAATATACAGTAGCTCACAGTCAAAATGGGCCACCATTAAAATTGCAAATTCCAGCAAGAATAACTTCTTTTACTTATATGTACACATACTTAAAAAAAAATAGCGATATTTGTGAAAAGAATTAAATTATTGCTGGAATTTGAAGGTTATAAAGGATGAAAATTATTTTATTTTTTTTATTAAAACAACAGAAAATATAGTAAATTAACAAAAGTATTTAATTTCATGTTAACAATAAGAAAATACATGTATTCATACATTGAAATAAAGGACAATACATACATAGGTTTAAAATATAGTGTTGTGCATATCAATAGCACCAAAATAGGACAAATAAAATTAATTGAAATGTTACATATTTATGTATTATTAAATTTTACATATTTATGTATTATTATGTTAAATTTCAGGAACCTTTTCAATTTTCGAAATCAGTGCCATAATTTTTTTTAAATTATTTATATGTTTTTTTTGCCTCTTACTTGTGATGGGTAAAATTTAAATAGAAATCTCATCAAAAACTCGCTAGTTTGCGAAATATCCTTAGGGTCTTTATGGGCGTATAAATGTCGATGGTAATTTGTAAGGCTAGCAAATTCACTTTTACATATATTGCACTTAAACATTTTTCTTATCACTAGCAATATTTTATTTATAATTATTTATTTTACTATATTTATTTATTATAATACTTTCTTTCTTTTGCGCCACGCTACCGCAACACTTTCAACTGAAATTCTTATTTCAACTGAAATGAGAAAAGAGAGCGCTAATCAACAAGCGCTTGCTGAGAGGAATTACGCATATTTGACTGTGCGCTTCAGCTTCACGCAACAAAGGGTTTGTTTATTTCGTATTTTTTGTGCGCAAAAAAAAGTTTGCGCAATTTTATGTTCATTTTCAGCTGTGAAATGAAAGTTTGCTGTAATTTGTGTTTAAATTTATTCCTTTTGCGACTTAAAGCAGAAAATAAACAGAAATTATTGCAATTTCAAGCAACAGTTAGAGAGTCAACAAAAATTTACTGATATCATCGCTGTAAAATTCAACAAAAAAGTTTAGAGTGCAGTCTTTAGGAAGCGCGACTGCTTCCATTATAATTAATAATAGTAAAATGAACCATGAATTTCAAATAGTTAATGAACAGTTTCCAATACCAGCTGACGGTATATTAGGCCTGGACTTTATAAAAAAGTTCAACTGTGTTTTATCTTACGAGCTTAATCAAGGTTGGTTAACCTTACGTCCGAAAGGCTTTGGTAAGAATTTGTGTATTCGTATATTCGACACATCTCCTCAAAGCAATTTAATTTTACCAGCAAGGTCAGCTGTTATTAGAAAAATAAACATTTACGCTGAAGAAGACATTCTCGTTCTAAACCAAAATATACATGATGGCGTGTTCATTGCAAACACCTTAGCATGTGGAAAGAAACCATATGTCCAAATTATTAATACCACGGAAAATACGATTGTTCTGAAAAACCCCAAAATTAAAACAGACAAAGTGTCTGAAGTTGTCGCTAATGTACTTAATACATGTCGTAAAGACGAGCTTTTAAATAAATTGTCCAAAAATTTCCCAAAATTTGTAAAATCAAAATTATTAGATTTATGTACAAAATTTATCGACATATTTGCTTTGGAAACGGAAGCCATTAGTGCAAATAACTTCTATAAGCAAAAGCTGCACGTTAAAGACGATAACCCTGTGTTTATAAAAAACTACAGAATTCCACACTCTCAAAAAACAGAAATTAATAGACAAGTGGAAAAGCTTATCAAAGACGAAATTGTCAAACCATCAGTTTCAGAGTACAATAGCCCAATTTTGCTGGTGCCTAAAAAGTCTCTACCAGGGCAAAGTGAAAAACTATGGCGTATCGTAGTGGATTATAGGCAGGTTAACAAAAAATTAGTAGCAGATAAGTTCCCTCTCCCACGCATCGACGACATACTAGATCAAATGCGAAGAGCTAAGTACTTTTCATGCCTCGATTTAATGTCTGGCTTCCACCAGATAGAGCTTAAAGAAGACTCAAGAGATATTACATCGTTCTCCACTGAAAAGGGCTCATTTCGATTCAAGCGGCTACCTTATGGTCTAAAAGTGGCACCAAATTCTTTTCAAAGAATGATGTCGCTAGCTTTCGCAGGGCTTACCCCAGAACAAGCGTTCCTGTATATGGACGACTTGGTCGTAATTGGTTGCTTAGAAACACCCTTGCTACGAAATCTACTGGAAATTTTCTCAATATGCAAAAGGTATAACTTGAAACTAAACCCTGACAAATGTACATTCTTCAGTCATGAAGTCACCTTTTTAGGACATAAATGTACATCCAACGGTATCCTGTCTGATGACAGCAAATATAACATTATTGAAAACTATCCAACCCCTACGAACAGCGACGAAGCAAAAAGATTCGTAGCCTTTTGTAATTACTACAGAAGATTTATTTCGAAATTTTCTGATTATTCGCTACATTTAACAAAATTATGTAAGAAAAATGCTACATTTTCGTGGACACAGCAATGCCAAAATGCATTCATGTACCTGAAAAAGTCACTTTTAAGCCCACTAATTCTACAATACCCAAATTTTGGAAAGCAGTTTTGTATAACCACAGATGCAAGTAAGTATGCATGCGGTACCGTTCTAAGCCAGGAATATAATGGCAAACAGCTACCAGTTGCTTATGCATCGAGGGCCTTCACAAAGGCAGAAAGTAACAAAGCTGTGATAGAACAAGAGCTAGCAGCAATTCACTGGGCTATCACATACTTCCGCCCTTACATTTATGGAACGAAATTTTTAGTGAAAACCGACCATAGGCCATTGTCCTATTTATTTTCAATGAAAAATCCATCCTCAAAATTGACAAGAATGAGATTAGATTTAGAAGAATATAATTTTGAAATAGAGTATATCAGGGGTAAAGAAAATTATGCTGCTGATGATGAAATTAAAGAAATTAGCAATACAAATCGAGAAATTTATCAAGTCACTACAAGGTCTAAATCAAAGAACTTATGTTATAATAAACCAGACATGCAAACAACAAATAAGGATATAAATATTAGACTGGGTTGATTTGTAGGGGAGGGAAAAAAGTGAAAAATCGCCATAGCGGAAACTATTCTAAGGGTCGTTTTAAGCAACTTTGCTCAAGAAACTTTTGGTCTAAAGTTGGCTTGAAACCCCCGGAAATCGCGTTGAAGGTTCATAGTTAGGTAATGAAAATTTTTGTATGCAACCTATTACACTGCGTGACAGCGAGCATTAACTTTTTACGGGACATACCTTAAGTTGTAGTTCTAGTCAAGCACACAAAAACTACACAGCGAGAATTTTAAAAAAATAGTCAACATCTGGAAATACATTAAGAAAAGTTATTGGTAGTCGCTTATCAATTATCAGAGCAAGTCTGCATAAGATCAACTTAGCATCTCAACTACATAGTATGTTAACAATAGCAAGAGTGATTCGAACTCAAGTCTGTTGAAATTCAAATTTACCGCGGGCAAAAATCGTAAAAATTAGTGTCTCTCGTTATTGTAGTCACGGTTGCCATAAGCTTACCCAAAAAAATTAACAAGTTAAAAAAAACTACCAAGCAGTACACAACGCAGTCGTATTGAATTATCAGAGAAAGTAACAATTAGATTGTACCTATACTTGGCAGGTGATAATAAAAAGTGACGCTAATTTGGCAAAAAGGATTGAAAAAGTTTAAAAGGAAAAGCCCGGTATGCTGTTGAAAAGAAAATGCTCAAGAAATATTTTCATTTATGAAACCATGAAATTGTCATGAAAAGCTAAGAAATTTTGACGTTCGGTTCTGCATGTTGAATAATTGCAATTTGGAGCTTTTTATATGAATTTCAATGTTATTTTAATATACATATGTATTCTCTGTTTTTATTTTTCCGAAACTTCAGTTTTTCTTCAAGAAATAAAGCGCCAACTATTTATTTCTTGCCAAAGCCAGAGTTGGGCAGGTCGCGTTTTTGTTAAATTTTTCCAAAAATGAGCAGTAGAAAAGTAGAAGATATTTTGACAAGAAATTTTCCTTGATCGTTTCATAAGTGTCATTTTATATAGAGTTTTTGGATTTCTTTTGAACAGCCTAAAGCCCTAAATAAGAAAAATATTTTCCAATCCTAAAGGAGGAGCGCCCAAGCACGTTCATTGATGCATTAAATAATTGTTCCGTGTCTTTTTCCCTATGGTACATCGATATATAAAAATTGCTGCAACTCTTCCAGTATCCGTTGCTCCTAGCGAACGGTCTTTCTCTTCCCTTCGAAGGTTAAACACTTTTCTAAGAACTACAATAGAGCAGGAGACGCTGGCTCTACTTAACATCCACTCTACTTTTAAATTAACTCCTGAAGAAATCCTAAACAAAATTTCAAAACAAACAAGAAAAATAAATATTGTTTTGTAAACGGCTAAAAGTTTTAGCCTAGATTTAAAACATTTTGGGACTGCATATACACCTAAACCAGTATGTCTGCGTTCAAAGTGTTGTTTGGAATTTCCAGTAAGATTAACTTCCTTTGCCTAATGTCAATATTTTTGTATGAAAGTATGAGTAAAACCAAAATAAAAATACTGCAACTAAAAGTTAAGAACTTTGTGGAAAACCCTTTGAATGCAGACATACTGGTCTAGGTGTATGAACAACCAAATTTGGTTTAGAATTAGATTTACGCCGGTTGTCATAGAAATGCGCGTAATAAAAATTATTTAAATTTGAAAATTTTTAACGAGCTCTAGGCCAGATATTTGTATATTATAAATAAAACACAAAACGTGAATATTAATATACATTTATATTTACACTCTAAACTTTTTTGTTGAATTTTACAGCGATAATGGTAGGCAACACTTTACCGACTGTTTATGTCTAAATTCACGCATGTTAATATACGCATTTTTTTGTTGATTGATTAAAGCGAAAAATGTGTAATTCCATACACACACAGCTGCTTAAATTTGCAGCGCTTTCTACGCGCTCTCTCTCACTTATTTTTATGTTTAAAGCCAAAAATGTTTAATTTGAAAATATACAGTAGCTCACAGTCAAAATGGGCCACCATTAAAATTGCAAATTCCAGCAAGAATAACTTCTTTTACTTATATGTACACATACTTAAAAAAAAATAGCGATATTTGTGAAAAGAATTAAATTATTGCTGGAATTTGAAGGTTATAAAGGATGAAAATTATTTTTTTTTTTTTATTAAAACAACAGAAAATATAGTAAATTAACAAAAGTATTTAATTTCATGTTAACAATAAGAAAATACATGTATTCATACATTAAAATGATGGACTATATATATATAAAAAGGATGAAAACTATTTTTTTTTTTATTAAAACAACGGAAAATATAATAATGCACAGAATAGCTATTGTAGTTGGAAAATGTTTTGTTACATTCTCCACACAAACAAACAAAAATACAATCGCGAGCGTCTTTATGGGCGTATAAATGTCGATGGTAATTTGTAAGGCTAGCAAATTCACTTTTACATATATTGCACTTAAACATTTTTCTTATCACTAACAATATTTTATTTATAATTATTTATTTTACTATATTTATTTATTATAATACTTTCTTTCTTTTGCGCCACGCTACCGCAACTCTTTCAACTGAAATTCTTATTTCAACTGAAATGAGAAAAGAGAGCGCTAATCAACAAGCGCTTGCTGAGAGGAATTACGCATATTTGACTGTGCGCTTCAGCTTCACGCAACAAAGGGTTTGTTTATTTCGTATTTTTTGTGCGCAAAAAAAAGTTTGCGCAATTTTATGTTCATTTTCAGCTGTGAAATGAAAGTTTGCTGTAATTTGTGTTTAAATTTATTCCTTTTGCGACTTAAAGCAGAAAATAAACAGAAATTATTGCAATTTCAAGCAACAGTGAGAGAGTCAACAAAAATTTACTGATATCATCGCTGTAAAATTCAACAAAAAAGTTTAGAGTGTATATATTGTGCCGATATTTCGACTTCACTCTGAAGTCATCATCAGGACTGCGTATGAAAAGACAAACATGGTAATTAAAATATGAAAACATACAAATTAGCACAAGTACAGAACTTACATGGTAGACTGAAACTTGTCGACTAATGTAACATTAAAAATATAAGTTTAAGAAAAGTGAAAAGCAAAGACAAGAAAATGTAAATAATACAATTCCGTTATTGTAAACAAAAACTAATTTAACTAATCAGCAGTGAGCGCCGCTCACAAGATCTCAGCTGCAGCCTGCAGGTGTACTCTTTGATATATAAAGAGTGAAGCTCTTATCTATTGTTGTTGTTGTTGTTTATCAATTGCCTATAAGCACCAGCACACCCATCCGTGTCAGATTTAAAGTTTATACGCTTGTCGCTCGGTGTATAATATGCAGCATTTCTAGTATGTAGCGTTTATTGTAATTTCTCTCTTGCTGTAAAATTTCAACATTTTCTAAATCGGGAGGGTGTCCAGTTTCTTTGCAATGCTGTGTTAGCGCCGTTTTGCCATCGTTAGGGTTGTTGCGATTTTTAATGTTGGCCGATACCAATAAAATATTCAAATCGACTACATATGTGCCAGGCCTGTCTAATATAATTAAATATTCAAACATTTATGACAAAGAAAAATTTAATTTAGCCTTCACCTACAATAATACCTTGCGACATATTTTCAGTAATACTAAAAGCAGAATAGATAAATATGAGAAATCGGACTTAATATATAGAATTCTATGCAATGGCGACGGGTCCCACATATGCGACAAAGTATATGTGGGTACTACGAAATCGAAATTAAAGACGAGGATTTCCGGGCATAAAACCAACATTAAAAATCGCAACAACCCTAACGATGGCAAAACGGCGTTACATGTTATTTCATCTATATTCATTTAATTTCTAACATATGTCGGCTTGTTTGCCTTAGGTTATTTCTAAGTATTTCTTTAAAATATTATTGTGCAGTTCTTTGTGTTTGCCATTTATGTCTATTATGGAATTTACTCCGTTTCGTTTTACAATTCTATATGGGCCATGATATGGGCTTTGGCTTTTTCTCTTATTTTCTAGTCTTACATACACTAGGTCTCCTATTTCCAACTCAACCTTGTTTATTTTATTGTCACATTTTGACTTTCGTTTTTCTTTAACTGTTTTGATAATGTTCCTGGCATTGAGTATTGACCTTTGGAGTCTCAATTTCAACTCATTGGCATAGTCATCAATGTCATAAATTTTTGTTTGTTTATTTATATTGTCGTTTGGTAGCGCTGGTAATTTACCGAAAACTAACTCATACGGTGAATACAATGTATCTACGTGTGGGGTCGTGTTATAAGCGAAAGTGTAATATGGAACCCATTTATCCCATTCATAATCGTCTGCAAAGGAAAGTAAAAATTCGTTAAGTGTCCTATGGTTTTTCTCAAGTGAGCCCATAGTTTCGTGGTGGGATGGTGTGGAAAATACTTGTTTCGTGTTAAGTACGTTGCATACATGTTTCATTAACTCATTCACAAATTCCGTACCCCTATCTGATTTCAATGTTTTTATGAAACCGTACTTGAGAATTAATTGTTCAACTAGTGTGGTCGCAATTGTTTTTGCGTCTTTTGACTCAATGGGGTGTGCTATTACGAATTTTGATAGATCACACTGCATTGTCAATATGTATTTATAGCCGTTTGATATGCGAAGCGGACCGACCGTGTCAATCGCGATAGTGTCAAATGTAGATGCCGGGGTGTCTGTCACCACAAGAGACTCTTTTGTGTGTCTAACAATTTTGTTTTGAGTGCATTTTTTGCAATTGTTTACAAATTATTTACCATTTGTCTCATATTTTTCCAAACGTATCTCTGTTTTAGTTTTAAAATAGTTTTTCGAATTCCCAAATGGCCTGCGATATTTGAGCAGTGAAATTCGTCTATCAGTTTGTATTTCGTTATCATTCTGTTTATTTCCCTTGGAGCTTTGTATATTAGTATTTGTATCGGCGCGCCTTTATTAATTTCTAACTCATTGTATTTCCTCTTGAATACATTTATATCAATATTTTTATATATATAATCCTTTTCACAAAGGGCTAGCTCCTTTATGTGTGAATTCCTTAGCAAACTATGTAGTTTCTCCAACCTTGAATCTAGATCCAAAGGGTCATCGCTACAAGTTACGTGCACTTCATCATTAATTATTTCAATTGTGGTACCACTTTCTTTTTCAATATTCAATTTTAATTTCTTCATATTCTTTACGTCATTAAAGGATGTGCATTCCCAAATGTGAAGTTGCGCAGGCTTCTTATGAGATGTGCTTTCCTTAATGCGTCTACCGGTTTCCTTATTATCATTTTCTTTTAAATTCGCGGCCTTGCTCCTTGTTACTACGCTGATTTTCTTATCTTCTTCTTCAATTTTACTAGTGGGAATCATTGATTTAAGTACATCACTATCTAACTTAATTCGTGATAGTGCGTCAGCATTTGTGTTAATTTTACCTTGTTTGTATACAATTTCGAAATCATATTCTGATAGATCTATTCTAATTCTAGTCATTTTCGATGACGGATTTCTGTGTGAGAATAGTGATACTAGGGGCCTATGGTCAGTTACAACAATAAATTTTCTACCATACAGGTATGTTCTAAAATAGTTTATTCCCCAATGAATTGCCAACAGTTCCTTTTCGATAATTGGCTTGTTGATATCATGTTTTTGTAGAGATTTGCTTGCATAGGAAATTGGTAAATCGTAACCAATTTCTCCTTGTGATAGTATGGCTCCTAATGCAAAGAAGCATCTGTTGTTAGTATAAAAGGTTTGTCAAAGTCTGGCTACTGTAAAATGGGCGGGTTAATTAGTTTGTCTTTTAAGTTGTTGAATGCTGTAATAAGCTTTCCAACTTATGCATTGTATCTATAACTTTTTGATAACATTCTAAATTTCGTCTTTGTTTGCGTAGTTGCTGTTTTCTCTCCAAGCTATTTCGTACATCAGTAGTAGCATCTTTAGCAAGTGAACGGACATTTTCAACTTCCTTACGAAACACCATTAATGGAATTCTATGTTGGCAATAGATTGATCCAAACCGACGAGATTTGCAGACAGGCTAACAAAGTCTGCATAATCAGCATTTATGAGATCAATCATTGAAGCACGCAAGCCCTTTAAATATAATCCCAAATCATCGCGCAATTGTTCAAGGATTGGCGCGCTACGATTTTTGTGTAAGAATTCGTCAATTGAGATGTTCTCCTTCGTAACATTATTTTTATCAAAACATAACGACGTGGAACTTTTGCCTGTTCGCAGTTTTGCAAATCCATCTGAATTTGCTGATGTTATCATTTTATGTTCCTTCATTGTATCTCACTAAGCTTTGATTAATAAGGAATGTATACAATTACTTTTTTTTCCATTGATTTGGCAGGATCGCCATGTGGTGGACCCAAGGGGTCAATGGTTTTAATTTTAAAAAGTATCTCTCTTATTGTAAAGGCCGGAGAGATTGGGCCGATCAAATAGGCTATCGGGGAGACAGTCGAATAAATGAGAGAGACAATCTGTTGAGCGTGTGGTTAACTTCAAATCATCTCTGAATCTTTATTAACAAATCTTATTCTATTTATACAGAAATTTGTCACAGAAAGTTATTTGCTAGACTCCTCCTCTTTCTCGGCTTCTATGTAGCTGAATTCAACTTCAGCTTGGCAATTACTTGCATTAGCCAATAGAAGCGCTTAGCGTCAGACCAAGCAGAGCTCCAGAATAAATGCTGGCTCAGCTAAAGTATTGACATACTTTAAGCAACGCTATTGGTCAAAGGTGTCAAATGCATTTTTCAAATGCGGCTATACAAACAGACATGCATGTAGGTCGTGGCTGTTGCACGCTATGTACATACATATGTTTGTATGAGTACACTATATACTTCTTGACCAAGGGACACACATATCCAAAAATCATTAGTTTAGACTAAATATGTTCAAAGTTATGATGATTTAAATTTTATATAGCCTGGGGCGTGGCACCGCCCACTTTTACAAAAATTAATATAGCCTAAGTCGTACACAACAATCTTCTGAACCAATCTGGAAAGTTTAGAAGAGATTGACCACAAACTTTGGACATTATTGAAGTACAAACAAAACACAAAAAATGTGGCCGTGGCACCGCCCACTTTTCCCAAATTATATAAATCTTGACTAAAGGACACACATGTCCAAAAATCTTTAATTAAGACCCAATATGTTCAGAGTTATGAAGAATTGTAGTTTTATATAGCCTGGGGGCGTGGCACCGCCCACTTTTCCAAAAATTAATATAGCCTATGCTTTAACCCATGATCCCAAGAATATACTGTGAAAATTTCATAAAAATCGGTTGAGTACTTTGGACGCCTATAAAGGACACACAGGCCGACAGACACACATTCATTTTTATTTATAAGATATAGAATAGATATAGATTACTGTACTAACCTGTGTGTGGGGCGTGGCACCGCCCACTTATGAGTCACGCAATTTTCAAATTCGACTGCTAATAACTTCAGAACGGTGTGAGATAGATTTACGAAACTAGGGACCAGGCATGTTATGTTTATGTAGAGTCCTACCACAGAAAATAAGAAAAATCGATGAACGACCACGCCCACTTTCGGACCAAAGTTCTCTAAACGAGAGTTAGGAAACCGGAATATGCAATATCTGTTTAACTGATAAAGATATAATGCTAAAATTTAGTACACTCATTCACCTGATGCTGTTATTAGTGACGTTTAAAGTTTTTTTGGTAATATTTTGTAAAATGGGCGTGGCACCGCCCACAAGTGAATAAACAAAATATCAACATTTCACTATTAACAAGCCACTGTGAAAGTATCATAAAGATCTGCAATGAAAACTGATCTTCAAATAGGGACAAAATAACATAATAAAATCCGTGGGCGTGCCACCACCCACTTTTTTAAAATTATGTAAATATTGATTAATGGACACATACATATCAAAAAATTCACAAAATACTTTAAAAGTTATGGGCATGGCACGCCTTCTTTTCCAAAGTTATATATAGGACATGGTATGTATAACCCTTGAAAAGATCGATTGAGTACTTTTGGCTCATGCAAGCGGTTAATGCTTTATAAGCAAGGGGCGTGGCCGCGCTATTCGCTATTGTTTAGGCTGGGAATAGATTGGTTTTTAAAATGGGCGAAATCTTTCTGGAAACTAACGCTGGGTATTTAATGTTCGGTTCACCCGAACTTAGACTTCCTTACTTGTTGTATATATAGATTATGGAGTGTAGCTATGTTCACTAAGAGTCTATTTTGCCTAAGAGTTCTGGGCGGATTGTATTTTAAAAAGTAGTTTGACAGTTCGACACAGTTTATATAAGACGATCAAATATTATACACAAATAAAATAGAGTTGCAGATTCTTCTGTCTTTTAATGATTGAAGGCCTAGAAGTTTGCGCCTGCTATCATATGGTGGTAAGCCGTTTGGCCAATACAATTTTTTAAGCGCATACCTAGTAATGTTTCTTTGGATTCTCTCCATACGATTTGAAGGTTCATCGTAGAACGGGCTCCAAACAACAGAGTAATACTCAATTAAACTACGAACGAGGGATACATAAGAGCTTTTATTGTCGAAGGGTCTGTAAAGCTTTGAGTGTTTCCCTTAATAAAGCCGACCATAGAGTAAGACTTGGATATAACATAGTCGTAGTGGCTATCAAAACTAAAATTGGAGCTAAATATCACACCCAAGTCTTTTAACTCTTGTTTACGAGTCAATTGACAACTCTCTATTTCGTATGGAAATACAACTGGTGTTTTCATTCGAGAAAATGTAATAACACAGCACTTGTTGACGTTAAGCTTCAAATGGTTTGACGCGCACCACAAATGAAAGCTTGTAAGATCTTCTTCGAGCTTAAGACAGTCCGAATATTGCGAAACTTTGATAAATAATTTTACGTCATCAGCAAACATTAAACATTTTGCAAACTTAAATCATAGTGGCAAAATGATATACAGCTAGTTTGAGCAAAGTTATTGCATATTCAATATATCTTCAAAATCTTTCGTATAAAATTGGGCATGGACCTTACCCGATTTCGCTTACTTTTTTCCGGAATATTGCCGTTATTAATATACATAAATATGTGTGCTGAATTTCATTTTGCTTTCTTGAGCGGTTTTTGATTTATGATTAATAATATTTCCAAATTTGACTTTATCAAAGGTGGGCGGTACCACGCTCCTTTTTAAAAATTTCTTCAGAAATGTATTTTTTGCCTTAACGCTAAAGTGCACACCAAAGAGACGGACAGACGGACGGACGGACATGGCTCAATCAATTTCTCTTTTCCTCCTGAACATTTTGATTTATATAAGTCAATATCTATATCGATTCGTTTATGACGTTACATACTAACGTTAGGCAAATGAAGTTAATATACCTTGTGTGCGAAGCAGGAGTATACTACATACTATTGGGAAGTATCTCACAACATTTCATTGAAATACATTTTTCAAATTCCAAGCAATCGCTTTTGAAAATAGCAGAGCTTTTATGCTAAAAAGTGGGCGCCGCCACGCCTACTTCACCAAAATCCACAAAACTTTTATACAGTTTAGTTTTGCTTAAAAAGCTTATTATGTGTGTAAAATCTTATTAATATAACCTATACAATTATGGAAATATCGCGATTTTAATATTACGAAGAAATTTTTTAGAACTGTGTTCAAAAAGTGGACGTGTCCTTTCACCGATTTTGTTTATTTTTACAGCAAAGAGTTAGCTTTATATGTTGAACACTTTCTCTAAATATCGTTTCAATAAGTCAATTTTTACCGGAGTTATGGCATGGAAAGTTTTGTGCTTTCGACTTTCTTTGCCCACGAACACTTTAGAGGTGAAATAGAAATGATATACAGCTAGTTTAATCAAAGTTATAGCATATTCAATATATCTCTGCTCCTTTTCAAAATCTTTCGTATAAAATTGGGCGTGGACCTCCCCGATTTCGCTAACTTTTTCCGGAATATTGCCGGTATTAATATATGTAAATATGTGTGCTGAATTTCATTTTGCTATCTTGAGCGGTTTTTGATTTATGATTAATAATATTTCTGTATGAGAAGTAACTCACCTTGCGATATGAGAATGGTGAGATTGCCTACTTATCGATGAAACAATTGGAATGAAACAAATCATTTGTCATCTCGAGTTTGTATTTTGTTTTGTGGAGATTTGTTAAATAAAAAATTGGTAAATATCTGCATATATTAATGTTAATTAATGTTCCTAATTGTACAATGTCAGTGGTTATTATAGCAATTGCGTTAAATAAGTTCCGGCAGTTTATTTTGAGAAATATTTATCCATTTCAGTTGAAGTCCTCAATGCCGTGTACAAGTGCATTTTGTTTGTAAACATTCATACAAAACATTTATTAAATCATAAATAAAAGCATTTATTAATGAAAAATTTAGAAATATCAGTGATTAGTATAATATCACGACCTTCGCGCCAAGTGATATGAATAACGCAAGAGATATCGAAAATACATACTCACCACTCACACAGAAACACTACCTTGCGATAACCGTGAATCAGGGTTGCACTTTGCGTTATAATTCGTTTCGCAAGCGGGCCTTACTAGTATTATATATATAGAAAGTGGGCGTGGCTTTTAACCGATTTTGCCTATTGTCAATAGCGCTCCGAGATGAGTGAAAAGGAACCTCCATACCAAATTTCATTGAGATATCTCAAGAATTACATGGCTCAATCAATTTCTCTTTTCCTCCTGAGCATTTTGATATCTATAAGTCAATATCTATCTCGATTCGTTTATGCCGTTACATACTACCGTTAGGCGAATGAAGTTAATATACCTTGTGTGCGAAGCACTACTAGGTATAACTAGTAAGGAAGTCTACGTTCGGGTGTAACCGAACATTAAATACCTAGTAGTGATCTGTTTTAGTATCCTAATTTACTCAGGTCTAGGTATGTATTAATACCTGCAAATTTGTTATAAAGGCAACTGATTGTTTTCGATTAAAAACAATTCTGTTGTAAGTGGTAAATTAAATTATCACTAGATAAGAAAATATAAATAGCTTTCCCCATGTCCATGAAAGGTATGAAAATAAAAAAAAGGCAGTAGGGTGTTAACTACTTGTCCGTATATTTTGCGTGTTTGCTATCCCATTCGCGTAAGTTTTGGCAGGAGTATACTACATACTATTGTGAAGCATCTCACTAACTTTCATTGAAATACCTTCTTGAAATTTTAAGCAAGCGCTTTTGAAAATAACAGACCTTTTTTTGCTGAAAAGTGGGCGGCGCCACGCCTACTTCAACAAAATCCACAAAATTTTTTTACAGCTTAGTTTCTCCTAAAAAGCCTATTATGTGTGTAAAATCTTATTTATATAACTAACTAGAAGGACCCGGCAGACGTTGTTCTGCCCAAATTTAGGGAAAAAGTCGCACGATAAATAAAAAAGTTTGGAATATTTCGGTCCCTGGTCCACTTCCCGGAAAAAAATTACCCCAAATTTTAGCAAAAGTAAAATACTACTTTTGTACCAAATTTGAAGAAAATCGCATCATAAATAAAAAGGTTTGGAATATTTCGGTCCCTGGTCCACTTCCCGGAATAAAACTTTACATAAACACTCTCCGGACTCCTACTGAGCTATCCTGTAAATATTAACAAAATCGGCGCTGTACTTCCGGAGTCTATAACATACATACATACATACGTACATACATCCTATTTTATATATATAGATTATTGCCTACTGAAGAATTTACCTAATTCGAATATTGCTAAAATTTTTAAAAAAAGAGTATTGAAAAACGGGTTTCAAACATTTTCTTTTGCGGTGTTCGTTGGCATTTCAAAATTAGCGGTTAAATTAGCATAAAAAAGTGTTGAAAGGGTGTAAGTTTCTAAGCAAATTAATCAAAAAAGCTTAAAAAAAAAGCATTTTATTTTATTTTACTTTATTTTATTTTACTTTATTTTTTTTTACTTTACTTTTTTTCTTTTGTTTGCCAACTGCAGAATCGTTTACTCCTTCGAACCGCATGAAAAAGTGGATTTTGCTAAGAACGGGATTTAGCAGGTATTTTACGCAAGCTTGGAGTATAGCAAAGGCGAAATTAAACCTGTGCTACTTCAATTTAGTTTTATTGAGAATTTATAAAAAAGCTTATTACATGACTACCACATTTTTTTCTTTTTTGAATTTTTACTTACATTATGATATTTTTATATTTTCTCCACACAATTAGTAGGTTATTTGTTAAAAATATTCACTTATATTCACTTGACACAGTTTATTTATTGGAAATTGACACAATTTGTAGTTTCAAATATATTCACTCAAAAATGTAAATGGTGTAATCAAAATATATTAAACAAAGTAGTAGCGAACTTGACAGTTCTCTCTTTGCTGTAGGAGTTTTAACGTCAAATGAAAAAAATTTTTAACCCGTTCGATTTAAAATTTTTCATTTTTATCAGTTCGTTATTTTTATTTGAGAAATTCCAAATCGTGGTAATTGTTTACGACTGCAACCGAGTGCTAAAACAAGTCCAAAAATTGCCGGGAGAGGTATCAATAGTCGCGCCCAGTACCCATAAATAATAATCCGATTACGAGATCAATTTTTTTGAGTAGTTTGCAAGATATTTGGAAACGAATGAAACAATTTCTGTACCAAGAAGACGGGATCGCGTTATTTTTTTAAATCGTGGGCAATAGTCGGCAACTAAAGATGTAATTCACACAAAAGCTATAGACAACGCCTGCGATTAGTTCTTTGGATTGTTGCAAATATTTTTCAAAATAACAACAGTATTTATTCTCCGGAGGCCGATTTTCATTTGAACGGAAAGTGACTTTGGTACTCCTCCCAACATTTTTTAGAATTTGATGATAGTCGTAAACAGTGACCCAAATCGTTGCTATACTAATATATACATATGTATGTATACTTGTTCTTTGCGGTCAAGGTCTTTAAAGAGGTAGACTCCAAAGTAGAACTTGGTGGCAAAAGTGAGCTTATTAGATAGTTTATGAATTTCTATATTAATAATATTTTGATATTTGCAAATGCGGTTTAACTTTTTAATACAAAAATTGTATGGGGCCCAAATATTGTACGTGGGCCAGTAAGGGTAAATTCGTTGGTTTATACTTTTTTGAAGTAAGAACTCCTACAAAAAAAAATATTTCAGTTGTCAATTCTACCTTGTTTAATTTGCCTTGGGTGTAATGACATGACACCAAATTTTTTGACATTTTTATTTAATTTTGACACTAAATGCTTTTTGACTAATTGTGTCAGGATGAATGGACATTCAAAAGTTGATTTGATACCATATTGCAGGTAAATTTTAGGGTTTTAGGGCAATCACATCCTCACCGATAACTAAATTAACGATAAATTTATCGAAATATATCGAAGTAAAAATGAAACCCGGAACCATCCCCATTCGTTTGATACCCATCTTATAAATAAAAATGAATGTGTGTCTGTGTGTCTGTGTGTCCTTTATGGGCGTCCAAAGTACTCAACCGATTTTTATGAAATTTTCACAGTATATTCTTGAGATCATGGGTTAAAGCATAGGCTATATTAATTTTTGGAAAAGTGGGCGGTGCCACGCCCCCAGGCTATATAAAACTACAATTCTTCATAACTCTGAACATATTTGGTCTAAATTAATGATTTTTGGATATGTGTGTCCTTTGGTCAAGATTTATGTAATTTTGGAAAAGTGGGCGGTGCCACGCCCACATTTTTTGTGTTTTGTTTGTACTTCAATAATGTCCAAAGTTTATGGTCGATCTCTTTTAAACTTTCAAGATTGGTTCAGAAGATTGTTGTGGTCGATTTAGGCTATATTAATTTTTGGAAAAGTGGGCGGTGCCACGCCCCCAGGCTATATAAAACTACAATTCTTCATAACTCTGAACATATTTGGTCTAAATTAATGATTTTTGGATATGTGTGTCCTTTGGTCAAGATTTATGTAATTTTGGAAAAGTGGGCGGTGCCACGCCCACATTTTTTGTGTTTTGTTTGTACTTCAATAATGTCCAAAGTTTATGGTCGATCTCTTTTAAACTTTCAAGATTGGTTCAGAAGATTGTTGTGGTCGATTTAGGCTATATCAATTTTTGGAAAAGTAGGCGGTGCCACGCCCCCAGGCTATATAAAATTTAAATTCTTCATAACTCTGAACATATTGGGTCTAAATTAAAGATTTTTGGATATGTGTGTCCTTTAGTCAAGATGGATATAATTTGGGAAAATTGGGCGGTCAAAGTTTATGGTCGATCTTCTCTAAATTTCCAGATTGGTTCAGAAGATTGTTGTGCCACGCCCCCAGGCTATATAAAATTTAAATCATCATAACTTTGAATATTTTTGGTCTAAACTAATGATTTTTGGATATGTGTGTCCCTTGGTCAAGAATTATATGTGCCACGCCCACATTTTTTGTATTCAGTGCTTTGTTTGTACCTCAATAATGTCCAAAGTTTATGGTCGATCTTCTCTAAATTTCCAGATTGGCTCAGAAGATTGTTGTGCCACGCCCCCAGGCTATATAACATTTAAATCATCATAACTTTGAATATTTTTGGTCGAAACTAATGATTTTTGGATATGTGTGTCCCTTGGTCAAGAATTATATAATTTGGGAAATGTGGGCCGTGCCACGCCCACATTTTTTGTATTCAGTGCTTTGTTTGTACTTCAATAATGTACAAAGTTTATGGTTGATCTGTTTTAAACTTTTCCAATACGTTAAAATCTTCGTTGGGTACGACATACATAGGCTACATTTGTAAATTCTTTGGAAAAGTGGGCAGTTCCAGGACCACAAGCAAAGTAATATTTCAATTCGTTATATCCCTGAATGTATTTGCTTTAGTGACATTTTAACGTTCTTAAGTCTTGATCAAAGCACTTAATTTTTTTTGTTTGTTATTGCCGTTTATACATATCCAGAGTATTATAAGATTTCCATAAAATCATAATATTGGCGTTAAGTGGTAGGTATAGGATATAATTTAAAAAATAAGTACTAACTATACATCTGCTCAGCAGCGCATACTGGTTTTTGTCATACCCATTGAGTAAAAAAGATCCGTTTTTTGAGTTGGACATCCAAAAAATTTATTTGTTTATACCAAAGACTTTAAAGCCAGAAACATTGTATATCCTAAAGCATTGCAATAAATGGAATGCTAAAAGTTAAAGAAAAATATTTGAAAATGTATTTCTAGGGAAGTCACTGGTCAGGCAGAACAACGTCTGCCGGGTCTGCTAGTTCTATAAAATTTAAATCATCATAACTTTGAACATTTTTGGTCTAAACTAATGATTTTTGGATATGTGTGTCCCTTGGTCAAGAATTATATGTGCCACGCCCACATTTTTTGTATTCAGTGCTTTGTTTGTACCTCAATAATGTCCAAAGTTTATGGTCGATCTTCTCTAAATTTCCAGATTGGTTCAGAAGATTGTTGTGCCACGCCCCCAGGCTATATAAAATTTAAATCATCATAACTTTGAATATTTTTGGTCTAAACTAATGATTTTTGGATATGTGTGTCCCTTGGTCAAGAATTATATAATTTGGGAAATGTGGGCCGTGCCACGCCCACATTTTTTGTATTCAGTGCTTTGTTTGTACTTCAATAATGTCCAAAGTTTATGGTTGATCTATTTTAAACTTTTCCAATACGTTAAAATCTTCGTTGGGTACGACATACATAGGGTACATTTGTAAATTCTTTTTTGGGAAAGTGGGCAGTTCCAGGACCACAAGCTAAGTAATATTTCAATTCGTTATATCCCTGAATGTATTTGCTTTAGTGACATTTTAACGTTCTTAAGTCTTGATCAAAGCACTTAATTTTTTTTGTTTGTTATTGCCGTTTATACATATCCAGAGTATTATAAGATTTCCATAAAATCATAATAGTGGCGTTAAGTGGTAGGTATAGGATATAATTTAAAAAATAAGTACTAACTATACATCTGCTCAGCAGCGCATACTGGTTTTTGTCATACCCATTGAGTAAAAAAGATCCGTTTTTTGAGTTGGACATCCAAAAAATTTATTTGTTTATACCAAAGACTTTAAAGCCAGAAACATTGTATATCCTAAAGCACTGCAATAAATGGAATGTTAAAAGTTAAAGAAAAATATTTGAAAATGTATTTCTAGGGAAGTCACTGGTCAGGCAGAACAACGTCTGCCGAGTCTGCTAGTATTGTAATATATATCGAAGACAAAATGAAACCTGGGGCCCTCCCCTTTCGTTTGATACCCATATTGTAGGGTGATGGTTAGTTTTTTGGGCAATCACCGATAACTCAGTTATCGATAAATTTATCGAAATATATCGAAGTCCAAATGTAACCTGGAGCTATCCCCTTTCGTTTGATACCCATATTGTAGGGCAATTTTAAGGTTTTTGTGATATAACATTTTCACCGATAACTCAGTTATCGATAAATTTATAGAAATATATCGAAGCCCAAATGAAACCTGGCGCCATCCCCTTTCGTTTGATACCCACATTGTAGGGTAATATTAAGGTTTTTGGGCAATCACCGATAACTCAGTTATCGATAAATTTATCGAAATATATCGAAGTCCAAATGTAACCTGGAGCTATCGCCTTTAGTTTGATACCCATATTGTAGGTCACTTTTAAGGTTTTTGTGCAATAACATTTTCACCGATAACTCAGTTATCGATAAATTTATAGAAATATATCGAAGCCAAAATGAAACCTGGGGCCTTCCCCTTTCGTTTGATACCCATATTATAGGGTAATGTTAAGTTTTTTGGGCAATCACCGATAACTCAGTTATCGATAAATTTATCGAAATATTTCGAAGTCCAAATGTAACCTGGAGCTATCCCCTTTCGTTTCATACCCATATTGTAGGGCAATTTTAAGGTGTTTGTGCAATAACATTTTCACCGATAACTCAGTTATCGATCAATTTATCGAAATATATCGAAGCCCTCCCCTTTCGTTTGATACCCATATTGTATGATATTTCTATACCTATATGCGAAATATCATAAGTATAGGTTCAATATACTTAGAGTTATATGGAATAAAAAAAATTTCGAAAAGAAACGGTCCCTAGCAGGGTCGGAACCCCCAAAATTAAAAAAAAAATAGCCTATAGCTCCTTCCAGACTATAACCTGTAGGCGTGCCAAATTTCAACAAAATCCGTCGAGCCATTCTCACGTTTTTAGGGAACAAAAGCAAACGTCTGGACATCCAAACATCCAAACATCGCTACATTCACATTTATAATATTAGTAGGATACAATTATGGAAATATCGCGATTTTAATTTTACAAAGAAATTTTTCAGAACTGTGTTCGAAAAGTGGGCGTGTCCGTTAACCAATTTTGTTTATTTTTACAGCAAAGAGTAAGCTTTATATGTTGAACTATTTCTCCAAATATCGTTTCAATAAATTATTTTTTACCGGAGTTATGGCATGAAAAGTGTTTTGGAATAATCCACCATAAAGGGGCGGGGCCATGTCCATTTTCCAAAAATTTTGTGCATTCGGCTTTTTTTGCCACGAACACTTTAGAGGTAAAACATAAATGATATACAGCTAGTTTGAGCAGAGTTATTGCATATTCAATATATATATAATCCTTTTCAAAATCTTTCGAATAAATTTGGGCGTGGACCTTACCCGATTTCGCTAACTTTTTTCCGGAATATTGCCGGTATTAATATAAATATGTGTGCTGAATTTCATTTTGCTATTTTGAGCGGTTTTTGATTTATGATTAATAATATTTCCAAATTTGACTTTATCAAAGGTGGGCGGTACCACGCCCCTTTTTAAAAATTTCTTCAGAAATGTATTTGTTGCCTTAACGATAAAGTGCACACCAAATATTATCCTATTATGTCCCGTATATAATGAGGTGCGAATAGCAATATCCCGGTTAAAAAACAATAAAGCACCTGGCGCTGATGGTTTCCCTACTGAGCTATTCAAGCATGGAGGCGAGGAGCTGGTAAGGCGTATGCACCAGCTTCTGTGCAGAATATGGTCGGATGAATGCATGCCCGAAGATTGGAATCTAAGTGTTCTGTGCCCAATCCACAAGAAAGGTGATCCTGCAATCTGCACCAACTATCGCGGAATCAGCCTTTTGAATATCGCATATAAGGTCTTGTCAAGCGTATTATGCGAACGATTGAAGCCTGACGTGAACAGACTCATTGGACCTTATCAGTGTGGCTTCAGACCTGGAAAATCTACCATCGACCAGATTTTTACAATACGTCAAATCCTGGAGAAAACCCGTGAGAAAAGAATCGACACACACCACCTCTTTGTTGATTTTAAAGCCGCTTTCGATAGCACGAAAAGGAGCTGCCTATATGCCGCTATGTCTGAATTTGGTTTCCCCGCAAAACTTATACGGCTTTGCAAAATGACATTGAGCAACACCACCAGCTCAGTCAGAATTGCGAAGGACCTCTCCCAGCCGTTTGAAACTAAACGAGGTTTCAGACAAGGTGACCCTCTATCGTGCGATTTCTTTAATTTGATGTTGGAGAAAATAATCCAATCTGCAGAACTTAACCGCGTTGGAACAATATTCTATAAAACCGTGAAACGGTTGTCATATGCTGACGACATTGACATTATCGGCCTTAACAACAGCGCCGTAACCTCTGCGTACTCCAAGCTAGAAAAAGAAGCGGAAAAAATGGGTTTGGTGGTGAACGAAGGCAAAACGAAGTACATGCTGTCATCAAGCAAAGAGTCAGCGCATTCGCGCCTTGGCACCCACGCCACTGCTGGCAGCAAAAAGTTCGAAATAGTGAAGGACTTCGTTTACCTTGGATCCAGCATAAACTCCAACAATAATGCCAGCCTAGAAATCCAACGAAAAAGTGCTCTTGCAAATAAATACTACTTTGGACTGAGTAGGCAATTGAAAAGTAAAGTCCTCTCTCGACGCACGAAAATCACACTCTACAAATCACTCATCGCTCCCGTCCTGCTATATGGTGCATAGGCGTGGACACTAACAACATCTGACGAGGCTGCATGGGGAGTATTCGAGAGAAAAGTTCTGCGAAAGATTTATGGGCCTGTACGCGTTGGCGACGGCGAGCACCGAAGAAGATTTAATGATTAGTTGTATGAGCTTTACGCAGACGTCGACATAAGTGAAAGGGAACCTCCATACCTAATTTCATTAAGATATCTCAAGATTTACTCAAGTTATCGTGTTCACAGACGGACGGGCAGACGGACAGACGGACGGACGGACATGGCTCAATCAATTTCTGTTTTCCTCCTGAGCATTTTGATATATATAAGTCAATATCTATCTCGATTCGTTTATGCCGTTACATACTACCGTTAGTGTAATGTGTTGTTAATTTACAAAGTTTCAAAAATCTTTGCTGTTAGAAAACGAGAAAGAAGCAAGACCTAAAGATATTTTGGATCATGAGGAGCGAAGTCTTTCGGGGCCCGTCTTTGCGGCTAGCAAGCAGTGGTTGGGGGATTCGCGACATCTTCCTTAAGATCTCAATTATTACACTTTTATTACAGTGCCCCTATTTTATTTTACATATCACAAAAATAATTTATACCCGTGATTATGGCAACGAAACAGATAAATGAAAAGTTGGGTGATATGATGGATTTCAACTGATTTAAATTCGAACACGGCAACTATCGATGTTGTACACTGTGAGCTGCGAAGATGTACTAGCGCTCGCGCTTCCATGCCCTCCCTGCCTTGGCCTTTTATGCGCCTTACAAATCATGTTATTAAGGCCAATAAAAATCCCTCTAACCTCTTCACCTTTTTACCCGGAAAACATTATCAAATTAGAACTGCATCATTTTTTTGTTTAATTTCAGGTTTCCATACATATACTTAATATTTCATTTTTTCTTATACATCTTACAAACTTATTTATATAATCCAAGGTATTAGCTTAGGTAGTAAGACTCCTACGTGTAGCTGCTGGAAAGAGCTAAGTTAACCTTTGGTCTTGTAAATCTGGATCATTAACTTTTACTGCAGAATCATACTAAACAAAACCAAAACTAAGTCATAAGTATGGACATTAATTTTTGGGGGCTAACCATTACTGACCTAACTCAACATTTACATCTATGTCTATGTGGTCATTGAACCCCATCTAGATCAGTGACGATTTTTGCCTAGCCCGCGGGCGGCCGACTTTATTGCTCTCTCATAGATTCGCTCACACGTACAATGCAAGCGCTCTCTATACATTGTGGAAAATTAGAGTGGGTTTGCCAATCACTTGATCAACGACTGTTGACTGCTACACATGCAATTTCTATTTACGCGCTGATTGACAGCTTTGGCATGTTTAATATTGAGTGGGAAGAGATGTTTTTATTTTCCGAAAACTTTTTCGGTAATGCGGTGTTTAGTTTGCAATTACGTAACTAAACGAAATAGGGAGTATTATATTAAAAGGCATTATTACGGAAACCATTCTATTTATAAATCGGTAACGGTAAATCTAATAATTAAATAATTAAATTTAATAATGAAATTTTTAAGATTATTTGGTTCAAAACCATGAAAATATTAATTTTTAGTTTATAATAAAAATCAGTTTTATTTTATTTTATATTATTCTACGGTTTCCATTGTGCCATTTTCCTTTTCGTACCTTTCCATTATTCTCCTTTTATTTCTTTTTTACTTTACAAATTCCCTTTCGATTTTTTTTGTTTCATACACAATTTTTTTTTGTCGCGTTTTTTGGACATTTTTTTGGGTGTATCAGCAAGTTCTCTCATATTTCAACACAAGCGCAGAATTAGGTAGTGTGCGTTTGAGCATCACTGATCTAGATACTAATGTAATTGACAACGAAAAGACTTACGTATGTACATACATATTTTTTATTTAGATTTTTTTATTAACTTTTCACTACTTCATTGTGCATACAACTTCAAAAATATATAATTTTAGTATTCCGTTTAATGCTACACGATACACAAAATTTTTAGTTTTCTGTCCCGGAGCGTAAGTAAATAGCGAAAACATTTTTCCTACATGGGAACTATTGATATCATTAATCAAATTTCAGGTCCTAGCTTTAAACGCTTTTACGATAACTCCACTTTTTGCGCCAAAATTGTTTTGATGTCATTTAGCTCTATACCAATTTCCAGGTTCCTGCCTTAAATACTTTTAGAGATATTTAGCTTGAAAAATTAGTATGGGAGGTGCCACGCCCCCATTTTCGTTAACCCCAATTTTTTTGGAGGTGGTAGGGATCGATCTCATATAATCTCTCACCAAATTTCAGTGGTCTAACCTAAATACTTCCAGAGATATCGACTAAGAAGTATTTCATTCGTATGGAAGGTGCCACGCCCACTTTGTCGTTATCCCCAGTTTTTTTGGAGGTGGTAGGGATCGATCCCATATAACCCCTTACCGAGTTTCAATGATCTAACAAAAATACTTCCAGAGATATCGACTAAGAAGTATTTCATTCGTATGGGAGGTGCCCCTCCCACTTTTTCGTTATACCCAGTTGTTTTGGAGGTGGTAGGGATCGATCCCATATAACCCCTTACCGAGTTTCAATGGTCTAACATAAATACTTCCAGAGATACGGACAATGGATAATTCAATTTGTATGGGTGGTGCCACACCCCCTATATATATCAAAATATTTTTTAGCATGTGACCATCCCTGGAAGATGTACAGTGGGTGTGTAAAATTTGGTTACGATCGGTTTATAAGTTTAGGACGCAAGTCGATCTATACCTATTTACATAATTTGAATTTTATATATATAGATACTAAAGAGAAAGAATGAGCATTATGTGGCTTTTTCCTAAATACATATGTGGCTCGTGGCTCGCGCTTTGAAGCCTACTCTGATGCTTGCTTTTATATTTACAACGAATTGGTGCTTATACAAGTTATCCGCGAGAATGATTTAAAGCCGAAAAAAAACTTAATTCTACTTTTCCCTACTTAATTATACCCTAATTCTACCTGTGTCAGCAATTGGTGTTGGGTCGGCGCATGCCGAATGTTGTTGCCAAAATATCTGGGCCGCTGCATTAGTTCGATCGGCGCATGGCGGATGTTATTGCCGATTTTGCTGAATGCGCGTCTGGGCTGTTTCTCAATAATTGTTGACTACCCTTATTGCTGACTTGGCGCTATAGTCTTGGTGTCAGCTTGAGCTACAACTTAGCTGGTGCTAACTCTTCCGCCGCCAAAAACGATCGTCCTCGTTCGTTTGAACTAAACTGGACTTGTGGTTTCTATAGAATAAGGCATTTCGGATATTGTGACTTTTTGAGTATCGGCCTCATTGGCTTTCACATTGTAGCTCGATAGCTCTGGTTCTGCTTTGGAATTTATTTTCGTGATTGACTTGATGATCAAACCTGCTATGATAATGATGCTAATGAACGTTAGCGAAAAATTTGTTATTAGAGTTGCTGTGTGGGTTGTTTTCAGTGCAGATAACCGCTTAGTGTTATTGATGTGGAGTTCTTTCATCATTTCTAAGCTTAAAATTTCTTCTTCCTTGTTTGACGGGTTATTTGATTGCAGTATAGCAGGCAGGGGTTTGCTGGTTAGTATCTCGTTAAAAGAGTATTTTTGGTTATCGATTATAACCGTAGAATTGTGGAATTGGATTGCATATGATCCTTCAAGGGTTATTTTTTGGCTGTCAATTTCAATTGTTCCTTTGTACTGGTTTAGTAGGATTATTCCGGGTGAGATGTTTTCTACTGAAGGGATGTGTTGATTGTTGACTAATGTGCACTCTGCTGGTTTGCTTTTTAGCAATGGTGGGACACAGGTAGTGTTACTAATGTCTATGATATTCTTATGACTACAAATTTTAATATTATTGTTTTCTCTACATTTTAGCTTAATAGCGAATATTTTTTTATCATTACAAGTTACAATGTCTTCAAAAGGTATCTTATTAATATATTTTTTCTTTTTTATTGGTTTAATTAGAATTGATTCACAAATTTCTTCATTTGTCAATGGTATGCCTACTATGTAAAATAACATTGTGTCATTTGAAGCAATTTTTATATTCGCAAGTTCTAACGATTCTTCAACGTTATTTAATGCAAGGTTGTTTCTTAAAATTACAGATTTAACTATCTCTAATTCCTCATTTGACAAAATATAAGAATTGACAATTCCGGCTTTAGCCCAATGAATCGCATAATCTATATTAATGATTTCTTCTTTTATAACTCTAAGTTTGTATTTTAATTCTATAGCAGCATTGTGCTGTATGTCCTCGCTTGATTGGACAGCTTTCAAAATTTTATTAGAAACGGCTGTTATTTTATTTATCCTATCAAAAACTATTTTATTTATTGTTACTTGATTGTCGTTATTGTCTATTATATGATTTATTTGGCTTTCTATTGTAACTAGGTCGTCATGATCGGGATTTCCCGCGATCCATTTCCAGGTTTTTCCTATTGCATCTATAGATTTCTTAAATCCTTTGGGTTTCAGCCTATTTAGGTAGGTTTGTGTTAAATTTAATTCGTTATTAAGGATGGGTAAAAGGGAGTTTTCGTTAGAAATTTTGGTTTCTATGGTGGTGGCTATCGTATTTGTGTTCCTTACAAATTTTGCACTACTTTATAATATTTTCTATTTTTGCTTTCATTTTGGGGAAATAAACTTTTTGTATGAGTTGTTTTTTATTTTCGTCTCTATTTCTGTGTGCTCGTTTGTGTTCTTTTAAAATTTCTTCGTTTTGGGCGTCTTCGCTTACTAAGTCTTCTACTTTTGTTTGCGTATAGCGGATTTTATAATTGGAAAAATGTAGGGGGTAGACTTCTTGAATTTTTCCCATTATTTCTTCGGAGGTAATTATGCCATTTATGACTGAAGGATTTAGGTAACGTTTTAGTAATGCCGTTAGGTTGTCTGTTGAAAAATTGGGTTTAGTAATTAGATGTCTATGGTAGGTTGGGAATGGTATTTTAAACTGATAGCTGTCTTCTTCTCCTAAAGAGATCCAAAGTTGGTTTTTGAAGGCATTTATGGGTCCTTCCACAGCTGGAATTAGATTGTGTGATGAGCTTTCATCGGAGTGGGTAGCGACTGATAGTGAATTTAATTCGAATGGTCTAGATAATGTGTCTGCAACTACGTTCGATTTTCCGGGCGTGTATCTTAATTCGTAGTTATACTCTTCGAGTATGGCTTTCCAACGTTTTAGCTTTGAATTATTATTTTTGTTACTTAGGGCATATGTAAGGGGCTGGTGGTCAGTGTGTATTACCACTTTTGCTGTACCGTATAGGTAGTTTCTAAAGGAGTTGAGTGCCCAAATTATGGCAAGCATTTCCTTCTCATTTACTGCGTAATTTTCTTCTGCTTTGTTCAATGTTCTTGATATAAAGGTAATTGGTTTGCCATTTTGCTCCAGGACCGCGCCTATGGCATATTTTGAGGCATCTGTAGTTAGGTTGAATTCTTTGCTGTAATCGGGATATTGCAGAATTACGTCTTTAGATGTCAATGTGTTTTTGATCTTATTGAATGCTGCCTTTGCTTCTTCGTTTAATTGTATTTGGATTTTTTTTGAACTGCTTTTTGACATTCTTCTTTCTTCACCTCGAAGTAAGGATGTTAACGGCTTTGCTAACTTAGCATAATCTTTGATAAACCGTCTATAATAACCAGATAAGCCTAAGAATGAGCTTAAGTCTTTGATCGTCTGAGGGTAGGGTAAGTTGGCTATTGCTTGTACTTTGGATGGGTTTGTTGAAATTCCATCGGAGGATACTACAAATCCTAAGAACTGGACTTGTTTCTTAAAGAATTCGCATTTGTCGACTTGTACCTTCATGTTTGCTTTTGTAAGGGTGTCAAAAATTGTATCTATATGTTTGAAATGTTCCTTTTCGTCTTTGCTAAATATAATAATGTCGTCTATATATACATAGCATATCCGTCCTATATGTTCTCTCAGTATGTCGTCCAATGTCCGTTGAAAAATGGATAGGGCGTTTTTCAAACCAAATGGCAGTCGGGTGAACTCGTATTTTCCGTTGTTCACTGAAAAAGCTGTCTTCTCCACGTCAGATTCCTTAAGAGGAATTTGATGGAAACCGCTTTTTAAGTCAATCACAGAGAAAATTCGGTTTTCTCCTAGCTGAGAGAGAACCTCATTTATTTCGGGTATAGGATACCTATCTGCAATTGTGACTGCATTTAATTTTCTGTAATCGATAACCATTCTGAACTTTTTTTCGCCTGAAGCGTCGTTCTTTTTGGGTACGATCCAGACAGGTGAGTTGTAGGGTGACCTTGATTTTCGGATGATTCCGTCTTCCAATAATTTGTTTACTTGGCCTTCCACCTCTTGTTTAAGGCTGGTAGGGTATGGGTAGGATTTTGAATATATGGGCGTGTCGGAAATTGTTCGTATTTCTGCAACTACTTTTGTTGTGTATGTCAGTTTTTCGTTCGGTTCTGAGAATAGGTTGCAGTGTTTTTGTGTTAGCTGGCTTATTTCGTTTTTACCTATTGTTGTTAGGTGTTCGTCTCGAATATGTATTGTATTAACGTTCTGTATACTAAATTGTCTTAGATAGATTCTTTTTGTGTTTGCTATGACCATGACATTTTCTCTTGTGTGTATAACTGCTGAAAGTTCTTTTAGACTGTCATTTCCTAATATAGCATGAAAAGTCTTAAGTGTGGGTAGTAAGAAAAATTTGAGTCTGTAATTTTCCAAGTTGAAAAGATTTAAAAATGTGTGTTGTGTAATCTTTATTTTCCCTCCAACTGAGTTGGCAAAAAAGGGGGTATCGTTTTCTTTTGCGTTTTTAACTAAACTGGATTGAATATAATTTTTGTTAGATCCTGTATCTACCAATATGTTAAGTATTGCGCCGCTCTTCGTTTTGCATCGAAAATAGGGCAACGAAGAGCTATTCAGCCTAAAAAATGTACGTCCGTTAGGTCATATGGTTCTTCGTCTACGTTATTGTAAGGTGTTTCCTGATTGTAATCTGTTTGTTGGTTGTTATCGTATTGGTCATAATGTTGGTCTTCATGGTATGGATCGTAAGCCGTTTCGTCCATGTTTATATGAAAGTTCCTTTGAGCTTTCGCTGGGGGGTGGTTGATCATGGATGCATTTAATGGCCGTTTGCCAGTTTCTTGGGGCTTAGGGCGGTTCGTATAATTTACTGCTCTTGTTCTGATGCTTTCGTCCACTTCCATGGGTTGGGGGGGTTTAGGTGGCCTTGGAGGAGGATAGTTTGGTTGTTGGTTATATTGATATCTGGGCTGGTTATAGGGAGTTTGTTGTTGGTAGTTATTGTATGGATTTGGATTTGGATTTGGGTTTCGGTACTGCTGGGAGCTATGAGGATTCAAATTTGGTTGGCGATAAGTTTGCTGAGGGTGAGGTATATGGGCTAATTCGGGATAGAATCTTGATTGAGGAAATTGTGAGTTTGATGGTTGTACCTGCCTTAGTATGGGGGGTTGTTGTCTAGGGATGAAAGAGTTGAAGCTTTGATGTCTGGGGTTTGATGGTGCGTTTAGCATTTGGTTGTTGGCATGGTGTGCTCTAAAGTTTTGATTTTCTAGCTTTAGACAAAGGTGAAGTGCCTCTGGTAAACTCTTGGGTTCTTTTATACCCAGAAGCCTAGGGAGGTCACTATTGACTATAAACCTTCTGATAAAATTCGTTTATAGTGCTTCTTCCCTGAATAAGGCATGTCATTTGATATTCTAGAGTACCTATGTCGCGTTTATCGGCATATTGGGTGGTCAGACAACGGGAGATGGCTGTCCAATCCAAGGGAGTGTTATATGATTCTAACTCTATGTCCGCTTTTCCAACGATTTTGTTCCGGATAACATTTAGAATTCCGAAAAATTTTGGGGTGCCCTTTGAGGGTTCGTATATCTTTATAATTCGCTCGACGCTTTTTTTCCATGAGCTGAACTCGGAGGCGTTTCCTGAAAATTCTCTCAAGGATCGTACGACATCTGGTACTTTGTCCATTTCAGCCATATTGTCTCTATATCGTTCTTCTATGGTCTGATCTGTTATGATGGGGCTATTGTTATTACCTAGAGTACTCCTGACTAGCTCTGGCCCACTGGCTTCTATAGCCTGGGAAACCATATCTCGTATCATGTTTGCCAAGTCTGGGGAAATTTGTTGGGCAGGGGGGGGGTTGAGTTATTTCCTAACACTGGTGGCCTGATTAAGTTGTTCGGATTTGCCATTTTCTTTTGTTATTATTATCTGTCTTTTGTTATTAATTTATCCTTTTAGATTTCTGTTTAATTGATAAATCACTGGAGGGTCCCTTGGGTGGTGAATCGCAGTGATTTTTTATGTTATAAGCTGGAGGGTCCCCCCGAAGGTGGTGAATCGCAGCTTCAGTAATATTTAATTTTATAGGCTGTACAAGCCCATTTGTTATTCTTGGATTCTAGCTTTATATTTTTCACAAAAAAAATTATTTATTTAAATTTTCCGCTTTTTAAATTTTTCACTACGTATTTCGAAAGAAAAAAAAATTCCTTTATTTAAACTCTTCACTATGTACCTATTTTCCAAAACTTTCTTTATTTAGATTTTCACTACTTATTTATATTTTCCAAAAAAAAAATTTATTATTAAATTTGAATTTTTCACTTTTCGGACGTGTATCTAAATTATTTCTCTCACTATTTTTATTTCATTAAACTTAAGAATTTTAAAATTGAACTTATAATCTATTTTTCTTACATAAGTAGCAGCTGCATTGTTGGTAGATATGCCGGTAAGTGTGCTGATATCCTTTTTTCTTTACGGTACTCGGGAACACTTGCTTACTCCTTGCAGTTTTTTACTCCGGGTCGGCTGGTGTCGTGCTGTCGTTGGGACGTCAAGGAAGTTCCACGTTCCTTTTCACGCCTCTTTATGCTGGTGTTATTATCTCATTTTTTGTGTGGAGCCGTTTTTTACTGTGGCACACTTTTTCAAAGTCTTTCTTCGGTGCTTTTTGTTGCACTTTTTTTTTTAAGTCTTTATTGGTTTTTGGCACTTTATTGTGGCAAATTAATTTAAAGTCTTTAGTTTGTGGCACTTTATTATTGCACGGTTTAGAAAGTCACTTTATTTATTTGTGGCACTTTAACGTTCTTAACACTTTCAACGACTAACACTAGACGCCGCCCAGCTTATTTGACTCGGGCGCCAGTTATCGGCGAGAATGATTTAAAGCCGAAAAAAAATTTAGTTTTTGGTCAGTAGACCTTTATTTCACAAAATCGATAATACAACTGAACTTAATTCTACTTTTCTCTACTTAATTATACCCTAATTCTACCTGTGTCAGCAATTGGTGTTGGGTCGGCGCATGCCGGATGTTGTTGCCAAAATATCTGGGCCGCTGCATTAGTTCGATCGGCGCATGGCGGATGTTATTGCCGATTTTGCTGAATGCGCGTCTGGGCTGTTTCTCAATAATTGTTGACTACCCTTATTGCTGACTTGGCGCTATAGTCTTGGTATCAGCTTGAGCTACAACTTAGCTGGTGCTAACTTACATACATTCATGTTTATAGCTAAAGGATAACTGTAATTATATTTACATACTAAGGCGATAGCGAATTTGCGTACATAACTAGAAACGGTACACGGAAAATTGGCTGACGCAATAGCCCACGACAACAATATACGCTTTTATGAAGTACAGCTGGCCATGGATACAGTATACACCGGCATGGCAGAATCTTACCTTACAGTATGACCCGCCATACAGAGGACACTGCTATAATTCGGCCATCCTGACAAATGTGATCTCCCGATCAAGCGCTTCATCTTGAGTTTTATTTGAGCCCCGATGAGAATCAAACCATGGTTTTAAATTTCCAACTGCCCACACCCCCTTGTATGGTATCCGGGCTTGTTGGAACGCATCTACATCATCTAACACATACCTATCATTACGTAATCGCTTTGCTACTCTGTATGGCCCCTTAAACTTGGGAATCAACTTTTTATTTACACCTGCAGTAGAATCAAAGTTCTTTATCATAACATAATCATCTACTTCGTATTCGATAGCTTTACGCCTTTTATTATTAACATATTTTTCATTGTATATTTGTAGTTGTTTTTCGTTTTTAGACGCTTGCATACGTATTTCCTCGTGGGCTTGTGTAGAAAAATCGTGCACAACATCTGGTAATAATTCTTCAAATGAAATTTCTTCTCCCTTTTGCTTAATACCAAATAACATTATGCTAGGACATTGCTTTATGCTTCTGTGGATTGTGTTGTTTATGACGAACTCTACTTTTCCTAACACATTAACCCACTCAGTGCGATTTTCTTGACTAGCTAATTTTGCTATCATTGGCCCTAATGTCCTGTTGACTCTTTCAACTTGGCCATTCGCCTGCGGTGAGCCTGTTGCTATCTTTATATGTGTAACATTATTTTCCCTTGTAAACTGTTCAAATTCGTTTGACGTGAAACAACTACCCCTGTCGGAAATTATAAACCTTGGACGGCTATAACTTCTAAAATAATCTCTTAATGCTGCTATTACTTCTTTCGTATTTGTAGTCTTTGTAGCGTATAGTCTTACGAATTTTTTGCATGCAACTATAATCACAAAAATATGTTTTTTAAGACCTGAATTGCTTACTGGTCCAAAATGGTCGATGTGTATCGTATGAAAAGGATTGTTATCTTTGGGTATATTATGTAGAAAAACTTCTCCTTTCCCGTGTTTTGAGGAATAAACTATACACTTAAAGCAATTTTTTATGTAATGTGTAACTTTTTCCTTCATTTTCGGAAACCAATAGCTTTTTGACATTAAATCTAACATCTTATCAGTCCCTACATGGCCCATTTCATCGTGAAATTTATACATAATCTGGCTTTCCATACTTGTGGGTACATAGAATAAAATATTGCCATCCTTTTTTCTGTAGACTACACCATTGCGCATTTCAAAAAAACTGTGTTCACTATCTTGGAGTATTTCCCTCGCGCGTCGACATGCTGCATTCGCGTACCTGCTCTATGTTCTAACACGTAATCGAAGTTCTGTAGCTCTAAAGCCCACCGTGCGATCCTAGGGTTAATTTCTTTTTTATCCAGGGTCAGAGTTAGAGAGTTACAATCTGTAACTATTTTGAAATGTAAGCCTTGTAGGTAAATTCTAAATCTCTTAAGAGCATAAACTATAGCCAATGTCTCAAGCTCAAAACTATGATATTTAGTTTCTGCTTCTGTTGTTCTCTTTGAAAAATAAAAAATCGGATGCCACTTTTTATCAGATTTTTTCTGCAACAACATTGCACCGAATCCTAATATACTTGCATCGCAATGCAATTAAGTTTCATCATTCATATCATATATCGCTAAAATTGGTGCTTCTAACAATTTTTCTTTTAAGGTTTCGAAACATTTTAGTTCATTTGGGCCGAAATTAAATTTGTTATCTTTTTTTGTTAAGTCATAAAGTGGTTTTGCTATAATAGAGAAATTTTTTATGAAACGTCGAAAAAAGGAACATAGTCCGAGGAAACTCTGAACCGACTAAAGCTTTGAGGGGACTGGAAAATTTTTTATCGCTTCTAGACCCTTTTCATCTGCACCGATTCCTTCTCTCGTAACAGTGTAGCCTAAATATTTAATAGTTGACTGTAAGAATTCACACTTATCTATTCTTAGTTCCAAATTGTTTTCTACTAATTTTTTAAAAACTTCACATAAAATATCAAAATGCTCACTTAAACTTTCTGTCGCAATCATTATATCATCTAGATATATTATAACTTTTTGTTCTCTAATCATGTCAGAAAATATTTTGTTAACGAATCTTTGAAATGCAGACGGTGCATTCCTAAGCCCAAACAGCATTCTCAAAAATTAAAATTGTCCAAGGGGGGTTACAAAGGATGTATACCTTATTGAATCTGGATGCATAAAACGTGAAAAAACCCATTCTTTAAGTCTAGCTTCGTGAAAAGTTTTTTATTTGCTAATCTATCAAATAAGTCGTCGATTAGCGGAATCGGGTAATTATCTTTCGCTGTGTATTTATGAAGAGTGCGAAAATCGACGCACATCCTCAAATCTCCCGTTTTTTTCTTTACTAGAACAATTGGGGAGGCATATTCGGAATCACTTGGTCTAATGTAATTCTTCCTAAGATATTCATCTAGCAAAATTCGCAGCTTATTTTTCTCGTCATATGATAACCGTCTAGGCGAACAACTAAATGGCTTAACTTTTTCCAGAACTAACTTCATTTCAAATTTCAACTTTGGTTCGACCCTTTCATCAGGAGTCAAATTAAACTATTTGAATAAATCATTTAACAAGCGCTTATCTGCTTCTTCAATATCATCGCCCACTTTCAGGTTTAGATCACTAATACCTAGGACAGACATATGGTACATAGAATAGTATAATGCGGAAACCATGTGTGTGTCGCCAGTTTTCCTAATTTAGTTCGAAAGCATATGGAGTTCCGTACCATGAAAGCTGGTAAGTGCCAACGTCATAGAAAACCAAATGTGTGTCACTATGCTATTACATGGTTTCCAGAGCTTTCATTGTAGTACACGTTGTGGTACAGAAACCATATGTCTGTCTTAGGTATAACATTTTCTAGTGTATATAGAATTATATTGGAGTCATGGCTACTCAGTTCATCTAAAGAACTACATATTTCGTCGACCTTGGCTATGTGCACATTTTCATTAAAAACTTCAACTTTACTTTTTTCCCAACAATCGGATGTAACATTTTCAATTTCATCTTCTTCGTTATGTCTGTGCAAACTTCTACTTTCTTTTCTTTTTACTACCACATCATCGCTTTTATGATTTAAAATTTTCGTTTTCTTTTCACCTTTTCTAACTAATTTATACTTACACATATCTAAAAAATTCCTTCCCAGAATAGCATTATAGCACATAGTTTTATCGTCAACGACAACGAAATTAAAGTAAAATATTTTATTATCCAATTTGATGTTACATAAAGTTTTACCCAATGTAAGAATTGGTGTATTATTGATACCAAAATAAAAAGAATTATCCAAATTTTTAATTTGCACGTCATGTGGCAAACACGATTTTTTTATGAAGCTGACAGGGCTCCCTGTGTCTATAATGCATTCTAGAGGGAAAGGGATTTGTTTATTATTTATGCAAAATCTAAAATAGAAATATCTTACATAATTGTTTTTTGGTGGAGCTTTCCGGTCTGGACACTGCAACACGCGGTGTGACGTACTGCCACAAGCATAGCACGCGCCTGGTTCCCGCTTTGGTTTCGTGCACTGGTTGGCGTAATGTACCTTCGAATTACAGTTGAAGCACTTGTCTTCCGTCTTTATTGGTACCGTTGCCTTTAGTTGTATTTTGTTGAATGCTTTTAGTATGTCGGTAACTGAATTAAAGCATTGTAGGTTTGCTTGCACTTTCAGTTGTTCATCCGGTATTCTATCGATCAGGTATTCGAGCATTTCTGCTTCGTCGATTTGCAGTGGCATAGCAAGTAGTTTTTTGTCGTTCAGATAGTCTCCGAATGTTTCGCTGTCGTCCATTTTCGACTTTCGAACTTTTTGCGCAACACCAATTTGTTTTCGTTTGTTTTGAATGTTGATAACAATTCTGCAATTAGGTTTTTGATGCCTATTATCGCAAAATCGGCCTTGGCATGCAGCCACGCAGCTGCTCTACCTTTCATTTTCGTTGTGAAGAGCACTAACTTGACTCTTTCGTCAATCTCGTACATTTGGGTAATAGTTTCGAATTGGCTTACCCACAACTCACCATTAGATGTTCCGTCGAATTCTGTTAGTAATGTTTTTACCATATCTAATGGTATTTTAGCTGCATTTTGTTCGGTAATTGATTCGTTAGTCGAATGTGTCGTACCACTGACTTGAAGCTGCGCCATTTTCAAAAGTATTTCGTTTTCCTTCTCAAGAAGATCTTTCTCCCGTTTAATGAGGTCAATTTCTCGGCGAAGTAGGGCAACTTCATTTACAGGCTCAGGATTTGTATCTTCCTCGCCCACGTCTTCACCAACACTTTCTTCGCCCGCGTCGAGACCTGGACATTCACCACGTTCGTTCGGTGGTACTGCATTCAGACGACATATTAAAGCCGCCTTTGTGCCACTTGTTGGCAACCCAAGTTGCCTTAACCACTCGCGCAATTGCATAGCATTATATGCATCCACAGCCGGTACGTCGTCACTGTTCATATCTTTTTTTTCTAAGTCTTACTGTTTTCTTACTTTTCTTTTTAGTCTTAATTTTACGCACTTTTTTTTTTTTTTTTTTTTCTACTTTAATTAACTCTTTTCCGTATCATAAATCGTAGCGAACTCGTCGTCAGAACGAGGAGTAGCAAAAGAGCATTTTTGGAAAATAAAAGTTAGTTAATGTATGACTGCCAAAAAATAAGCATCTTGTGTTTTATTTGCGGAAAAGACTAAATCGGTACATCCTACACCTTAGAAGTGGGGTCGCGAAAAAAATACAAATTTTTTTTTTCTCACACGTTCGCTACGATTTATGATACGGAAAAGTTAATTAAAGGTCCCGACGCGGGCGAAGAAAGTGTTGGTGAAGACGTGGGCGAGGAAGATACAAATCCTGAGCCTGTAAATGAAGTTGCCCTACTTCGCCGAGAAATTGACCTCATTAAACGGGAGAAAGATCTTCTTGAGAAGGAAAACGAAATACTTTTGAAAATGGCGCAGCTTCAAGTCAGTGGTACGACACATTCGACTAACGAATCAATTACCGAACAAAATGCAGCTAAACGTGTGAGCGCAACTTATATTCTTAAATACTAAAGAGAAAGAATGAGCATTATGTGGCTTTTTCCTAAATACATATGTGGCGCGTGGCTCGCGCTTTGAAGCCTACTCTGATGCTTGCTTTTATATTTACAACGAATTGGTGCTTATACATACATTCATGTTTATAGCTAAAGGATAACTGTAATTATATTTATATACTAAGGCGATAGCGAATTTGCGTACATAGAAACGGTACACGCCAAATTGGCTGACGCAATAGCCCACGACAACAATATACGCTTTTATGAAGTACAGCTGGCCATGGATACAGTATACACCGGCATGACAGAATCTTACCTTACAGTATGACCTGCCATACAGAGGACACTGCTATAATAGGTAACCAAAAGTGAGAAAAGCGAACGTGCAAAAAATAAACTTCGCTAGCAGGTAGCCACGCACATACATATGTATGTATATACAAACGAATAAGCGCGATCACTTATAGGAGTGACATAAACTAAAACTTAATCTCGTTTAGTTTTTCTTTTATCTTAAATTAAGTACAGTGAACCATGGATATTACTGTTTAAGTATAAAGACTTTTTAGTTTACTTGAATGTAACTACATTCATATGTGTGTATATAAAAAAACGAAAATTAAGAAAATTGTTGTATACGATGAATGCGAATATTTTAAAAACAGGAAACATTCTGAGCTGACACGCTATTATTCCCAATTTTAAATACTTATAAATTTCATGGAAAAATTAAATACAGTATATACAAATTAAATAATTTGAGTACTTACATTTTCTCTCGACGATGCGAAGGAGGCCTTCCGTGCTTGTTGTTGGTATTATGCCAAGTTAATGAAGTAGTTTAATTTTTCCATTTGCCCCCGCAACTAACAATTTACTTTAATCAAAATTCTTAATCTATCGTTTTCCTATAATTCATGTTTAAAACGAAAGCCTCCAAAAAATAAACTATCAAAGCTTAATGGCTGTGATCTTAATGTTAAAACTTTTTTTTTTTTTTTTGTGTATATGAGTGGGCGAACAAAAACTCGCCAAAAATCAGGGGTAATCAAAATATACTTATATGCTTATATATTATATTTAATTTATACATATTTTTTACTATGAACCAATTCTCAAACTTGTCTTTACATTCTTCACTTTTTTTTTTTTTTTTTTTTTATTATTGATAAATCAGGGCAACATTAATGTTAAGCAAAATGATCAACAAACATGTGCTTCCGAAGTTAAGTCTACCTGTGCAAAATGTTTTTGTCTACATACATGTACATATGTACACCCGTACGATCCAGACTTAACGTAAAAAATAGTTGAGCCCAGTAAAATAATTATTATGCTTAATTATTTAATTTTCAAGCATATGCATTTAAACTATCAAAAGAAACTTCAAATTGCGATTAATATATGTACAACTCGATGGGTTTCATCGAAAAATGAACTTTTTGCCTTTGGCAATTTACACCTAGCACAAATATTGTCTCTGCTGCAGTTGGGGTGCGATTGGGTTATTTCCCCTTGATTTTTTTCTGATTAGGACTTAACGATGCCGGCTTCGACGTCTATGCTATGCTTGACTTGGATTAGCTGGAGCGTTTGTGAAACACATCAGTCCCGTTGTGCGGGTGGCACGCTTGTCTTTTCCGGACTAGTACGATCCGTGGGTGCTTCTCCGTTCATATATATTACATGCCCTGGTGTTATAGTAGATATGTAAGACTTTACATATAATTGTAAAATTTTATTGCACTCAAAAAAAAACCACGTTCGTTCTGTTCGCTGGTCCATTCGAAAAAGAAAGCCTTTAGTCCCGCGGATATGGTACGATACATTCATCATCACTTTACGTCATGTAAAGTGTTATATCCGCCCTATGATAATGACGTTTACATGTTGTTATACTCGTCTGACCAGTGTTGTTTTGGTATGTTTTTTTTGGCCCCGTTTTAGTCTGTAGCAAGTTTGACTAGGATGCAAATAGATCACTAAAAGAGAGTGCCTTATGTAACTTTGGTCAGGAAAAGAGGAATCTATCCCTATGTGATTTTTCTTAACCTCAAATGCACCATTGCTTTTCCCAATGCACATTACAAACCAGATAATGCGATACCTTTCGGGAAGAGCATTAGCTGGAAAAAAGGAGAGCTAGCTACGTATGTTTTTAGCATGGAACGTACCTATTTGCCTACCTTGAAGGTCTTCCAATAAATAATACGAGTTTCCAATTTTTTCTTTGATTCTTGCCTTTAGAAACGAGGCGCTGAGTTTCGCATTGAAGTTTTTCCCGAAATTGCTTTGAGCAAAGTTCCGCCTGAAAACTTCTTGACCCACGCTAAAAGATATGGGTCTCGATCGCAGATTATATTGTCTGCTGTTTTCCCTGTACGCCTTAGCAATATTTTCCTTCAATTTTTTTCTAACCAGTGAAAGTTCGTCGTCTCTGGAAAGTGTAGTGTTAGGTTCCTCTAAAATTTCAAATTTCTCAATAGTTCGTAAGCTGACACATGCGTTATCATATCGAACCCAAATACAGCATGATAGGGTGAACAATGTAATGCTTGGTGTATGGAGTTCCTTAGCGCGCAACTAATGGAACAGGTATGCCCTAATGGCAGCTATCAAAGAACGATTTACCCTTTCGAAAGCGTTTGATTGTGGCGAATATAAAGCTGTACAAAGACACGGCATGTTCTGTAAGGAACGCTTCAAGATCATTCGATTTGAACTGCGAACCGTTGTCGCTGACAATAATTTCCGGTACCCCGTAACTAAAGAAAATCTGATTTTTTAAAAACTGCATTATGAGATTGGTAGTAAAGTTTTTTAGTGGACAAAGCCAATGAAATTTCGTCAGGTAGTCCATTACAATAAGCAAACCAATATTACCTGACTTACTCCTTGGGTAGGGTCCTAAAATGTCGACATATAGCCGTTGAAAGGGCCTTTCTGAGATCGCTGGGCTTCCCATCGCCGGTCTTAGGGTAATGTTAGGTGCCTTGGTCATCTTACACGTATCACATTTGTTTACATACTCTTTAACGTCCCTCACCATTCCTGGCCAATAGAAATTCCTCCGAAGCAAATCTAAGTTCTAGCCATTCCTCCATGTGCCGCTATCATGTCATCATGTGCGTGAGAAAGCACTTCATTGCGCAGCTCGAGAGGAACCCAAAGCTTCCATGCAGTTTGCTCCGTCTCGGCAGTTCCGTCGGAATGCTGCGTTCTAACATAAATGAATTTATCGACTATCTTTGTATCTGGATACTTCTCGGCGTTTTGCACGATTTTTTCTTGTATTGCCTCGTAGTCTTTTCCAACAAAATGAGGAGAATTTAAATCGTTTGGCGGCCCCATTTCTATTGCATTCACTTCTTCGTGCATTCTAGATAGGGCGTCTGGTACAACATTTTCTTTGCCTTTTCTATGGCTGATTGTGAATTTGAAACTTTGCAATTTTTACACCCACCTAGCTAATCGACCACTTAACTTTGGCTGACGCATTAGCCATACAAGACTCGAGTGATCGGTGATCACTTCGAATTCTTGCAGTTCTAAATAACAGCGGAAACGTTCTATTGCAAGTATAGCAGCTAGCCATTCGCGTTCAGTTACGCTGTAGTTCCGTTGCGCGGAGCTTAATTTTTTGGACATAAATGCAACAGGACATTCATCGCCGCTGTCATTGAGCTGAACTAGGACTGCGCCAATGCCAAAATCACTAGCGTCACAATGGACAAAGAATTTTTTATCAAAGTTCGGGTTTTGCAGCACGGGAGCGGTAGTAAGCATGCGTTTCACTTTTTCGAATGCAGCTTGCGCTTCATCAGTCCACACGAATCCCTTCTTGGTCGAAATTACCTCAGTAATCGGAAAGGTGACATCAGCGAAGTTTTCAATGAAACGCCTGTACCAACCTGCTAGTTCCAGAAATCCGCGAACTTGCTTTAATGATTTAGGCGTAGGCCAGTTACGAATGGATTCTACTTTATCAGGGTCTGTTGCAATGACTCCATTACAAATAATATAGAAGAGGTATTTAATTTTTGTAACCCAAACTGGCTTTTCTTAATATTTACTGTTAAGTTAGCTTTGCGGAATTGTTCTGTGATTCGTAATAAAACTGAAAGGTGGTCTTCAAAAGTATCGGAAACAATACATGGGTCGTCCAGATATCCAAAGACGCAATGTTTTAAGTCGGGTGGAATAATCTCGTCCATTAATCTGCACATAGTCTGAGCCGCGTTGTACAAACCAAATGGCATTACTACGAACTGGTATAGAGGCCGACCAGGTACTGTAAATGCAGTCAGCGCCTTTGACCGTTCTGTAAGTGCAATCTGCCAATAGGCGTCTTTTAGATCAATTTTAGTTATAATATGCGCTTTGGGCAACCTTGCAAATATGCCATCTATTGATGGAAGTGGATAAGCATCTTTGCATGTAAATTCATTAATTTTCCTAGCATCTAAGCATAAGCGAACTTTATTTGGCTTAAGGACCATGCGCATTGGCGAACTCCAAGTGCTCTTGGATGACTCAATGACGCCTAAGTCTAGCATTCTATCCACCTCTTTATACATGAGTTTTTCCACGGCTGGTGAGACGGGATAGAAGCGTTGTTTAACTGCCTTCGCATCGCCAACGTCAATATCATGTGTAATTAAACTAGTTCGGCCTAAACCTTGTTTTTCAAAATCGGGAAATATAATCTTAACAGCTTACAGTTTTTGAACTTGACTTTCAGTCAATGGATATAACTCCGTGTCATTATCATGTTCTTTGTCTGAATTGATTAATGTGATATTCGAAATAATGTTTGGCGCTAAGCCGAAGGAAGATCTTCCAAAAATCGATACCCAGAATTAGGTTTTGTTCTAATGACGGTATGACAAATAGCTTTAGCTTCTTAGTTTGGTTTTTGTACTTGACATCAACTATAAGACTGCCTAACACCTGATGAGGTTTACCATCGGCTGTTTTGACATGTGTCTTGAAATTCTTAAATTGTGGTAAATCAGTAACATTTTCTTTTGCGAGCGTCGAACCCACGCAACTTACATTTGCTCCTGTATCTAGCAAACCGAACACTGTACGATTAAGAACTTCAACTTCAGCGTAATAAAGCGAGTCTTTTTCATTTAAAAGTGCTGAAACCAAACATTTTTTTGATTCGCGCAAGGCTCTCCAAAACTGTCTCAATCGTAACGTTGACCTACGAGGTCTACTATAAGAATTTAAATGCTTAGGGAAATCTTCAAAAATTCTGGCTTTTGCCTGAAGGTAATTGCGCATGCGCTCATGGTATGGCTTGATAGGGTAGATAGTTTTATCTGAGGGCAAGGCCGTGTTAGATGATTGTGGCAAGACTGAGCTAGCCGGCCTTGAAGTGTGGGAAGTTTTTAGTAAAATTATGGGGGTGACATTCGTTTCTTCTCGAATGTCCCCTTTGACGAGTTTTTTGCTTTTGCGAGACATATTTCACACTGTGGCTTGTAAACATTCTTAGCCCCACAGCCATAACAAAAAATTTTACGGTCGTGTAGGCACATATCCCACATGTGCCCTTTAGTGTCACAATTCCAACAAACGGCTTCATTTGGCGTTTTCGATAGATACCGGATTGTTATCTAAGTCGCTATTTTCTACACTACTATCTCCTTCACACAATGTTGCTACATTACGTCGGGGAGGTGCATGAGTTGGTTGAAATCGTCTATACGATTCTTGGTTAAAAGATGTTCGCGCATTTGGACAAGTTTACGGAGATGCGCTATTGACTGAATGGGGATATATAACAGTTCGTGCCGTATGTCGGGTCTTAAGTTTCTTGTGATCATTTCGATCAACTCTGACTCGTCTAAGGGACAGGGTAACCTATCAACGATAGTGGCAATTGAGTCATAGAATTGCTAGAAATTCTCGCCGGGACGTGGCTTCCGGTTACGAATCTCTTCCCGAATATCATAATTTGAGCGGTAGTCTTTAAACTCAAATTTTAGCGTAGCACAAAATGCTTGCCATTCTATAGTGGGTACATGTTTATGATACCGCCAATACCATGATTTAGCTTTACCAGCAAGTATGATATGAAGGTTTTTGTAAACGGATGAGAAATCGTTATTTAATGTTTGAGCTGTAAGCGAACGGATTTGGTATATGAATTCTTCCACGCCCAGGCCTGTTGACGAACCGTCAAAACTAATGCGCCAGTTTTGTATAGTCGTGGTTATCCTGTCTGGTCGCAAAATGTCTAAATTGGTATTAAACCTAATCTGGTTGGGTATCTGATTATTGGTTAGGTTGGGCTTGATAGATGAATCGTTACGATTACATGATGGGTTTGGTTGTAAATTCAGATTCGCGAGCAACCTTTGAACTGTTGTCTCGACCATATGCGCAATCTGTACATAATCAATTGTATTTTGGTTCTGACCCGGAGTAAAATTTGGGTTATACCGATGTTGCTGAGAGGAGTGGGAACGAACACTGTTTGGCGCCATATCCTGCCGACTATTTTCTGGAATATCAGGGGAATTATGTGAACCAGTTACTGGAAGTGGGAGATTTTGATCGTTACCGGGTACATTTTCTGCCTCATCTGCATAGTCTACGATGGGCTCGTCTAAAGTTATATCGTGGTACGGATCCTTGTGATTTTCCTCTACCACGAGACGATTTGTTGAATGACTTACTTGAAGTTGTTCTTGAGGACTTGGCTTCAGATCAAGCTTTTTAAGATCCTGTTGCTTACAGGCTCGCCTACAACAAGTACATTCCTGTGAATCAGTCAGCCAGTGCGTAATGCACCGATTATGGTAAACGTGATTACACAGTGTTATGAGACAATCTTGTCCAGGTTTCATGTCCAGAAGACAAATTGTACATGCACACGTTTCCTTGTCAATAATAGCTGACAGGTCTTCATTACTGTGAACGACTGCCATTTTAACAAAGAAAATTCCAAAGAAATAACGAAAGGTAATACTCAAACTCGATATAAATAAATTGTTGAAATGTTTTCCGTATATGGTAATTTGTAAGAGGTATGGTAGATTATAACAATGTACAAACAAAAAAAAGAAACGGTTAATTGGGCTATGTCTGGTGAGTATAACGTTGGTATAATTATGACTGTTCAGGCTGAAGAAACTGCTGGCTAATTTTGCTTCCGGGAGCTAAAATTTAAAAAATCCTAACTAATTAGGTAGGTAGGTAGGTGAAATGGCTGCGATCTAGAAAAGGTCGCTCAAGTAGCTTTCTTAGAAGCCGTTTTGATGCCATAAGGACTCGTCGAACCTACTAATAGTAATGCGGATGTATCTCTACAACCAACCAGAGTTGTTTATAAATTCTAGAATGCTAGGGATCCCTATTTCAGACACCCTCACTAGATTTTCCAAAAAAGGGGTCCCGAAAGATTTTAATCGTGATCTAGCTAGAGCCGGGCATTTACACAGGAAGTGCTCAACGGTCTCTTTGGTAGTAGTGTCATTACAGCTTCTGCAGTGGTCGTTATGCGGAATACACATTTTTTCCGCATGCGTGCCAATCGGCCAGTGACCTGTGCAGACCGCTATAAGTTTGTACGTATCCGCCCTGGACCTGCCTAGGAGACTCCTTGTTCTCCTCTGGTCGTACTCCGGCCAGGTGGCCCTTGATATTGCACACGTAGCGATGCCCCTCCACCTACGCTGTGCCTCACTTAGGTAATACTTATGGATGTCTCCCTTTGCTACTGCTAGGGGTACCCCCGTCTCGAGTTTGCTTGCTTCTTCCCCTGATGAGCCCCTACGTGCCAGTTCATCAGCCTTCTCATTACCCTCGATTCCCCTATGACCCGGGACCCAGGTAATGGATATTTCCAGATTATCGGCTAGCGCTGCCAATGCTTGCTTACATGCATGCACTACGCTTGAAGTAGTATGCGGCGATGCGATTGCCTTTATCGCCGCCTGGCTATCCGAGAAGATAGTAGCCTTACCAATTATGTTTCTTTGCTCGAGCGCTTTGCATGCCTGGCAAATCGCAAGAACCTCTGCTTGAAAAACGCTGCAATACGAAGGGAGCCTGAATGCAGCAGAGATATCCAGGCTCCCCGAGAATATACCAGCCTCCACACCCGAGTCCATCCTGGAGCCGTCTGTGAAGATTTGTATACCCCTATCACTTATTATCTCGCCCCTCTTCCATTCATTCCTGATTGGAAATGCTGTGATTGCATTGCTCTCAAACTTCAGTTTGTGAGGAAAATAATCTGTTGAGTTGCTAACTACTCGCGCTGGGAGATCGCTAAGGATACTGCTGTGCCCTTGCTGAGTATCCTTCCAGCACCCAGACTCCCGGAGCCTCAGTGCGGATTGTGCCGATATGCATAATATGTGCAAGTCAATTGGGAGCAGGTTCAAAATAGGATCCAATGCCGCAGTGGGGCAGGTGCGTAAAGCCCCGGTGGTGCCAACACACGCTGTGCGCTGAACCTTTTGCAAGCTAGTGAGATTATAGTTCTTCCGAAGAGCTTTCCACCACACCACCGAACCGTAAGTCAGCACCGGTCTGACTACCGCTTCGTACATCCACAGCACTATCTTCGGCTTTAGACCCCATTTCTTGCCAAACATTGATTTGCAGGCGTAGAAAGCGAGACAGGCCTTCCTCACCCGCTCCTCGATGCACGCTTTCCAATTTAACTTGCAATCAATTATTAGCCCCAAATACTTAGTGCTGGGAGACAGGGTTAGCTGTTGGCCATTTAGCCTAGGGAGTTTGAAGGTAGGTGGCTTGTACCTCCTCGTGAAGAGAAGAAGCTCCGTTTTATCCGGATTCAGCCTAAGGCCACTTTCCTGTGCCCACCTACTGAGTTTTGCCAACGTTTTCTCCATAATCTCGCTCATTACGGAAGGGAAGGGACCCGAAACTAGGATCGCCACGTCGTCGGCGTACACCACAATCTTTACTCCATTTGTATTAAGTTTTAAGAGGATATCATTCATGGTAATGATCCAAAGTATAGGTGAGAGGACGCCTCCCTGTGGTGTACCTCTACATACCTGCCTACTAACCTTTGCTCCCCCGAGCTCTGCTGATATCTCACGCTTTTTAAGCAGGGACGAGATCCAATTCCTGATTGGCTCCTCCACCCCCACCCCCACTAGCGCTGATGTTATTGCTTCGGCTCTTACATTATTGAAAGCGCCTTCCACATCGACAAACGCCGCTAGTGTAAATTCTTTAAATCGAAGGGATTTCTCCACTGTCCGCACTACTTCGTGCAGCGCAGACTCCGTAGATCTGCCCCTTATGTACGCATGCTGCGCCACTGAAAGGACAGGCCCCTCCAGGAATTCCCGTATGTGTAAGTCCAATAGCCTCTCAAATGTTTTTAGCACGAAGGATGTGAGACTTATTGGCCGGAAATCTTTGGCCAGCTCGTGCCCCCTTCTTCCAGACTTCGGAATGAAAACCACCCCTGTTTTCCTCCATGTGTCCGGAATGTGGTTATGGATGATGCACGCAGCGAAGATCTCCTTCAATTCCTTAACCAAAGATGTCTGAGTCTTCTGCATCATAATCGGGAGTATACCGTCTACTCCCGGTGACTTACATGGTGAGAAGCTGCTTATTGCCCAGGCAATTGTGTCTTCTGCTAGAAGTTTGTCTATAAACATACCAGGTGCCTCCTGTTGCACCCGTTCCCTATTCTGCTCCGCATCTCCGTCACCGTCCGGAAAGTGAGCTTCTATAAGAATGTCAAGGGTTTCCGCCGCTGATCCGGCCCACGTGCCATCTGCGCGTTTCACAAAGGTTTTGTTTGAGTGCTCCCTGGCAAGGATTTTCCCGAGCCTTGCTGAGTCCTTCGTGGACTCAATAGACTCGCAGCGCTCCTGCCAGGATTTTGCCCTTGCAATCCGCACTGCTTTCTTATATTCCGTCTGGGAGATCCTATACTGCTGAAAATCTCCCCTAGTGTGGCAGTCATTGAAGACTTTTCTCATTTTTGATCTTAGTTCGCTAAGGTTTTTGTCCCACCATGGGGGGAATGTCTTCTTACTCCTTGATTGTGGACAGGAAGCCTTGTAGGCAACCCGAAAACTACTTTCTAGAGACCTAACTCGGTCGTCCAGAGAGTCTGGCGATTGAATGGGTGTTTTGTTCCTACTGAGCCTATCACTGACTATTTTTTCGAATAGACCCCAAGACGTCCGCCTAGGATTCCTATAAGGTCTCTTTATCTCTCTCTCCCAGTCTATTTCAAAGAGGATCATACGATGATCCGACAGGGAGATCTTTTGCGAAACCTCCCAGTTTCTTACCAGAAGTTCATGGGAGTCAGATGATATTGTTATATCGAGGACTTCTTCCCACCCTGCGAAGTTCTCCGAACCGGGAAACATAAAGGTGGGAGAGCTGCCCTTGTTACATAAACGTAGATTATTAGATAATAAGAATTCAAAAAGAGACTCACCCCGCTCGTTTGTCTCGCTGCTGCCCCACAGCGAACGAGGATGCACACTCTCGGTTTACCTTCTCCATGTGTGTAAAACAGGTTGTAATCCCTGGTATGGAGGCCCTTGACTCTTGACCGCCATACCCAAGGCTCCTGCACCAGGCAGATATCTATGTCCTCCTCCCTTAGGAGGACCAGAAGGTTATCCGAGGCAATTTTGGCGTGCTGCAGGTTTATTTGCGCCACTCTAATCATCGGATCGGGTGGGCGCACCTGCGTCGGAGACCGACTCAGAACCAGCCCCGGCTGGCACCGCCAGGCTAAGCTCCCCCAGGAGCTTATCGGCGTCGTCAATCTCCTCCAAGTTGTTGTCCGGTGCTACTGCCGCCGGGAAAATTTTCAGTTTGGAGTCCCCCAGGGACTCGTTATTTATCAGCAGTAGCACCGGCTGACTATTCTTCTGCTGATCTTCTACTTTTAGGATTTCCCAGTCGTCCATCGGGACGCCCACGTTCTGCACCTTAAGGCAGTGGATGATGATCCCCTCATCCAACTTCATCCTGGGTAACCAAATGCGCGCCCGGGGCCTTCTGGGAATTTCCGAAGCGTTGATGATCTTAAGCGTAAGGCCATCATATGCGCCGCTGATCTTAGCAACGCATCGCTCTAGAAACTCCCGGGAGAACCCGTCCGCGCACTTGACTACCCTGCAGCCTCGGCAGATCCCCTCGCAATTGTATGTCGGCACTGGGGTTCGATTCCCCATGAGGTGCTCGACGACCATCTCAGATAGCCGTCCCTCAATGGAGGACCACCCGCCTTCCATTATTGCTTGCAGCATCTACTAGCGCTACCTGGAGGTGGTCCCTGACCACCTCACTGTAGGTGTGCCTCGCTGCAGCACTAGTGGAGGGGCCCTCATTTTGTTGGCCGTATCTGCCCCTTTGCCATCACTCTCGTTCACTTCATGTGACCGATTTCGCTTGGCCGACTGTCGTATCTTTGGTTGTTGCTGTTGTGGTTGAGCAGCGGGTTTGGTTGCGAGGGCGGCCTCGTAGTCCTTGACCACAGCCTCATACCTCACCCTGTCCTCGGCATCTCGCGCGTGGACTTCACCGCTCTCCTCATTTCTGCGGATCTTGCTTAGTATGTAGAGGGCCCTCTGGTACCTAGCTTTCTCGATGGTGCCAGAGGACTTCCTCGACCTCTTCTTTTTGGGAGCCACTGTGGCTGGTGCGCTTCCCTCTTTGTTGGTAGTCATTTGGCTTGGAAGAACAGGGGTACTGTGGCTGGTACCCTTGTCCTCCTTGGTTTTGACGCTCCCCTGGCTACTTGCCAGGAGATCGTCCTCTGAAAGCGTTCCCAGAACGCTCTCCTCCTCATCCTCTCTGTCTTTGTTTGTTTTTATGTTTGTTTGTTTTAAGTCCATGTTAGTCCCACGAGTAGTATGGAAGGGGTTCGTCCGCCCCGGCAGAGCCAATGTACCGGGGTAAGGCACTTATACAACCGACCTTGCCCGGGCATCGGAGGGGACCGTACGCGGTCAGCTATTCGATAAACACCCGCTGACCATTCAGCCCGTCGGCACGGTGCCTTCACACCTTGGGCTTAGGGTGGCGTTGGCGCGGATATCCTAGCATTCCCTGCATCAACCGTTGGTGCGTACACGTACACGCCGCCTGTTGCTATAGGAAATAAAAGGTAATCCTCTTAGTTCGTCTCGCATTAGGACCCATCCACCAGGAGTGATCCCAATACGATACTTAAGCCCCTTCTCCACGACAAGGCGACCAACACTGAAGGGGTTGAATTTAAATTTTCAATTAAAAAAATTGTTTTTATTTTCCAACTTAGCACACTCGTTGATGCCTGTCAAAATTTAGATTTCCTTTTGCAAAATTTCCAAAGGAGTCAGAAAGGAATTACAGAGAGCCAAGCGGTCGAAGTCTGTCTGGTCTTTAATACGCCAGTCAGTCGATAGTCCAGCTAGGATCCATAATTTATTTTAACCCTTTATGTCTCTTAACCCAGTCATCTAAAGATTGATATACTATGCAAACATTTGTATGCATTAAAAATGAAATTGAAAAGTACATAACCACCGGCTGAAGCAAGAATGTTGTCATTTTAACATACGTCATTTTTTTAACCATAAGGTAAATATCGATATTTTAATTGCAACATCCTGTGCCCCACGTTGGGCGCCATTTGTAATGTGTTGTTAATTTACAAAGTTTCAAAAATCTTTGTTGTTAGAAAACGAGAAGGAAGCAAGACCTAAAGATATTTTGGATCATGAGGAGCGAAGTCTTTCGGGGCCCGTCTTTGCAACTAGCAAGCAGTGGTTGGGGGATTCGCGACATCTTCCTTAAGATCTCAATTATTACACTTTTATTACAGGGCCCCTATTTTATTTTACATATCACAAAAATAATTTACATATACCCGTGATTATGGCAACGAAACAGATAAATGAAAAGTTGGGTGATATGATGGATTTCAACTGATTCGAACACGGCAACTAACGATGTTGTACACTGTGAGCTGCGAAGATGTACTCGCGCTTCCTCCCTTGGCCTTTTATGCGCCATAGAAATCATGTTATTAAGGCCCCTAAAAATCCCTCTTACCTCTTCACCTTTTTACCCGGAAAACATTATCAAATTAGAACTGCATCATTTTTCTGTTTAATTTCAGGTTTCCATATAATATTTCATTTTTTCTTATACATCTTACAAACTTATTTATATAATACAAGCTATTAGCTTAGGTAGTAAGACTCCTACGTGTAGCTGCTGGAAAGAGCTAAGTTAAACCTTTGGTCTTGTAAATCTGGATCATTAACTTGTTACTGCATAATCATACTAAACAAAACCAAAAAAAAAGTCATAAGTATGGGCATTAATTTTTGGGGGCTAACCATTACTGACCTAACTCAACATTTACATCTATGTCTATGTGGTCATTGAACCCCATCTAGATACTAATGTAATTGACAACGAAAAGACTTACGTGTGTACATACATATGTATGTATTGGCATGTAGGTGAAAAAAAAAAAACCAATATAGGTAACCAAAAGTGAGAAAAGCGGACGTGCAAAAAAAAAACTTCGCTAGCAGGTAGCCACGTACATACATATGTATGTATATACAAGCGTATGAGCGCGATCACTTATAGGAGTGACATAAACTAAAACTAAATCTGTTTAGTTTTTCTTTTATCTTAAATTAAGTACAGTGAACCATGGATATTACTACCCCGATAATGTTAAAATTTTTTTAAGTATAAAGACTTTTTAGTTATTTGAATGTAACTACATTCATATGTATGTATATATAAAAACGAAAATTAAGAAAATTGTTGTACACGATGAATGCGAATATTTTAAAAACAGGAAAAATTCTGAGCTGACACGCTATTATTCCCAATTTTAAATACTTAGAAATTTCATGGAAAAATTAAATACAGTATATACAAATTAAATAATTTGAGTACTTACATTTTCTCTCGACGACGCGAAGGAGGCCTTCCGTGCTTGTTGTTGGTATTATGCCAAGTTAATGAAGTAATTTAATTTTTCCATTTGCCCCCGCAACTAACAATTTACTTTAATCAAAATTCTTAATCTATCGTTTAACTATAATTCATGTTTAAAACGAAAGCCTCCAAAAAATAAACTATCAAAGCTTAATGGCTGCGATCTTAATGTTAAAACTTTTTTTTTTTTTGTGTATATGAGTGGGCGAACAAGAACTCGTCAAAAATCAGGGGTAATCAAAATGCGCGATAAAAATTCTTGAGCGTCACGCTAATTTTTTTAAAAGTGAATATATTAAGTGTAAAAAATTAAAGTTGACAATCATTGTTTACATGGTCTCAACTCATTTTTTTTATAATTTGTGAATTTGGGAAATAAATTGCCTACGGAAAAAACCAAAATAGGCAAACATTTCATGAGCATCACTTTTCATACATATTGCTTCATAGCTTAAAATGCTTAATTTTGATTTTATTTTTTAATTTTCAAGAGTAAAACAACAAAATTAACGGCGGCTGAAAGAGCAAGGAAATATCGCGAGAAAATAAAGCTCGATAAGGCGCGTATGTGTATAAGTTTCTTCAATAACTACTTCCTTTTTTAACCCCTTATAAGGCAGAAGGATCCAGAGGAATAAAATAAATTACGGATATATTTTTGGCATGCTTTTATTTACATAACAAAAGTAAACTTAAAAGAAAAACAAAAATTATTTCAGAAGTTTTGGAAAAATAGGTGGTAAAAATATTCCCACTGCCCATCAACAGACCCACATGTAATCTGAATTTGTGACATTATTTTTTGTGAAATTGTGCAAAACAAGGCGTAATGCAAAGGGGGACATTACACTTGCTGCATTTTATTTTGCTACGCTTATCTTTGACCTTTGTGCTGCACAATTTACAGCGTCGGTAACTCTCTAACTCTGCCGGCAAATGGTCACCTACATTTACAAACCTCAGCTCTTAAGGTACAGCGTTTAGACCTTTTTGATATACCTCTGGGCATGCTATGCGTGATTTCTTGCAGATGTATGTAGGTAGGTTTGATCTTCTTTTCCTGCTGGTATATCCACCAATCAAACCTCTTGCAACAGCCACCCGAAATTCTAAGTTGGTAAGCTTTTCTACTCTCGATGTTTGGGAATATAAGATGAAAGAGTTTGTCAAACTTGCATCAACCAGAAAGTAAAATATCCGCAACCACCAGCGTTTACTTCTCCTTCCTACGGCATACGTCCCCTTCTCCTTCCTACGGCATACGTCCCCGACACCGCCCATTCTTTTGGTGTATTCTTTCACAACCCTAGGGCAACGTACAGCTTCCCTGGTTCCATTTTTTTGCGTTCTTTGTACAAAAGTTACATCTACTTTAGGATGAAATGCAGTTGTCAACAATAAAACCTCTTTAGTATCTTGCCACACGGTAAAAGCTACATCTTGTTTAGTTCTCCACTTGAAATCACCTTTTTTAAATTTTAGACTTTTGTTTCCGGCGGTTTTTTTTGTGTTCTTTTTGATTATGTTTGGTAAAATTGCTCTATTTTTTCTCACTGTTCCAGTGGCATAAATATTTTTTTCATATAAGTACTGCATGAGAGAAAAGTCACAAAAAAAGTTATCGAATGTAACATGGGTCTTGAAATCTACTTCTGCTAATTTACTTGACAATTTCTTTACGACATTAGCCCCTAGACCTTCTTCTGTTCCTTGTCGTGTTTTGCCTGTATAAATCTCGTAGTTATATAAGTATCCTGTGCTACTATCGCAACAGCACCACACTTTATAGCCCCTTTTTATGGGCTTTAGCGGCATATACTGCTTCAAACTAGACCTTCCTTTGAATAGTATCATGCTCTCATCGATACTTTGGGAAGAGGAATTAGAGGCATTGTTTTGAAATGATTCACTAAGTAAGGATATAAGAGGACGAATTTTATATAGTTTATCAAAACTTACATCTTCTCTACTTGGCTGTTGACTATTATCGTTCAGATGCAGAGACTCTAAAAGTTTTTTGAAGCGTTTTACTGGCATTACTTCAGCTATTTCATTTACTCGAAAGTTAGGATCCGATGACCAATATAAGTCGATTTGTGGAAGTATATGATAACCCATTATAATGAGTATGCCCAAAAAAGCACTAATTTCCTGTTTGTCAACAGGCTGCCAATTTTTTATTTTTAGCTGCTCCGCGTACAAGTTTGTCTGAGTAACAATCAAATCGAAGACTTCATCACTAAAAAACTGTTTGAAATGCGCTATTGGACGTGCTCTCCTATTCAATAAATACCGAGGCTTAATTGTCGACTTATCAAATTCATCGGGATCTGGCCTGGATGTCCACAAGTCCTTCCCCCATGACTCATCTTCACTTTCAGATCCATCACTCAGTTCTTGTTCTAAGGGTGATGGTGATTGCACTATCAAAGTCTCTTCTTGCTGCGAGTTATCTGATTGTGAACATGGTGCTATTGTAGATGTACCTAACTCTGAACTATTATTAAGGGTAGAATTCAAATCAGCAGCAGAATTTTGTAAAACTTTACTTGAATCATCATCTGATTCAAATAACCGTTGCATTGTTTTTACGTTAAACTCTTCTGCCTCATCAGACTCAAAACCGTCTTCTGAGATATCATCAGGAATGTCGAAAATTTCTTCCAATGTCTTCTCAATGTCATTTTCATTCATATAGCGTGGCATTTTTCATAAAAATCTAAGGAAAGAAAGAACTAGTTCAACAATAGGGCATAACACTCCACGGGCAGCGGGAATATTTTTCCCACCAAGTAAAAAGACCTCTCACATATAAATGCTATAGTAACTTCTAATGTATAGCAAATAACTTATAAAATAAACATAAATACATAATAAAAAGACAGATTCTTACCTCTTTTCAAATAAAAAATGTATGGAGTTACGGAGTAAAAAAATTTCTTTCAGAATTGACACAATTTCTTGACGCCTAAAAAAATATGTCAAACAAACGTAATTTTCTTTCTTAACAATAATAAGGCATACCTTCATAGTTGCCATGGAGACAAATCAGGGCCCTCTTATAACTCAAATAGAAAGATTAGCAAAATTTTTGTTGGTGGTAAATATATCGCCTCTGCCTTAAAAAGGGTTAAAATTTTGTTAAAGACATCAAAGAATATGTACATGTTTAGTTTCGTATGAAAATTTTTGTTTTTTGAAGAATTTTTGTTTTCTTTTATTTACTTTTTGTAAAAAATAAACTTTTTTTCGTTACACTTTAAATTTGGCATTATTTCTTGTTTACGTGCAACAAAATCTCTTGATCGTCACAAAATATCTTGAGCGTCACACTCAGTTTTTATACCTAGTAGTGCTTCGCACACAAGGTATATTAACTTCATTGGCCTAACGGTAGTATGTAACGGCATAAACGAATCGAGATAGATATTGACTTATATATATCAAAATGTTCAGGAGGAGAAGAGAAATTGATTGAGCCATGTCCGTCCGTCCGTCCGTCTGTGAACACGATAACTTGAGTAAATCTTGAGATATCTCAATGAAACTTTGTATGCAGGTTCCTTTTTACTTATCTCTGAACGCTATTGAAAATAGGCAAAATCGGTTAAAAGCCACGCCCACTTTCTATATATATAATATTTTCGAAAATACAGAAAGAGTGATTATTCAGTACATAATACACCTATAAGGATAAAATTTGGTGTGTACCTTAGCGTTAAGGCAAAAAATAAATTTCTTAAGAAATTTTTAAAAAAGGGCGTGGCACCGCCCACTTTTGATTAAGTCAAATTTGGAAATATTATTAATCATAAATCAAAAACCGCTCAAGATAGCAAAATAAAATTCAGCACACATATTTATATTAATACAGGCAATATTTCGAAAAAAAAATTAGCGAAATCGGATTAGGTCCACGCCCAATTTTATACGAAAGATTTCGAAAAGGATCATTAATATATTGAATATGCTATAACTTTGCTTAAACTAGCTGTATATCATTTCTATTTCACCTGTAAAGTGTTCGCGGGCAAAGAAAGTCGAAAGCACAAAATTTTTGGAAAATGGGCGTGGCCCCGCCCCTTTATGGGGGATTATTCCACAAAACTTTCAATGCCATAACTCCAGTAAAAATTGACTTATTGAAACGATATTTAGAGAAAGTGTTCAACATATAAAGCTAACTCTTTGCTGAAAAAATAAACAAAATCGGTGAACGGACACGGCCACTTTTTGAACATAGTTCTAAAAAATTTCTTCGTAAAATTAAAATCGCGATATTTCCATAATTGTATAAGTTATATAAATAAGATTTTACACACATAATAGCCTTTTTAAACAAAACTAAACTGTAAACAAATTTCGTGGATTTTGGTGAAGTAGGCGTGGCGCCGCCCACTTTTTAGCATAAAAGCTCTGCTATTTTCAAAAGCGATTGCTTGGAATTTCAAGAACGTATTTCAATGAAATTTAGTGAGATACTTCCCAATAGTATGTAGTAACTCCTTCCAAAAATTACGCAAATCGAATAACAAACAAGGAAGATTTACGGGCAAGTAGTTAACACCCTACTGCCTTTTTTTTAAATTTTTTTTATTTTCATACCTTTCATGAACATGAGGAAAGCTATTTATATTTTGTTATTTAGTGATAATTGAATTTACCACTCACACAAGAAGTGTTTTTAATCGAAAACAATCAGTTGCCTTAATAACAACTTTTCCGTTATTAAAATAGACCCTAGTAAATTGGGATACCAAAACAGATCACTACTAGGTATTTAATGTTCGGTTACACCCGAACTTAGACTTCCTTACTAGTTTTCCTTAAAATGCTTATAAATGCAGTTTTTTTTAAATACATTGTTACAAGCCTATTAGTTTGCAAGTAACCCCTTAGCTCAAGTCTCTTTTTAACAATAATTTACATATTTTCATCTTAAAATTTGTAAATAACTAGTCACTTAAAAAAAAAATAAATCAAGGTGAATCGTGATTTTGTGTTTATAATCGAAAAGGTGACTTTGGCAGAAGTGAATCTTGAAAAACAAAAGAACAACATAGTAAACTTGAATCTCAAATATTTTTGCATTTTCAGCGATTTTTTATACATATTTGGTGTGTGACGCTCAAGATAGAAATCATAGAAAACCTAAAAAAAAACAAAAATATTGATTTTTTTGAGAGCCTAAAGGTCCCACCGGATTCTTCATCAATTTCTACATAAATGGACCAGGTGTGACCCTAAAAAGTGTTTACACAATATGGGTACCAAATTAAAGCTGTCGATGACAGTTTAAAAAGGAAGTGGTTCGAAGTCCCATATGGGACCCCATTTCCGAGATATTCACCAAAATGTGGACTAGGTGTGACTCTAAAAAGTGTTTGCACAATATGGTACCAAAAGAAAGGTGTTGACTAAGGTTTCAACAGGGAGTATTTTGGTACGCTGACGGATGTCGTAGCGTATAAAAGTATAATATATCATTTTGATAATATATCATTTTGACAAGAAAATTAAAAACTTTTTATTTATTGTAGCTTTTGTATCATAAACCTTGGTTAGTATTACCGCGAAGTAAGAAAGCTTTCACTACCCCTCTTCCTCTCAATCAAAATATTTTAACATTTGACAAATTTTTATTTCAAATTTGATTGGGGAAAAAACAATTAAATCAAATGAGCATATTTTCGCTTTTGAATAAGAGCACGGGCTAAGTACAATAACAATGTACAAACAAACAAGCCCAACACACGCATTGATACATATGGACTGATAGTCTAAAGCAATGTGTGTATACTGTTGGCAAGACTAAAACAACAAAAACCAAAGGAAAAATTGAAGTGGGGATGAATGCATCGTGACGTCACAGGACATCATAGCTGAGTTGTTAGATTTCTAACAGCGGCGTTGGTGCAGACACGGGTTCATATCCCAGTGTCCGAAAAGGGATCTGATGATAAGTGGGGACACTTTGAAACATGTAATCCTATCCATCGCTGTGACTAGCTTTGTAATTTTTTCTCCAAATATCAATTTTTCCACAAAATCGAATATAATAATTGAAACTAATTATTATTGTTCACTGGGTCTCGAGCTTGCAAATGTTACAAATAATTTTTAATTTAAAAAATTTTTATGTGTTGTGATTATATTACCATATTGGCTTTTGAATAATTTGTTATAGAAAAAAATAGTTTATGTGCTGTGGATGTATTATTGGCTAATTAAATCATTTTATATAACCGTTATTTTTTAAAGAAATACAATGAATTGAGAAAATTAGTGGTGTTTTTTTCATAGTTTTCTTTTTAACAGAGGCTCACAATGATCTTAGGTTCATAATGATCCTAGGTTCATTATAGGCAAAACAACGTTTGCCGGGCTCAGCTAGTATGCTTATATATTACGCTCTGTTCGCTGTTCCATTCGAAAAAGAAAGCCTTTAGTCTCGCGGATATGGTACGATACATTCATCATCACTTTACGTCAAGTAAAGTGTTATATCCGCCCTATGATAATGACGTTTACATGTTGTTATACTCGTCTGACCAGTGTTGTTTTGGAATGTTTTTTTTTGCCCCGTTTTAGTCTGTAGCAAGTTTGACTAGGATGCAAATAGATCACTAAAAGAGAGTGCCTTATGCAACTTTGGTCAGGAAAAGAGGAATCTATCCCTATGTGATTTTTCTTAACCTCAAATGCACCATTGCTTTTCCCAATGCACATTACATTAGGCGAATGAAGTTAATATACCTTGTGTGCGAAGCATAGGTATAAAAAGGCAGTAGGGTGTTAACTACTTGTCCGTATATTTTGCGTGTTTGCTATCCGATTCGCGTAATTTTTGGCAGGAGTATACTACATACTATTGGGAAGCATCTCACTAACTTTCATTGAAATACCTTCTTGAAATTTTAAGCAATCGCTTTTGAAAATAACAGACCTTTTTTGCTGAAAAGTGGGCGGCGCCACGCCTACTTCAAGAAAATCCACAAAATTTTTTTACAGCTTAGTTTCTCCTAAAAAGCCTATTAATTTTAATTCTACAAAGAAATTTTTCAGAACTGTGTTCGAAAAGTGGGCGTGTCCGTTAACCAATTTTGTGTATTTTTACAGCAAAGAGTAAGCTTTATATGTTGAACTATTTCTCCAAATATCGTTTCAATAAATTAATTTTTACCGGAGCTATGGCATGAAAAGTTTTTTGGAATAATCCACCATAAAGGGGAGGGGCCACTCCCATTTTCCAAAAATTATGTGCATTCGACTTTCTTTGCCCACGAACACTTTAGAGGTAAAATATTTATTTATTTATTTATGTTTCAGTCTACTGGTATTTGAACCTTACAGACTAATTGAATAGTTTAAAAAGACTTAACCTAAATTGAGTTACATTTTCATTAAAATTTAAGGAACTACTATAAAGATCACATAAACGAATACATCTATTAATACCCTCATTTAATATATAATTAGTACTAGCAGACCCGGAAGACGTTGTTCTGCCTGACCAGTGACTTCCCAGAAATACATTTTCAAATATTTTTCTATTAACTTTTAACATTCCATTTATTGCAGTGCTTTAGGATATACAAGGTTTCTGGTTTTAATGTCTTTGGTATAAACAAATAAATTTTTTGGATGTCCACATTAAAAAAACGGATCTTTTGAACTCAATGAGTATGACAAAAACCATTATGCGCTGCTGAGCAGATGTGTAGTCAGTATTTATTTAATTATATCCTATACCTACCACTTAACGCCACTATTATGATTTTAGGAAAATCCTATAATACTCCGGATATTTATAAACGGCAATAACAAAAAAAAAAATTAGAGAAGATTGACCAAAACTTTGGACATTATTGAAGTACAAACAAAACACAAAAAATGTGGGCGGGGCAACACCCACTTTTCCCAAATTATATAATTCTTGACCAAGGGACACACATATCCAAAAATCATTAGTTTAGACTAAATATGTTCAAAGTTATGATGACTTAAATTTTATATAGCCTGGGGCGTGGCACCGCCCACTTTTCCCAAATTATATAAATCTTGACTAATGGACACACATGTCCAAAAATCTTTAATTTAGACCCAATATGTTCAGAGTTATGAAGAATTTAAATTTTATATAGCCTGGGGTCGTGGCACCGCCTACTTTTCCAAAAATTGATATAGCCTAAATCGTACACAACAATCTTCTGAACCAATCTGGAAAGTTTAAAAGAGATCGACCATAAACTTTGGAAATTATTGAAGTACAAGGTTTCTGGTTTTAATGTCTTTGGTATAAACAAATACATTTTTTGGATGTCCACATTAAAAAAACGGATCTTTTGAACTCAATGAGTATGACAAAAACCATTATGCGCTGCTGAGCAGATGTGTAGTCAGTATTTATTTAATTATATCCTATATCTACCACTTAACGCCACTATTATGATTTTATGAAAATCCTATAATACTCCGGATATTTATAAACGGCAATAACAAAAAAAAAAATTAGAGAAGATTGACCAAAACTTTGGACATTATTGAAGTACAAACAAAACACAAAAAATGTGGGCGTTGCACCGCTCACTTTTCCCAAATTATATAATTCTTGACCAAGGGACACACATATCCAAAAATCATTAGTTTAGACTAAATATGTTCAAAGTTATGATCATTTAAATTTTATATAGATTGGGGCGTGGCACCACCCACTTTTACAAAAATTAATATAGCCTAAGTCGTACACAACGATCTTCTGAACCAATCTGGAAAGTGTAGAAGAGATTGACCACAAACTTTGGACATTATTGAAGTACAAACAAAACACAAAAAATGTGGGCGTGGCACGGCCCACTTTTCCAAAATTACATAAATCTTGACCAAAGGACTGACATGTCCAAAAATCTTTAATTTAGACAAAATATGTTCAGAGTTATGAAGAATTGTAGTTTTATATAGCCTGGGGGCGTGGCACCGAGCATGTTTACAAACATTTCAATTGGTTAATTTGTTCATAAGATATTAGCGTTTAAATTTTGCTTTAATTTTTTTCTTAAAAAACCCACCCGATTATCGGGAGTTACATACTAGTAGATATAGATTACTGTACTAATCTAAACAGCAACAAAGGCAATTATATACAGCGTGTGTGTGTGTTTTTGTGCACCATCCAGCGTCATCCGTTCTGGCCATCTACAGCGCAGTAGTGAAGATACACATAGACAACAACCAATATTCGCATAAATAGATCCAATTTTATCATACATAGCAATTGCATCATACATAGCAACAAAAACAGCCAAAATTATGATATGAGATATAAATATATGGTGGAATAACAGCCAAATTAATAAAATTGTATGGGAGGTACCACGTCCCCCTAATATTTTGTTTTGATTTTAATACATGACCTGCTCGTGGTAATAACAAAGAAACCCTCCAAAGGAAGTATATAATTTGGTTCAGCCGTTTTCGAGTTTTAGCGTGACAACTGAACACCATTTCATTTTTATATACATAAATATATACATATAGATTATGGAGTGTAGCTATGTTCACTAAGAGTCTATTTTGCCTAAGAATTCTGGGCGGATTGTATTTTAAAAAGTAGTTTGACAGTTCGACACAGTTTATATAAGACGATAAAATATTATACACAAATAAAATAGAGCTGCAGATTCTTCTGTCTTTTAATGATTGAAGGGCTAGAAGTTTGCGCCTGCTTTCATATGTTGGTAAACCGTTTGGCCAATACAATTTTTTAAGCGCATACCTAGTAATGTTTCTTTGGATTCTCTCCATACGATTTGAAGGTTCATCGTAGAATGGGCTCCAAACAACAGAGCAATACTCAAATAAACTAGGAACGAGGGATACATAAAGAGCTTTTATTGTCGAAGCGTCTGTAAAGCTTTTAGTGTTTCTCTTAATAAAGCCGACCATAGCGTAAGACTTGGATATAACATAGTCGTAGTGGCTATCAAAACTAAAATTGGAGCTAAATATCACACCCAAGTCTTTTACCTCTTGTTTACGAGTCAATTGACAACTCTCTATTTCGTATGGAAATACAATTGGTGTTTTCATTCGAGAAAATGTAATAACACAGCACTTGTTGACGTTAAGCTTCAAATTGTTTGACGCACACCACAAGTGAAAGCTTGTAAGATCTTCTTCGAGCTTAAGACAGTCCGAATATTGCGAAACTTTGATAAATAAAGCAGAGTGGCAAAATGATATACAGCTAGTTTGAGCAAAGTTATTGCATATTCAATATATCTATGATCCTTTTCAAAATCTTTCGTACAAAATTGGGCGTGGACCTTACCCGATTTCGCTACCTTTTTTCCGGAATATTGCCGGTATTAATATAAATATGTGTGCTGAATTTCATTTTGCTACTAATAATATTTCCAAATTTGACTTTATCAAAGGTGGGCGGTACCACGCCCCTTTTTAAAAATTTCTTCAGAAATGTATTTGTTGCCTTAACGCTAAATCACACACCAAATTTTATCCTAATAATAATAACTAGTATATCCCGTGGTCGAAATTCGACCACCTTAAATTAGTTTAACTTATTAAATCCTCTGTTCGCATTTTTCTCCAGTACCTAATGCCTAGATGCATAAATATTGGAGACATTTTTATTGCTGAAAATAATTATTTATAGTTGATTTATTGAGAGTCGCTTTCATAAAAGCTGGTTTGCTCTAAAGACGGGTAATTTGACAACTAACCAAAAAAAATCCGTCCATTAAAGACCAGTAATCATTAATATGAGATGGCAAAAACGGTACTTAGTAATGTTTGAAAGTCCACCATCAGACCCACCACTCCTTTCATATTCCGTCAATATTTCAATAAACAAAATTAGATTTCATGGACATACACCAAAAACATAGTTAGACTTGTAATATATATAATGGTCACATAGAATGATGCCATATCGAACAAAATTGGCCATATGGATTGAAACGAATGAAAGTTCATTTTGAGATTCCGTTAACTTCTTAATATTAGCCGGTTTCCAAATTGTGTTTTTTTTTTGGTGATACTGTTTTCTCAATTTTTCCTTTAGTTGTGGATTTTTTGAAGCCCGTTTAGCGGGAGAATATTACAACTTACACATATGATGGTTTTCTGGTTTCTTTCGTCAAATTCAACTCGAAAAATTGAAAACACATATCTTAACTGGCCCAATTAGCCTAAATATGTCAGGATTCCGGTTATATGTCGACTCTTTTACAAATTAAAATTTTTAGGAAGAAAATAGTTGATGTCTTTAGGAAAATTAACGCGATTTCAAACTATTTCATGAATATAAAATTGAAGAAGCTACAAACTGTGTTTTTACTTTTTTTATATTAAATATGATATATTTCTTAAAAAATATATATTGATAAATTGAAATAATTTTTTTGCTTTTTTTCAAAAAATTTGGTTTTTTCACTCGAAAATAGATGTCATAAACAGAAAAATATTGAAATATTGGGTTATATGTCGACTCTTTTCCAAATAAAAATTTTTAGGAAGAAAATAGTTGATGTCTTTAGGAAAATTAACGCAATTTCAAACTATTTCGTGAATATAAAATTGAAGAAGCTACAAACTGCGTTTTTACTTTTTGTATATTAAATATGATATATTTCTTAAAAAATATATATTGATAAATTGAAATAATTTTTTAGCTTGTTTTTCAAAAAAATTGGTTTTTTCACTCGAAGATAGATGTCATAAACAGAAAAATATTGAAATATTGGGTTATATGTCGACTCTTTTACAAATAAAAATTTTTAGGAAGAAAATTTGGGTTTTTCACTCCAAGATAGATGTCATAAACATAATAAACAGAAAAATATTGGATTACAAATATAATAAATTTAAAAAAAAAATATAATAAAAAGTTTTCGTATATTTTAAGGCAAATTCAATTTAGTAAAAAAAAAAAAACTTAACCTAATATGCCTATGCAAAGCTCCTGGCCCATGAAAACATATCAAAATATATAATAATTGGAGTTATGCATTTTTTTATGAGATACACTCTGGCAATTGATTGTATGGAAAAAATGTTAGCTCATTAATATATAGATAATGGTCACATAGAATTATGCCATATCGAACAAAATTGGCCATATGGATTGAAACGAATGAAAGTTCATTTTGAGATTCCGTTAACTTCTTAATATTAGCCGCTTTCCAAATTGTGTTTTTTTTTTTGGTGATACCGACTGTTTTCTCAATTTTTCCTTTAGTTGTGGATTTTTTGAAGTCCGTTTAGCGGGAGAATATTACAACTTACACATATGATGGTTTTCTGGTTTCTTTCGTCAAATTCAACTCGAAAAATTGAAAACACATATCTTAACTGGCCCAATTAGCCTAAATATGTCAGGATTCCGGTTACAATCTTTTACAAATTAAAATTTTTAGGAAGAAAATAGTTGATGTCTTTAGGAAAATTAACGCGATTTCTAATTATTTCGTAGGTGTAAAATTGAAGAAGCTACAAACTGTGTTTTTACTTTTTCCGTATGAAATATGATATATTTCTTAAAAAATATAAATTGGTAAATATTGATAAATTGGAATAATTTTTTATATTTTTTCAAAAAATTTGGTTTTTTCACTCGAAAATAGATGTCATAAACAGAAAAATATTGAAATATTGGGTTATATGTCGACTCTCTTACAAATAAAAATTTTTAGGAAGAAAACAGTTGATGTCTTCAGGAAAATTAACGCAATTTCAAACTATTTCGTGAATATAAAATTGAAGAAGCTACAAACTGCGTTTTTACTTTTTGTATATTAAATATGATATATTTCTTAAAAAATATATATTCATAAATTGAAATAATTTTTTAGCTTTTTTTTCAAAAAAATGGTTTTTTCACTCGAAGATAGATGTCATAAACAGAAAAATATTGAAATATTGGGTTATATATCGACTCTTTTACAAATAAAAATTTTTAGGAAGAAAATAGTTGATGTCTTTAGGAAAATTAACGCAATTTCAAACTATTTCGTGAATATAAAATTGAAGAAGCTACAAACTGTGTTTTTACTTTTTCCATATTAAATATGATATATTTCTTAAAAAATATAAATTGATAAATTGGAATAATTTTTTATATTTTTTCAAAAAATGTGGGTTTTTCACTCGAAATATTGGGTTATATGTCGACTCTTTTACAAATAAAAATTTTTAGGAAGAAAATAGTTGATGTCTTTAAGAAAATTAACGCGAGTTCTAATTATTTCGTAAGTGTAAAATTGAAGACGCTACAAACTGTGTTTTTACTTTTTCCATATTAAATATGATATATTTCTTAAAAAATATATATTGATAAATTGAAATAAGTTTTTAGCTTTTTTTTTTAAATTTGGTTTTTTCACTCCAAGATAGATGTCATAAACAGAAAAATATTGAAATATTGGGTTATATGTCGACTCTCTTACAAATAAAAATTTTTAGGAAGAAAACAGTTGATGTCTTCAGGAAAATTAACGCAATTTCAAACTATTTCGTGAATATAAAATTGAAGAAGCTACAAACTGCGTTTTTACTTTTTGTATATTAAATATGATATATTTCTTAAAAAATATATATTGATATATTGAAATAATATTTTAGCTTTTTTTCAAAAAAATTGGTTTTTTCACTCGAAGACAGATGTCATAAACAGAAAACTATTGAAATATTGGGTTATATGTCGACTCTTTTACAAATAAAAATTTTTAGGGAGAAAATAGTTGATGTATGTAGGAAAATTAACGCGATTTCTAATTATTTCGTAAGTGTAAAATTGAAGACGCTACAAACTGTGTTTTTACTTTTTCCATATTAAATATGATATATTTCTAAAAAAATATATATTGATAAATTGAAATAATATTTTAGGTTTTTTTCAAAAAAATTGGTTTTTTCACTCGAAATATTGGGTTATATGTCGACTCTTTTACAAATAAAAATTTTTAGGAAGAAAATAGTTGATGTCTTTAAGAAAATTAACGCGAGTTCTAATTATTTCGTAAGTGTAAAATTGAAGAAGCTACAAACTGTGTTTTTACCTTTTCCATATGAAATATGATATATTTATTTCTTAAAAAATATAAATTGGTAAATATTGATAAATTGGAATAATTTTTTATATTTTTTCAAAAAATTTGGGTTTTTCACTCCAAGATAGATGTCATAAACATAATAATCAGAAAAATATTGGATTACAAATATAATAAATTAAAAAAAAAAATATAATAAAAAGTTTTCGTATACTTTAAGGCAAATTCAATTTAGCAAAAAAAAAAAAACTTAACCTGCCCTGAACACGTCCTTGAACCTACGAACGCACGCATCATAGCCGGCACACTCACCACCTACGCCACTGCTGTATGTACAACAAAACAGTCAGATACTGTAATTACAGCTTTGGGTTTTGGTGAAAACTTTGATGAATTATTACAAATTAATGAAGCATTTTTTGTTTAACATAATATGCCTATGCAAAGCTCCTGGCCCATGAAAACATATCAAAATATATAATAATTGGAGTTATGCATTTTTTTATGAGATACACTCTGGCAATTGATTGTATGGAAAAAATGTTAGCCTATTAATATATAGAAATGGTCACATAGAATGATATCATATCGAACAAAATTGGCCATATGGATTGAAACGAATGAAAGTTCATTTTGAGATTCCGTTAACTTCTTAATATTAGCCGGTTTCCAAATTGTGTTTTTTTTTTTGGTGATACAGACTGTTTTCTCAATTTTTCCTTTAGTTGTGGATTTTTTGAAGTCCGTTTAGCGGGAGAATATTACAACTTACACATATGATGGTTTTCTGGTTTCTATCGTCAAATTCAACTCGAAAAATTGAAAACACATATCATAACTGGCCCAATTAGCCTAAATATGTCAGGATTCCGGTTATATGTCGACTCTTTTACAAATGACAATTTTTAGGAAGAAAATAGTTGATGTCTTTAGGAAAATTAACGCGATTTCAAACTATTTCATGAATATAAAATTGAAGAAGCTACAAACTGTGTTTTTACTTTTTGTATATTAAATATGATATATTTCTTAAAAAATATATATTGATAAATTGAAATAATTTTTTTGCTTTTTTTTCAAAAAATTTATTTTTTTCACTCGAAAATAGATGTCATAAACAGAAAAATATGGAAATATTGGGTTATATGTCGACTTTTTTACAAATAAAAATTTTTAGGAAGAAAATAGTTGATGTCTTTAGGAAAATTAACGCAATTTCAAACTATTTCGTGAATATAAAATTGAAGAAGCTACAAACTGCGTTTTTACTTTTTGTATATTAAATATGATATATTTCTTAAAAAATATATATTGATAAATTGAAATAATTTTTTAGCTTTTTTTTCAAAAAAATTGGTTTTTTCACTCGAAGATAGATGTCATAAACAGAAAAATATTGAAATATTGGGTTATATGTCGACTCTTTTACAAATAAAAATTTTTAGGAAGAAAATAGTTGATGTCTTTAGGAAAATTAACGCAATTTAAAACTATTTCGTGAATATAAAATTGAAGAAGCTACAAACTGCGTTTTTACTTTTTGTATATTAAATATGATATATTTCTTAAAAAATATATATTGATAAATTGAAATAATTTTTTAGCTTTTTTTTCAAAAAAATTGGTTTTTTCACTCGAAGATAGATGTCATAAACAGAAAAATATTGAAATATTGGGTTATATGTCGACTCTTTTGTAAATAAAAATTTTTAGGAACAAAATAGTTGATGTCTTTAGGAAAATTAACGCGAGTTCTAATTATTTCGTAAGTGTAAAATTGAAGAAGCTACAAACTGTGTTTTTACCTTTTCCATATGAAATATGATATATTTCTTAAAAAATATAAATCGATGAATATTGATAAATTGGAATAATTTTTTATATTTTTTCAAAAAATTTGGGTTTTTCACTCCAAGATAGATGTCATAAACATAATAAACAGAAAATTATTGGATTACAAATATAATAAATTTAAAAAAAAAATATAATAAAAAGTTTTCGTATATTTTAAGGCAAATTCAATTTAGTAAAAAAAAAAAACTTAACCTGCCCTGAACACGTCCTTGAACCTACGAACGCACGCTTCATAGCCGGCACACTCACCACCTGCGCCACTGCTGAATGTACAACAAAAAAGTCAGATACTGTAGTTAACAGCTTTGGGTTTTGGTGAAAACTTTGATGAATTATTACAAATTAATGAAGCATTTTTTGTTAAATATAATATGCCTATGCAAAGCTCCTGGCCCATGAAAACATATCAAAATATATAATAATTGGAGTTATGCATTTTTTTATGAGATACACTCTGCCAATTGATTGTATGGAAAAAATGTTAGCCTATTAATATATAGATAATGGTTACTGATTGAGCGACATAAGCTGTAATTATTTCTTTCGTTTATTTCATTTGCGTTGCATGCCGTTGTAAATCGCAATCTCAAAGCCACAAATGCTAATGAGTTATGTCCACCGTTTAGACATGGTTGCCATATTGTATTTTTTTTGTTGTTAGTATACAGGCATTATTTTTTGTAATCCATTTAACTGGAGAATTTTACAAATTCAGTTTAGCCAATCCGGCTCAGCGACGCTCTTACCTACTTTGACTCTGCTTTCTTTTTACTTCAAATTTTGAATTATAAGGTGGTCATGGATGCTTTGGAATCCCATTTTATTATTGGAGTTTTGTGAACAGTAATAGTTTACCTTTAAATATAAACACAAACTTTTTCAGGATTTTAAGATGCATATAAATACCCCGCCGAAAATAGTGGTCGAGAATGACTTCGAATCTCATTTTCATTATAGAATTTTACCAAATATAGAAGTTTGATTGCATTTTTAAGAAAAATAAAAATAAAAACAAAACTTTTGTCGTATTTTCCAGAAAAATGGTACCATTGAATTTTTTTTTGCAGCAAGACATGCGAGATATTTTGAAAACAAATGTTTAAGAATTCATCTAAAGAACTAACCGAAAACATTGACCATGAATACCTTCGAATCTCATTTTTATTATAGAATTTTGCAAAAAATAGAAGTTTTATTGCCTTTTTAAAAAATAATTAACATTTTGAATTACATGAATAGCAGAGATAATGAATAATATAGTTCTACTAAAAAATGTATGTACTGTATGTGTTATGGTAAATTTTAGTAATTTCCCTGCAAAAAAAATAGCCAATATGAAAAAGGAAAAAAAAAATGGTATGTCTGAAACTGGGCTCGAACCATGGAACGCACGCGTCCCACCCGAGACCATTACACATGCGAAATCGGTACACATGAATGTACCATGTCAAATGCTATACCACCGCTAAGAATATACATACATATGTACATACATAGCGATATGGATTGAAACGAATGAACGTTCATTTTTTGATTCCGCTAACTTCTTAACATTAGCCGGTTTCCCAATTGTGTTTTTTTTTGGGTATACAGACAGTTTCCTCAATTTTTCCTTTAGTTGAGGATTTTTTGAAGTCCGTATAGCGCGAGAATATTACAACTTCAACATATGATGGTTTCTGGTTTTTTTCGTTAACTTCAACTCAGAAATATTAAAAAAAAAACATATCTTAACTGGTCCAATTTAGCCTAAATATGTAAGGATCCCAGTTATATGTCGACTCTTTTACAAATTAAAATTTTTAGGAAGAAAATAGTTGATGTGTTTAGGAAAATTAACGCGATTTCTAACTACTTCGTAAATATAAAATTGAAGAAGCTACCAACTGTGTTTTTACTTTTTG